>QGSO01000262.1:1021561-1128905 GCA_011037825.1 Carya cathayensis
TATATATATATATATATATATATATATATATATATATATATATATATATATATTTTACAGGTATATTCATGCTAAGACAAACTCAAAAGAGTTTGTCGATTAGTTTGATAATGCATTAAGGAAGAAGATTGAGAATGAAAATGGGGCGAATTTCCACTCATTCAACTTCACAATCCCACTCGTATCTATCTCTCCATTCGATGAGATATTTCAGGAGTTGCACACAAACTCTAAATTTAGAGAAGTTCAGCAAGAAGTAATGGGGATGTTTGGTTGTCTTCCAATTTTATAACAAAAAGATGGTATAATTGCAACGAACCATGTAGAAGATGAAATCTGCCTTGATGGTTTCATCAAAGAGGTTACCCATTCTGTGTACTTTAATGAAGTTTAGTGCGAGGTGAAGTGTTCATGTGAATTGTTTGAGATGAGAGATATATTGTGTAGACATGTGTTTGCCACTTTGAAGGTTAACCAAGTTCGTTTGTTGCCTAAGAAGTACATATTGGAAGGATAGAGGAAGGACATAAAAAGAAAATACACTCTGATAAGTAGCTATTATGACGTAGCTGATGCGAGGCCAGACATGAGTAGATATTAACGTATAATGAAGATATGCGGCAACATTGCAAGTAATGCAGATTCATGTGATGAACATGCTCAAGATATGATTGACAAGTTGTATGCAATGAACGAGGTCTATCTCATCAACAAGCTACCAATTCAAAATTGTTCCAATATTGCAATTCCAACTATAGATACAACTATAGGTACGAGTTCAAAGAAAGTACCCAGTCCCCTTATTGTGAGAGGCAAAGGTAGACCACCATCTTTGAGGATAACTTTCATACTGGAGAAAGTGTGCAAGGCCAAGATGAGAAAGGCTACGCAAAAGGAAAAATGTAGACAAGTAATTAATCCTTAACTTTTTTTGCTAGATTTTGTTTTGTTGTCATTTTAAATTTAACATGGTTTTGTTTTTTTATTCATAGCCGCGTGGAGAAGATACCGAAGTTGTTGACACGTGTAGGAATTTGTTTGGCGAAGCATTGGTTGGGACATAAGAGAGTGTTCTCATTCAGGTATACAAACTCTTCATATTTAAATTATATTTCATTTTTATTTTTATTTGAAATTAATCAGGTTACTTCATCTACTTTTTTGGTATTAGCTGCGTGGAAACATCCCTGAGGTTTTTGAATCTAGTGGAGCCCAGTTTGGCAAACCAGTAATTGCGACTTAAAAAAGTGTACTAAATAATTCCATTTTGTTTCATCTCTACTTCATATTGTGGTACTTGATTTAGTTTCATCTCTAGTTTATAACTAGTAGACTTTGTTATATTATCTTCACAAATGCATTTTGTAGTCGATGGAACACAGTCAGATAATGAGGATAGAGCACAACTAGATCTTGGGGATTTTGGTTTATGATTTCAAGATCTATTTAGTGTATTTTCTTTTTTGGTATTGTGATTGTAAACAATATGTGAGTGAGTGATTGCAATACGTGAATTGTGAGTAAGTGATAATTGTAAAAAAGATGATAAATATTTTGTTATATAAGATTTATCAGTTTCTACAAATCAAAGTTTCATTTTTGTGGTTCTATAAATCAATCTGTCTAGTAACACATTTTCATAGTACACAACAATATTACAAATAGTTCCATAATACACAACATTCAAAATAGTTCCATAATACATAACAACATTCCAAATAGTTCCATAATACATAGCATTCCAAATAGTTTCATGATACACAACATTCCAAATAGTTCCCATTAAGTGGGGCTTCATTTTGATTGTATCAAGTACATGATTATTAATATGGTAATAACCCAATAGATATGAAGTAGCTTGCGTTCAAGCCGGATTAAAGTTTGGCCATCTTCCAATTTCAACTTCTTTGTTGTGCACTTTCAACTCCCTCTTCACAATTTCTTCCCCTCTTTTCTGAAGATATTCCTCGTTCTAATGCAAGTCAACTTCTATCTTTACCAGCTCTTTTTCTTTGTCTTCACTATTGATTGTGCAGAGGCTTGTAGTGTTGGTAGTGATAGCCACCAGCTGAACTAGTGTTCAATGTGGTAGATATAGAAGCCCTAGAATAACTACTCAGTGTTGCAATTCTCATCCTTCATGCTTATTGCCTTTTTACAAACCACACACAGAGAACCAAATCATTCAACTTCCAAAAAATGAAAAACCAATAGAATGGGAAAGGTAAAATTAAGCCACTACAAGCAATAAAAAAATTTGGAGTCTAGATGCATTTTAGATATTTATATTAACCTTTTATCAGTTATAAAATTATTGAAATATATATTTCAAGAATTGCCATTGTTTCCTTTTCCCAATATTTCTAACTAGAAATGATCCCATCAAAATCTAGAGGAAGCAAATAAGTTGGACAGATGTGCTCTTTGATGCATGTAGTAATGTAACAAGGGTGTCCGTGTTCTCTTTTTGCGTCTGTTGTATGTAAATTTGTTAAGACTGACTTACCAAAATAAATGTTAAGATTACATACAGGATGATGATATTTCATTACTAAACATTGAAGTGTCTAACTTTTTTCCTAATTCAAGTACTAAAGGAAATCCAAACTACATAATTATATTAAGAGGATCCAGTGTATGTACCACAGAGTTATGATCATAGAAAGAATGAAAAAGACTTACAATTGGCTCAAAATCAGAGCTAGTCAAGTTAACAGTGAGGTTTCTCATCAACAACAAGGCCTGCACAAGTCACCAATTGAATTATAACTGCAATGCATCTTTTCAAATAACGAAACACAAAGTCTAGACTTCTTTTATCTTTTCTTTTTGTAATATTCAAGAGGGGGGACACTGTACGTTAGCAATTTCATATTGGCAATACATGAGACTATTATAAAGCAAAGCAACACCTGTAACTGGCCCTCAGCATGTATTGCCAACCATTATTCTTCCCACTAAAAATATATTTCTCCATGGTGCGGCTGGAAGATCTAAGGCATCATTCTACCTGTAAAAGGAACAACGGACCCATCATCCGGGTTCTTTCTTTCTTTCTTTGTTTTTTTTTTTTTTTTTTTGACAATTTTGGTAATTTGAAGATCACAAAAAAGATACCTCGTATTTACATGTATTTTAACTAAGTAAATTATTTTATTTATTATAATTATGGGCATTCTTGTTTCAAGTTTTATATTATTTTAGTAGTATTATTTTATTATTTTTAATTGTGGAATTTAATTCAAAGTCTTTTATTATTATTAATATTGTTCATCACTTAAAATGCTCTTTATTTGAAATTAGTTTATTTTTAGATTTTATTATTTTATTTTACTAAGTCACTGTGTTTAAATTATTTTATTCAACTCGCCGTTTAAAAATTTCTTTTCGTTGGATCAGTTTTGAGATTTGAGTTGAAAAAGCTAGATCTCATTTCTCTCCCTTCATTTTTCTTTTTCTTCTTTTTCCCTCTCCCTTTTTCTTCTTTCTTTTTATTTTTCCTCCCATACTTTTCTCTTCTTGCACACGAGCCTTCTCCCTCACCACTCGCCGGTGTGGTCAACACCACCTTGTCCATTCTCCTCCCCACCGGCTGGCGACCACTCCCCTTCAATTTCAACCCAGCCCATGCCACCATTAGCCTCCATGTGCGGTTAGAAGTCGTGGCCCTTTTTCACTCCAGCGCCACCATTGACCACCACCTCTTCACCACTTCATCACCGGTTCCCCAACCACCCAAATCACCCTTCCTCATGTGACAACCCCAACTCCCACGTACGGACACGTGAAAATCAAGGAATCGGGATGATGACAATACGGGTCACACATCCCATCACCAAGTGCCAAGTGTGTGTACATGCTACATGTGTACAATAAAACCACGTAATGGATAATAAAAGTCTTACAACTAAGTAACAGAATTTTTGTTTAAGTACAAACTCTTTTAAAACACACGTAATGAAATATTTCAACTTTCAACATTGTTTCAAATTCAAATTACATAACATAAAACCAAGTAAAGATAATATCTAAAAGTGAAACAACTCCAATTAATACTTTGGCAAAGCCGCCTCCTAGGGCTCAACCTCCTCCTTCTCAACCTCTGCATCAAAATCTACGGTATCAAAAATGGTACCGCAGGTAAGTAATAATCCAAACACCATAAGATAAAAATATATTACACTTAACAATATGCATGAAAAGATGCCAAATGCACATGTCCCAAAAAAAACCACATTTTTCCACCCACGCCAAAAATCCCATTTTTTTGGCCCACAATAAATTCCTTTAAAACAAGTCCTCGCCATTATCCTAGATAATGGCCCAAACCAAGAAAACCATCATTTTCCTAGAAAATGGTTCACAAAGATCCTCTTATAAAACCTGGCCATTTTTCCAGAGAATGACCCATATCCAAAACCAGTTCCAATTTAATGCATGCACCATGATCTGCCCTAGGGATCATCCGCACACTCCGGCTCCTATGCCACACTACAGGTAACGACCACAGATGTGACATTTAAATGAGCGATACCCAGTCTCGCGCCCAGTGCTTACCATGAACAGGAATCCTCTAGTCCCTGCCAGCCGAGGGACCATGGAGTTGACATGAAAACGTTACCGTATCGTGTGATCCGGTCGTCGCCCAGCGACAACCCAAGGAATGTCACTCAGTATTATCTGTTCATGAGTGACCAGAGGAGCTCCACTGATATAATGCCCCATCCCGGTTTGGGGTCGTGATACACACGCACCCGAAAATCCATTTACACTTGAAAACCCAGTTTTCACAATTTAACACATGTACATGTATGTACCATGCAATGCAAATGGCAAGATACATGAAGATACAAATTAACCAACAAATCTCAACATCAACAACAAACAAACAATTCTGTCCTCAAATCCATCTGACCCTTGACTCCTTGGACTCAGTCTGGAATAACTAACCAGTCACAAATTTATTGTAAAAGTAATAATATATTTAAATTTAAAATAAAGTTTGAAAAATACTTACAGTGCTATATAATAATTTCTGAATCATCAACGAGTTGAAAAAGGCGAAGAAAAAGCAACGTAACAATGTATAAACACTGTGGCCATGGGTTGTAAAATACCCACTTTTGAATGGGGACGAATCAAGACTTGGGATATATAGGAAATGGCTTAGAGGTGTTTATGAAGCTAGTGGAAGTGAGAGTTGGCAGTGGGTGGCAGTGAAAACAGCGATGGAAGGCCAAAAAGCTCAAAACGGAAAGTGAGGTCGTGGGGACTGCTCCGGTGACGGATTGGAGCTGAAAATGGGTGGTTCAGGGCGGATGATGAATATGACGGTAAGGAGAAAGGAGAGAACGCAGGTGGGAGAGAAAGGTGTTGGGTATTGTGGAGTCTGGTCCACTTCGCTCTAGCGGCGGCCTTTTTCCTCTTGAGCGAAGCCAGGCAGATTCGAACGCTCGAAGGTTGCTCGACAGTGAGCTTGAGCCGTTACGGAAGGGAGTTCGCTCGACGCGCGCTCGACACGCCGCTCGAGCGAACATCGTATAATTTTAGATCTAGGGCTTTTTTTCGCCTTTTCACTATAAATAAGTGTTTTCTACACTTATGGTCGCACTGTACAACACTGTTGGTGAACAGTATTTTGCCCCTCCATTGTAGTGTGATTTCTCAAGCAATAAAATCATCTACAGCTCCTGTGGACGTAGGCAATTTGCCGAACCACGTATATCTGTGTGTCGTGTGTGATTTTCTCTTTCATATTCCATAATTTTTCACTTTATTGTCATCGTTTTCACAACAATTGGTATCAAGAGCCAAGGTTCGGGTCTGAGGGAAAACGATGGCTGGAGATGTAGTGAAGGTATCGGGGATCGAAAAGTTTGATGGCACGGATTTTGGTTACTGGAGGATGGAAATAGAGGACTACCTCTATGGGAAGAAACTTCATCTTCCGTTTTTGGGGAAGCGACTGGAAAAGATGGATGAGGCTGATTGGAATCTATTGGATCGACAGGGGGAAGCGACTGGAAAAGATGGATGAGGCTGATTGGAATCTATTGGATCGACAGGTTCTGGGGGTAATTCGATTAACCCTGTCGAGATTCGTTGCACACAACGTCATCAAGGAGAAGACGACTGCGGATCTCATGACGGCTTTGTCAGGTATGTATGAAAAGTCGTCAGCGAATAACAAGGTACACTTGATGAAAAAGTTATTAAATTTAAAGATGTTAGATGGTATGTCTGTTGCACAACATCTGAATGATTTTAATACTATCACAAATCAATTGTTGTCTATTGAAATTGAATTTGATGATGAGATACGTGCACTGATATTGTTGGCTTCATTGCCAAATAGTTGGGAAGCCATGAGAATGGCTGTTAGTAATTCTGCCGGTAAATCTAAGCTAAAATCTGATGATATTCGTGATTTGATTTTGGCTAAGGAGGTGCGTAGGAAAGATTCTGGCGAGACCTCGGGTTCGAGTTCAGCACTGAATGTTGATTCTCGAGGGAAATCACAAGACAGGAACTCAAACAGAGGAAAATCAAAATCAAAGGACAGGGGCAAGAGCAAGTCAAGGCCTGGTCAGCAGGCAACTTGCTGGAATTGTGGCAAAGCTGGCCACATAAAGAAGAACTGCAAAAATCCCAAAAAGACAGAGAATGATAGTGCTAATGTTGTAACTGAAGAAGTACAGGATGCATTATTGCTTGCAATTCATAGTCCAGTTGATGATTGGATACTGGATTCAGGGGTTTCCTTCCATACATCTTCCCACCGGGAGCTAATGCAGAATTATGTTGCAGATGACTTTGGGAAGGTGTATCTGGCTGATGGAAAGGCTTTGAATGTGGTGGGGATGGGAGACATTGACATTGCACTCCCTAACAAGAACAAATGGACCTTGCAAAAGGTTAGACACATTCTTGAGTTGAAGAAAAACCTCATTTCCGTTGGGCAGCTCGATGAGTGTGGTCATTCAGTAGTGTTCTCAGATAGCACCTAGAAGGTCACAAAAGGGGCATTGGTACTGGCTCGGGGTAAGAAAACTGGTACACTATATATGACTACCAGTTTAATTAACACTATTGCTACTACCGTTGCAGAGAGCACAACAGATTTGTGGCATTGCAGGCTTGGCCATATGAGTCAGAAGGGTATGAAAGAACTTCTGTTCAGAGGCAAGCTACTAGAACTAAAGTCAGTTGATCTCAGTATGTGTGAGAGTTGTATTATGGGGAAACAGAAGAAGGTCAGTTTCTTGAAAAGTGGCAGAATGCCAAAGACAGGAAAACTGGATCTTGTACACATATATGTGTGGGGACCTTCCCCAGTGGCGTCTCTTGGAGGTTCTCGTTACTATGTCACGTTCATTGATGACCATAGTAGGAAGGTATGGGTTTATTTCTTGAAGCATAAATCTGATGTATTTAATGTATTCAAGACTTGGAAGGCCATGGTTGAGACAGAGACAGACTTGAAACTGAAATGTTTGAGGTCTGACAATGGTGGTGAGTACATTGATGGTGGGTTCAAGGAGTACTGTGCAGCTTAGGGTATCAGAATGGAGAAGACCATTCCTGGGACACCACAGCAAAATGGAGTTGCGGAGCGTATGAACAGGACCATTAATGAGCGTGCTAGAAGCATGAGATTGCACGCCAGACTACCACCAACTTTCTGGGCAGATGCGGTCAGCACTGCTGTCTACTTGATCAACAGGGGGCCATCCGTCCCATTAGACTGTGAATTGCCTGAGGCAATTTGGAGCGGGAAAGAGGTCAAAATTTCTCACCTTAAAACTTTTGGCTGTCTTTCTTATGTTATTAATCCTAATGCTCGTAGTAAACTTGAGGCTAAGTCAAAGAAATGTTATTTCATTAGCTATGGAGACGAGGCATTTAGCTATCGTTTCTGGGATGATCAGGGTCGGAAGATCATAAGAAGCAGGAATGTGATTTTTAATGAGAAGATTGTGTACAAGCACAAGTCTAGTACAGTTTCTGAAGTAGCTCCTCAGGAGTCCGAGTTCGTAAGATTTGATGACCTACCAGAGGTCACAGTGCAGTGTAGAGATGTGAGTGATGAGGAGAGTGGGTCCAGTGCACCCATTCCTATTATTCTGCAGTTAGTTTCATAGCCGTCCACTTCTACAGCTGCAGTTCGCAGGTCAGTTAGGACTAGACGTCCTCCACAGCGTTTCTCACCAACCTTGAACTACATTCTATTGACATATAGTGGAGAACCGCAGAGTTATAAAGAAACCGTGCAAGATGAAAATTCTAGCAAGTGGGAGCTGGCCATGAAAGATGAGATGGATTCCTTTCTAGGGAATCAGACATGGGAGTTGACAAAACTTCCATCAGGGATGTGACACCCCGTTTTTACGTGTATTTTCACTGAAGGAATATTTTAATTTAATTATTATAATAGTTCTTTTATTTTAAGTAATCCGATTTTAAGTTGGATTTAAATTGCTGTTTAATTTATTTTAGTTAGTCTTCGGATTTAAACTTTAATAGTTAGTTTTTAATAGTTATTTAATATATTTTAGTTTTATGTTGTGTTTAAAATATTTTCTTGGTTTTATTGCTTTTAAACTTATTTTCGTTGGATCAGTTGTTGGTCTCCAGAGGTGAGGATTGGACCTCATTTCTTTTCTTCTATCTTTTCTTTTCTCTTTTTCCTTTCTCTTTCTTCTCTTCTCTTTCTTTTTTTCTTTCTTCTTCCGTGCGTTTTTCCCCCCAGCCTGTGCGATTTCTTCCTCTCTCTCTCTCCTCACCCACGCCGTCCAGCAACCACCGCCCAGACCTGCTGCCGCCGGCCGAGGTGGCTGACATAGCCACCGGTGTTCGACTCCCCTCCAGCCGGCACACCACCCCACCAATTTCCAGCCCCATCCGTGCCGCCGATCACCCCTTACAGCCCATCTAAGCTGCACGGCTTTTTGCCGTTTTCGGCGCCGTCGCTCCACTTTCGGCCACCACCTCTTCACAGCTTCTTCCTCTACCTCTTGCCGTCCTAACCCACTCATTTTTGGCCCCGATCCGATGCCGTAGCAGCTCCCACGAGCTCAACTCCGATTTGGCCTTTTTCCGCTTCCACCGCCACCCACGGCCAAAACTGACTTCCATTAGCTTCATAAACATCCCTAGACCATTTCCTATCAATCCCGAGCTTTGGTTTGTCCCCGTTCAAAAGTGGGTATTTTACAACCCACNTTCGGCGCCGTCGCTCCACTTTCGGCCACCACCTCTTCACAGCTTCTTCCTCTACCTCTTGCCGTCCTAACCCACTCATTTTTGGCCCCGATCCGATGCCGTAGCAGCTCCCACGAGCTCAACTCCGATTTGGCCTTTTTCCGCTTCCACCGCCACCCACGGCCAAAACTGACTTCCATTAGCTTCATAAACATCCCTAGACCATTTCCTATCAATCCCGAGCTTTGGTTTGTCCCCGTTCAAAAGTGGGTATTTTACAACCCACGGCCACAGTGCATTTGCACTATTACATTGCTTTTTCTTCACCGTTTGCTGCGCCCCGATCCACCGAAAATTAATATATAGCGCTGTAAGTATTTTCCAAACTTTGTTTTAGATTTAAATGTATTATTGCCTTTACATTAATTTATTTGTGATCTGGTTGGCTATTCCGGACTGAGTCCGAGGAGTCGGAGGTCGGTTGGAATTGAGAAAGGAGTTGTTTGTTTGATTGTTATCGATGTTTGGAATATGTTGGTGCATTTGTATAATTTTATTTGCATTGCATTGTGCACGCATATGCATGTGTTATATATTGAAAACTAGGTTTTCAACTGAGAAATGGTTTATTGGTATATGTGAACGTTCGGATTGATTGGTTTGATTCAGAGGCATGTGTAGGGATGGTGGTAAGCGGGGATGGTGGTAGAGTCCCGCCTGCGGTTCCCGCCTACGATGCACGCTGCGTAGGGATGGTGGTGAGCAGGGATGGTGGTAGAGTTCCGCCTGCGATTCCCGCCTACGGTGCACGCCGCGTAGGGATGGTGGTGAGCAAGGATGGTGGTAGAGTCCCGCCTGCAATTCCTGCCTACAGTGCTCTGATCGTTTGGTTAATGGGCCATTTTCTGGGAAAATGGCGAGACTGGTTTTTGGGCCATTATCTGGGATAATGGCAAGAATATGTTTAAAGGATATATTTTTGGGTCGAATGGGATTTTGGCGTGCGTGGAAAATATGTTGTTTTTGGGACATGTGCATTGGGCATACTTCTTGCATATTGTTTTGGTTGTAATATGTTTTTATCTTGCGTCGTTTGGATTATTACTTACCTGCGGCACCATTTTTGGTACCATAGATTTTGGTGCAGATGTAGATGACGAGGAGGCTAAGCCCGAGGAGACGACTCCGCCGGAGGAGTAATTTGGAGTGCTTTTATATATTACATTCGTCGTTGTTTTTATTAGTATGTATTTGGATTTGAGATGTTGTACATGTAATATTTTATTTACGCTTGTTTTAAACTGGTTTGTAGTTAAACAAAAAAATTCTGGTACTTAGTTATATGACTTTATTAATCCGCTGCGTGTTTTTATTTGTACACATATTGCTTGTGCACACACTTTTGGCACTTGGCGATGGGATGTGTGACCGTGTTGTCATCGTCCCGACGTCTCGATTTCCACCTGGCCATACGTGGGAGTTGGGGGCATCATAAGGGAAGAAGTCATTACACAACAAGTGGGTGTACCGGGTAAAAACTGAGCATGATGGCAGTAAAAGGTACAAGGCTAGACTTGTTGTACATGGCTTTCAGCAGAAGCAGAGTATTGATTACTCTGAGATCTTTTCTCCTGTGGTGAAGATCACAACCATCAGGATGGTACTGTCTATGGTTGCTACCGAAGATTTATTTCTTGAGCAGTTAGATGTGAAGACAGCTTTTCATCATGGAGACCTTGAAGAAGACATCTACATGCACCAGCCTGAGGGGTTTGTAGTACAGGGAAAGGAAGGTTCAGTTTGCAGACTGAAGAAGAGCTTGTATGGCCTGAAGCAAGCTCCTAGACAGTGATACAAGAAATTTGATAACTTCATGCACAGTACAGGGTACCTCAGATGTCAGGTAGATCACTGTTGCTATGTCAGGCATTTTGACAATTCTTATATTATTCTACTGTTGTATGTGGATGACATGCTTATTGCAGGGGCTGGTATTGATGAGATCAACAATCTGAAGAAGCAGATGTCAGAGCACTTTGTAATGAAGGATTTGGGAGCTGCAAAGCAAATCCTTGGCATGCGGATTGTTAGAGATAGAGTCAGAGGCACGTTGAGACTCTCACAGGCTGAGTATGTGAAAAAGGTACTCAGCAGGTTTAATATGGACAAGGCCAAACCAGTTGGCACACCTTTGGGGAGTCGCTTCAGACACAGCAAGAATCAGTCACCCGAGTCAGAAGAGGAACAAGACTACATGAGTAAGGTTCCTTACGCCTCAGTTATTGGTTAACTTATGTATGCTATGGTTTGCACAAGACCAGATATTGCCCATGCAGTGGGAGTTGTGAGTAGATACATGAGTAACCCAGGAAAAGAACATTGGGAAGCAGTGAAGTGGATTTTGAGGTACCTAAAAGGCTCCTCAGAAACCTGCTTGTGTTTCTCAGGAGAGAGCTTAGAGGTGCAGGGCTATGTTGATGCTGATTTAGCTGGAGACATTGATAGTAGGAAGAGTACCACGGGTTTTGTTTATACTCTTGGTGGTACTGCAGTGTCATGGGGTTCTAATCTACAAAAAACAGTTTCTTTGTCTACTACAGAAGCTGAGTATATTGCAGTGTCAGAGGCTGCAAAGGAGATGATATGGCTACAGGGCTTCTTGGAGGAATTGGGTAAAAAGAATCAGAAAGGCACTCTCTATAGTTATAGTTAGAGCGTCATATTCCTTGCCAAGAATCCAGCATTTCATTCCAGGACCAAGCACATTCAGATCAGGTATCACTTTATACGATCATTGTTAGATGACGGACAATTGTTACTTGAGAAAATTTGTGGAAGCAAGAACCCTGCTGATATGTTGACTAAGGGTGTTACACTTGAGAAACTGAAGTTGTGCGCAACTTCAGTTGGTCTTCTAGCATGAAGACAGGGGCAGTGAGTTGCAGAGCTGGAGGATATCACGTTTGAGGAAGAGGACGATGCAGCGAGTGTACCAGTCTCCAAGTGAGCGAAGCCAAGCAGATTCGAACGCTCGAAGGTTGCTCGACAGTGAGCTCGAGCGGTTGCGGGAAAGGAAGTTCGCTTGAGCGTTGGCATTAGCCGCTCAAGCGAAATCAGGCAGAGTTGAACGCTCGATGTCTGCTTGATAGTGAGCTTGAGCCGTTGCGGAAGGGAGTTCGCTCGATGCGTGCTCGACACGCCGCTTGAGCGAACATCGTATAATTTTAGATCTATGGCTTTTTTTCGCCGTTTCACTATAAATAAGTGTTTTCTACACTTATGGCCGCACTGTACAACACTGTTGGTGAACAGTATTTCGCCCTTCCATTGTAGTGTGATTCCTCAAGCAATAAAATTATCTGCAGCTCCCGTGGACGTAGACAATTTGCCGAACCACGTATATCTGTGTGTCGTATGTGATTTTCTCTTTCATATTCCATAATTTTTCACTTTATTGTCATTGTTTTCACAACAAAAGGGAACTAGGGGGAAAAAGGGACAGAAAAAGAGAAAAGAAAGAGAAAGGAAAAAAAAATAGAAAAAGAAAGATGGGGAAAAGAAATTAGGTCCAGTCCTTATCTCTGGAGTGCAGAAACTGATCTAACGAAAATAACTTTAAAAGCTATAAATTGAATAAAATAAACTAAACACAACATCTAGCTAAAATATAATAAATGTCGAGTAAAAACTAACAACAAAATTTTAAATCCAAAAATAAATTAAATAGCAATTTAAACACAAAATAATAATTAATATTAAGAAAGTACCACAAAATAAATTTCACAACTACATAAATCCAATTTAAAATTCGATAATTTAAAATAAAAGAACCAATATTTTAATTAAATTAAAATACTCATTCAATAAAAACAAATGTAAAAATGGGGTATCACACCTCAGCCCGATCTGCCACCATTGAACCTCGAGCTCCATCTCTGATTTGGGCTTTTTGGCTTTCGACCACCACGCATGCTGCTACCCATGACGAACCACTACCACCATTAGTTTGACCAACACCACCTAGCCATCTCGAGTATTCGTTTGCCCTTTTCAAAAGTTGGATTTTTTAGATCCACGACCCTTGTTCATTTTGCATTGTTATGTTGTTGTGCCGCCACCTCTTGCACCTTCTTGTTGTGACACCCCCAACACCAACGTACAAAAATACGGGAATCAAAGCATTGGGATGATGACAACATGGGTCATGCACCCCAATGACAAGTACTAAGTGTGTGCACATGTAATATGTGTAAGACAAAAGACGCAACGGAGAAATTAAAGTTAATCAACTAAGTACCAGAATCGTTAAACACAAATTAAATAAATACAAGCGTTTCAAAAGTAATATAATTATCCAATAAAAATATAAATAAACCAAAATATAAAAACCAAAAGAGAGACATAAATCCTATCCCACAAGAAAGTGATCCCCGATCACTCCTCCAGCAGAGATGTATCCTTAGGTTCTTCATCCTCATCTACATCAAAATCTACAGCACCAAGAAAAGGTACCGCAGGTAAGTATTAGACCAAACAACTCAAGAGATACAAATATATTCATGCAAAAACAAACATATGAAATATGCATGAGACCCAAAAATCATCCTTTCCCAAAAACAGTTATTTCCCAACACACGCCAAAATCCTATTTTGGCCCAAAACCAAGTCCAATAAAAATAACATCCACCATTTTCTCAGAAAATGGCTCAGTATAAAAATCCACTATTTTCCTTGAATATGGTTCATAAAAATCCATTTATTTTCCTAGAAAATGGCACATTATCCATTTTTAAATTGTATACACCATAATCTCCCCTATGGACCAACCACACACCCTGGTTCCTTTTGCCACACCACGGGTAACAACCGTGCATGTGACTTCGTATCGAGTGATGCCTAGTTCTGTGCCCAGCGTGTTTATGGCCAAGCACCCTCTAGCCCCCACCAGCAGAGGGGCCACGGAGTCAACATGAAAGCGTTACCATCTCGTCTAATCCCGTTATCGCCTAGCTACAACTCAGGGGACGTCACTCAGTATATTTCACTCCCGAGTGACCAGAGGAGCTCCATTGAGAGAATACCTCATCTCAACTTTGGGTCGTGATACACATGCACCCAAAAACCATTTCTCACATGAAAATCCAGTTTTCAAATATACACATGAACATGCATGCAATTATGCGAAAATCCAATTTTCATTTACAAATATGAACATGCATGCAATTATGCAATGTATATGACACGACAAAAATATTCAACAGCCACCGAATCTCAGCATAATCCAATCACACGAACAACTCCATCCTCCAATCCAACCGACCCTCAAACTCCTCAGACTTAGTCTAGCACAACCAACCATATCACAGTAAATATGAGTTAGTGCAAAAATATATTTAAATCTCAAAAGTTTATTTGGAAAATATTTACTATGCTAAAATATAATTTTCGCAGGATCAAGGAGGTGCAAGAGGCGGTGGCAAGGCAAAGTCACAGTGTAAAATGCACTATGGCCGTGAGTTTAAGAATACCCAAATTTGAAAGGGGACAAACGAAAGCTTGGGATGACTAGGGAAGAGCTTAAGGCTATTGGTGAAGCTAAAGGTAGTGGTGGTTGGTCGTGGGTGGCGGCGTAGAGGGCGGTCGAAAGCCAAAAAGGTCAAATCAGAAAGTGAGATGGTTGGGCTTCACTAGTGGCAAACTGGGGCTGGGGAAGGGTGGTTTAGGTTGCTGGAGGGCCGATGATGAAGTGGTGAAAGAATGGCGGCTAATAATGGCGGCACGGCAGTGCTAGAGCTCAAGGAAGCCACGGCTTCTAGTCGTTCGTGGGGGCTAAAGGCGATGTTGGAAGGGCTAAGAATGGAGGGGGAAGGTCATCTGCTGGTGGGAAAGTGATTGGAAGGGGCGGTGGTGACCATAGACAACGCACGGTGGTGCACGAGGAGGACGAAAAAAATGACGAGGGAGAGGGAGAGGGCTGAGTCGTGCGTGGGAGAAAGGAGAAGCACAGGAAAAGAAAAGAGGAGGAAAGAAAAAGGAAAGAGGGAAAAAGGAAAAGAGAAAAAAGAAAAAAGTGAGGAAAAAAAATGAGATCTAATCCTTACAACTTGGGTCATAAAATTGATCCAACGAGAAATTAATTTCAAAACAGTAAGTTGATTAAATTAATTTAAACGCATTAATTAGAGATAATAATCATAGAGATCATGTTGTTATCTTGAGAAGAAATGGGAGGAGAAGTCCCGGCCCCCTTTTTTATTTTGTTAATCATGAGCAATGTGAGAAGCATCTATAGCATCATTTGGTTGGTTAGGTTGTATTAACAAAGGCTGAAAAGTGACCAAGATCAGGGTTGTATTATAGTTACTTCCTGGCCTACTCAATTGCTAGAGTAAAAAGGAATTATGTGTTTTTCTATTGTTTAGGTATATTAATCATTGCTTTCAAATAGTTTTCATCCTAAATTTAATGTAAATCCACAACATGCTTATTATCATTAAAGACGGAACCTCAATGGAATCATGGCAGAACTCTATTGAAATGTAGAAGAAGATTTCTCAAATTCTTATTTTAACTTGAGATTTGATGATCTCAAATGCATGAGAGTGATAAATATATAAAGTGAACCCTACAACATTTATTATTTTTTATATAAATATTTCCAAGTAATATTAAATGAGCAATAAATATTGTAAGACCTATTTTATGTGTCTATCTCTGTCTCACTTGATATATACTCTTAAGTTCGAACAATAACTCGTGAAAACTTGATTCCTAGAAGGCAATCCACCTATTGATCACCCTCATGTAAGCTGGTTTTGCATTACAGAAACAGTATTGTTAATGGTTTGAATTCCCTTAACCCTCCATATCAAAGACATAGAACCTAACTTCACTAGCTAGCTAAGATGCTGCCTGCTGGCACCAAAAGAATACTCACTCACTAAACCGACAAAGCAAAACCCTAGCTTTGTGGTTAATTTTATCGACCTTTTTTTATGTCTTTTATTACAAGCACTTCGGATGATTTGATGATATATACTACTACCAAAACCTTTGCTTTGAAGACACTAGAGCTGTAAATCACGAACCCATATGATGTGCGCTCTCTCTCTCTCTCTCACTTCATAAAGTATTTTTTTTTTTTTTGGGTGGCATCTTTATAAAGTAATTGAATGGGAAGAGATTGATGGATGCGAGCCATATGTGGGTGAATGTGGTATAAAACCTTAGCTAGCCCCATATCTACCTCCCTTCATTCACACTTATTCGGAAACTAATTATGTCTACCTCCCAACAACCGTGATTTATCTTCAAATTACAAAAAGTAAAGTGGAGAGAGAGAGAGAGAGAGAGAGAGAGAGAGAGAGAGAGAGAGAGAGAGAGAGCATGGATTCGACCCAAGAGACAGAATTCACATTGTATTTTGGTTTTGATGTCTTTGCCAGCTATGCCTCCACCTTGTTAAGGTGAAAGGTATTGAAAAGTTAATAACACAATCATAGATTTTGCTGGGTTTTCTGCCACAAAGTAAAAAAATGAAGAATTAAAATGGTAATATGTTTGGCCCCATAAACTGCCAAGCTGCATGAAAAGAAAAAGCCATGGCTCTCCATATCTCACGACCCACATCATGTACAGGTTGTTTAGTAACTTTATTTCACAGGCATGGCAGGGATTAATTGTGCGAGGTTTTGGCAAAGGTACATAACTTGCAAGAATTTTTCGAAAATTTGCATGAAAATTAATGAGGTTGAGACTTGAGAATGCCTGGTGCATGTGTATATATATATATATCTTTTGTAATTCGAACTTATTTTTTGTAAATTAATTAAAGGTATTTTCTCACTGGAAGAGTACTGAGAGTACTTTAGTAATAAAATTGAGAGTCGTTTCTTCTCCGAAAACAAGCTTCGTACGTACACCTTTGAGACAATACACATTGAGTTTAGTAATACATGATGATGATCAATGAATGAGTCCAACAATAGAGAATTTAGTCAATCTAATAAATATTGGGACTAAAATTATCATGGAGATTAGTTTTCTTGGATTCAAATCAATGGTATTGTGTTGCATATTCTCCACTAAATGACGGCCTTTTAAATTAATGAACTAATTCATGTGCAATATATTTTTAACTCTACTATATATTTATAAGTTCGGTGCTTAATTACACTTCTTACATTTACATCAATAAGATATACGTGATCAATAACATATACATCAAGTTGGTACCCATTAATTATCAAGGACATGAAACAAAAAATAAATAAAATAAAATAAAAACTCAACAGACTAAAACGTTTTTATTCTAGCTAACGTGGTCAATTTCCATATTAGTAGTGTATATATATATATATATATATATATATATATATATATATATATATATATATATATATATATATTATATGTCATTAAACATATTTGCATATTGATCTTTCTATATTTCATAGTGTGAATCAACAATACATGCAACCACAATGCATGCATGCATCATGAGGCTGATTGATCTAGATTCCATGAGAGAAAGGGAGAGAAAGGAGAGACGGCGCCTGAGGGCCAGTGAGGAAGGAAAGCTAGATGTTTCTAAGGTTCTGTTTGCTTTCATGCTGCTCTAAACCACACCCAAATTTATCGTCTTTATTATTAATTAAAATCAAACTCATATAAGAAAAAGGAGTTTTTGTAACCAATTCATTACAATGAAAAGACTATTCGCAACCAATTTTTCTTGAATTGGTTGCGAATAGTCTTTTCATTGTAATAAATTGATTACAAAAATTCATTTTTCTTGAATTGGTTGTGAATAGGCTTTTTATTGCAATAAATTGGTTATAAAAACCCGTTTTTCTTATAGTGACTCTTAGGAAAAAAGCAGGGTTGTCCATTTTAAAATTCCCAAACTTTCAAAAACTTAAAAACTAATATATATCTAATATATATTATAATCATGAAAAAAACATGAGAACATTGATCATCATCTCGTAGAATTGGTCACAAGATTAACCTTATTGACAATGATAATAATAACATGACATGTTACAAACAACGTACGTACACATGCAGCATGATAGCCAGCTAGCTAGCCATTGGCCTTATTTTTCATAATTAATGCAAGCAGCTTATAATATGTTACATATATTAACAGAAGCAGTAGTAGTAGTATCTGTAGTAGTAGTAGTGGTGGTAGTAGTAGTACTAGTAGAAGTAGTTGTAGTGCTACTAGTAGTACTAGTAGTATTACTACTACTACTACTAGTGTTAGGATTATCCCCTTCTCCAGAAGCCTTGGCCATGAGCGTTACGTTCGGATTATTCATAGCATTATCCCGTGCATTGGAAGCTACGAAAAGAAAGAGAAATTATGTTCATTAGAATATAGAAAATAAAATTTTCAGAAAAGAGAGCTAGCTAGGATATATGGTGATTCTTGTTTTCCCAGCCTTTGGCTTTGGTTAATTAATTTTATTTACAAAAGTTATTGTCACAAACGACCTAGCAGGCCGTACGTAAGTAGGCGTTTATAATTAATGAAGATATGTAGGACTAAGTTAGAATATAGAGATCATGATCACTCATCATGTAATCCGTCATGAATATAGAATATATATTAATTCATGGGACCTATTATAACTTTAATAAAAATGAAAACACCAATTATATGTATTTTTTAGTATATTTGATATGGAAATTAATTAAGTTTATGCACCAATGGTATACTGTTGGGTGTGTAAAAAAATATGGCTTATAAATAGACTTTTTCAATTCTAAAAGCATTTATAATTACCATTATTTAAGAAATACATGCATGATAATGAGATTGTTCTGGGTCCGATTGCACGATCTTCCTATGATTGCAAGAAATATACATGTGGGTAATCTCATTGGGAGTAAGGTGGGATTAGTGGAGGAAGTTGATATGGAGGAAGTGGAGATGGCATGGGGGGAATTCATGAGGGTCCGCATCAAAATTGATGTCACTAAACCATTACTGAGGGGAAGGTTATTATGGTTGTTAGTAAGGCTGAAGTTGAGGTTTCAGATCCTGAAGACATTGAATTACTTGCTGTGTTTCGAGGCCTGCAACTATGTATCCCTATGGGTATTAAAAAGCTGCTGATTGAGAGTGACTGTTTGTTGATGGTCAAGGATCTTCAATCTTAAACAGAATCTACCTCAAGGCTGGGGGTTTTACTGCATGAAACCTAGAATTTGCTTTCTGGTTTTGATGAGTTTCGGATTCAACATGTAAGTAGAGAGGGTAATGACGCTGCTCATGGCTTAGCCCGACATGCTTGGGTTGTTGAGACTATTGAGATGTGGTATAATGGTTTTCCAGAATTTATTTCTCAAGCAATTTGGCTTGATAATGGTTTGTAAACAGTGATTATTATAATTAATGTCAGTTTTCTTATAAAAATAAAAAATAAAAAAATAAATCACATTTAGCCGCAATAGTTTATAAGTTTTACTTGATTGAAATAACTACGTAAACCTAGCAGTACTCATAAAAATATTATTCAATCCATGCTGCTAATTACCTGCATTTGAGAGAGTCCAATTGTCGTCATCGGCGGTCAGATGCCATGCAAAGTAACCGCCCAAGTTATTTCCCCTAAACGCCTCCTTAACCTTAGTAGCGATGCTATGCTCATCCTCAAAACCAATCCAACTAGCCTCGTGATACCAGTAGGATGCACCATACTCGTCATGATCATTCACGAGACGGCCTGCATTCCTGTTGATATGTTTCGCCTGGATAATTCTGAACTCTAAGCGGGCTGCTGCGGCTGCATTTGCTGGATCAGCTGCTGCAAAGAATCCATGATCATCGTGGTTTACCAGAGTCCATTGATAGCCATAAAATGGAAGGCCAAGGACCAACTTCTGGGCGTCAATTTTTACAGGATTAGGACCAATTCCATTAATCCAGTTACGAATGCCATCACTTCCGCACCTGTTTGGCTCTTTAGGATTACGCCAGGCATGAACCGGTCCAGTCTCCCGCGATGAGTTGGAGGGACTCGGAGTATAGAAGTCAATGGCCAGTACGTTGATCCAGTCCAAATTTTTGTTAATAGCCGGAATGGGATAATTGAAAGTAATGTTACCATCTTTACCAGGAATGCCCGGGTGATGAAACACCGCCGCAGTAAGAAGCAACTTATTAGCTGGCTTCTTTGTCTTCGTGAAGTCTAAGTCCAGGGCAGATCGCCATTCATTGAAGAGCGAGGCGAGCTGTTCCTCCTGGTCGGCTTTGGAGGGGTACAGCCAGCAGAGGTCCAGGCCATCGTAATTGTACTCCCTGGCTAGTTGTATGGACCTGTTAATGAATGCGTCACGCAGTTTATCATCTCTAGCCACTGAAGCAATGGCTGTAGATATGTTGGGCCCTTCACCACCGATGGATAAAAGAGTTTTCACCGAAGGGTTTCGTACTCGAACGGTTTTGGTGAAGTCTCGGAATAATTCCGAGTATGGTTCAGGGATTATGAGCTGGCCATCATCGTCGACCTCGGCAAAGCAAGCATAAAGATGTGTGAAGAGTTCGGAAGGTATTTCTTCTACTTTCCGGTTCAAGTCATGCCCGAAAAACCAATATCCGGCTTTCACAAAGACAGGACTAGCACTGGAAGCCATTCAATCGAGGAAAGGAGAAGCAGGTGCAGTTACTATATTTTTTTTTGTGTTTGGGGGTAGGAGTAGTGGTAGTTGCTAGCCATGCATGCGTGCGTATTTATAGCCTTTTCAAACCCAAAGGCATGCATATTAACTTTGGAAAGGGATATATAAGATCAAAATTATTTATATGATGGTACAAGTCTAAGTTGTTGAATAGTAGATAAAATTATTTATAAGTGGGATATCATGATCCATGCATGGAACGTCGACCTCCAAGATTTACCTACCTAACCTAACGTATGAGAGTTAAGGGCAGGTTTGGTAAACTTGTCTTAACTCAAAATTCTCATCTTAATAGAGTAAATAGTTCTGTTACATCTCATCATTATAATTTTTTCAAATTTTCACACAAAATATAATATACAATTCAACTTTTTAAAATCTCAATACAACTTTTTTAAATCTCAAAACAATAATAATATTTAAAAAATAATATTTTAAACTTTCATCTCAACTCAAAATTCTCATCTTACTTACCAGACCTGTCCTTAACATTAATTACTTGATCATCATGATCAGTCATGTAAGATAAAAAGGTCCCTTTCTTTTTCTATGGAAATTTAGTGTAAACAATCGGAAAAAACAGAGTTCGATCAATGAGAAACAAAATTAAAGAGTTGTGGACTGGAACATATAATATAAAACCCACGATTTCTTGGCAATTAAATCGTGATAAGATTATATTTCTAAGTTGTTGTTTGTAAACAAACTAATTAAACGTGTAAGAAACTACCTAGATTTGACGATGTAAACGTGTAAGAAATGTGTAAGAAACGTGTAAGAAACTAATTAAACGTGTAAGAAACTAATTGGCGGGTGGATATTGTAAATCTAATTAAAATCAATGTGCATGTATTTTGTCAAAGGTAGTTTGTTTTCAGAGAATAAACACATTTAATTAATTTAAAACAAATAATTTTGGATTACAAAAAATCTCGAAGCTATATTCTTAAAACATAGTAATTAACAGCACTTGAACTAGAGGGAATTAGGTTTCCTTTGGTTATATAAATAAGATGAGTTGAGAAATATATGATTAGTGGTGAGAAATTTTGTAAATAGTAGTGATCAAATAGTTTGAGAAATGAGAAAGAAAAAATTAAATACAAAAATTATAAAATTAAAAAAGAGTTAGAATATTATAATTTTCTAAAACATAATTAAATGAGCATTAATTCACAATCCGGACATCTAACATCCTCGTTAATGTGTTCATGTGCGTCACGTACGTCACTACAAGAAAAATAGACTTTTATAATCAATTTATAATAACGAAAAGATTATTAGCAACTAAATTTAGTTGTTAATAGTCTTTTCGTTACTATAAATTGATCACAAAAACCAGTTTTTTTTATAGTGCGTGTACATATAACATATGAGGCTCTAGATCCATCATGACATCGTAGACTTGTGCATGAATGCATGCATCATGCGGCCGACAATTAAGAAATTAAGCCTTCATGTCCCTAAAATTAAGGGACTAATCGATCGAAGAGTACGACGATACCTCTCATATTATAGATTAAAATTATTACCATAAGAGTAGTACGTACTACTCCCAATATGTCTAAAACAAATTATCCCAACTCCCAAACAGCCTATTTAACCGACTAATATAAAAAATTTCTTTACGTACCTAAAACAAGCTGAGACCACCTCCAAACTCATAGTAGATATGCATTCTTAATTTATCCTTTATAAGTACTGCAGTATTTGTTTCATTACAAGAAACTATGCAGTTTTCAACGCTCAAAATCGTCGCAAAAATCTCTAAAAATAATTGCATTTGACCAGTTTCAACTATTTTAATTTCACTACACTTTCGACGAAATTAAGTTTTCACTTTTGATCAATTTCAGTGATCGACATAAATCGTCAGGAAAATAATATTACCAGCGATTTTTTTTTTGCCGCAAATGACAAAAAAAAAAACGATGTGAATGGTGTGATCCATTTTTTTTTCCTAATCAAGCATATTTCATTAAAATAAAAGATGATACAAGTTAGAGAGGGTGGGGTTCCCCAACAAATTCCCCAAAACAACAACCACAATACAAGCGAGGTGGAAAAAAGAAAAAAAAAGTGGGTTTTGAGGCTAATTTCTTAGGCTCTACCCAAACCCTACAAAGAGGGTATCGTCTTAAAAGACGTTTTGAAGGTAAGCCACTGCTAGAAACAGTGCAAGCGGAAGCACTGTGGTTGAAAGTCTTGAAATAGTTGTTGGTGAGGTCCTTAGTCTCTTTCACAAGATCACCGGTTAAGGAAAGGAATAACCCAGACAGACTGGCATCGGATGGGCAGATATGCAGTGGTTGAAAAGTAAAACCGCACCTTTGGAGTGACGCGTGAGGACCACACGCCAGTGGAAATGAGGAGGGGTCGAGCCGATCTGAAGGATCGGAGGCCCGCGCGTGAGATTCACTCGCCGACAAAAATGGCGCGGTTCCGCTTCGTTCCAGTAGATCGGCAGGAGGCGAACGTCGTGGTGTGGCGCGTGTCTACTGTTCATGGCCAAAAAGCTGCAAATCTGAAAAAATCCGAACCGGTGAAAAAAAACTACCATATAAGCATATTTACATATAGGTAGCATAAAAGGAACTGAAAAGGAAAGCGAAATGGAGAGGAAGGTGGAGCCGAGACCCACACCTTCCTCTCTGGTGGAACTAAAAGGAGAGTTTTGTATTCTAGAGAGAAGTCAGAGCTTCTCTTTCTAAACCCACGGAACTTTCCACCCTTGAATGGTGTGATCCATTTACAGATAAATCATTGAGAAATGTCAATTGTAGCGATATACATCGTCGCAAAAGCTGTAGAAATTGCTGGAAATGACTTGCTTTTTCCCAACGATTTAGAACTATCGTTGCTTAAAAATATTTCCAGCGGGTTTTATCGCCGCAAATAGACCTAAAATCACTGCAAATATGCATGATCAAACATAGCGATTGTTCTCTTTGTCACAATTGAATTTATTTCCAACACAGAAATTGCCGGAATAGGTCAATTGCATCATTTATTCACATCACTGCAATGAACTCCATTATTCACATCGCTCCCAGCATGAACATGCATGCAGATAATATGGCCAGGTGGATTGTCTTGCGAAAGATCATGTATAGTTACAAGGTGGAAATTTCCCAACAATTAACATATTGGGGCCGGGCTAGTTTGTTTCTAGCTAAACATATAGTTAATTTGCTGTATATAAATGTTCACATATCCTACCAGATCAATTGGTCTATGACCTTGATAACTAAACTGGTAAAAACTTTAGCTGCAATGCTAATTTAAATCAACACAATTAGCTAAACTTCAAAGGCTTTGAAGGCCTAATTAATACGATTCTCATGTATTATTAAACAACTACTTTTGTCGTGCATCAACTATATATGTCTCAATATTCCCATATACATAAAAAATAAAAAAAAATAAAAAAACCAAATATTGTGATCTTTTGCTAATATGTATGATATATGGTTATCTTAAGGAGTTGCAGCAAGCTAGCTGGAAGCTAATTATTATAACCTTCATGATTATCCCATCCTTAGAAATCATTTAGATAGGATTTTCAAGCCACACTACAACAAAAAACCTTTTTTGGGATGAAAATTTTCGTCCCAAAATGTATAGATTTCGTTCCAAAAATTTTTTGGGATGAAAAAATTTCATCCTAAGGTCGTCCCAACATCACTATCCCAGAAGATATCTTGGGACGAAAATCATCATTTCGTCCCAAAATATATATTTTCGAACGATTTTGAAATTGACCGTTCGATACCATTCGAACGATGACGTTTTTTGTCACGGTTAAAATTCATTCCAGAATGGTGTTCGAATGTTTCGCAGTTACCGTTTGAACGTTAGTGTATCTTTTGAACGGTTATCAAGATACGTTCAAACGATCAATAGAATTACATTCGAACGTTAAAGGAACAGATCGAACGGTAGAAGAGATCGAACGGTGCTGAGTAATGTTCGAATGCTATGGTAATAAATTGCGTTTGAACGTTTTTTTGATCATCTGATATCGTTCGAACGTCTTGGTCATTAATGTTTGAACGGTACAGTATCATTTGAACGACCTACTCATTAATGTTCAAACGTGACATGGTCGTTCGAATGGATACTATTTTTATTAAAACCCATAATTATAAAAAAACTAAATATACATTCATAATATTTGAAAAACATAAATTAGGAACTGTTTAATTACTCAAAAATTTTTTATAATAAGTGCAAACTAATACATAACCATGAGACTGACATTGTTCATACATAATTAGATAATGTCATAAGCTGGACGTAAAAAACCATCAGTTGCTTGGAGGCCTGTACGGTTGCATAAGCTGCTGCATTTGGAGTTGCATATCTCTCCTGAACTCTGCTTGTTCTTCTTCATGTTGTTTGAGGCGCATCTCCATGTCTCCTTGTCTCGCCAGTTGAGCCTCTAACTCTTGCTGTTTTGCAACCAATTCTTCAATTCTACGATTCGCATTCTCTTGTGCTATAGAGGCAGACCTGGAAGAAGAGGAAGAGGGAGAAGGTTTTACACAGCGACCCAAACCTCTCAAATATCCTAAACGTTCACCCAAAACTTGTGTAAAAATCTCAACATCATTATTTGAGAAATTTTGATCTGATGCAGATTCAGCAAGCAGGGCAACCATTTTATCCTACACATAAGATAAAGAGTTAATATCATCATAAATATTCGAATATATTTATTTAAAACAAATTATAATACTTACATAATTTTCACGGGTATCGGGATGACTCCACTCTCCATTACGATTAGTATGTGATGTAGCATATAATTTTGTCAGATCATAATTGGCATCTGAATCTTGCTATAATAAAGATTTGTTAAGATATAAAGTCATTATGATTCATATATTCAGTTAACTATATACAAATAAAAGAATAGCAATACCAATTTCTTAGAGAGGCGGTGGAAAGATCTTGAGCCTGCATGATGAGTAATCTTCAATTTTGATCTATTTGTTTTGTTTATAGAACTTCGCTCCTACATAAGAATTGAAAATATTAGAAAGCGAAATTAAAAATAGGACGACTAAAATAATTAAATTAATTATACCTTATATGATGGATCCTCAAACATGTCACAAAGTTTTTCCCAATCAGAAGGTTGCACATCTTGAAAAGGATGTTGGCGTGCTTCTTCACTATTCTCAAACTTATTATAATGCTCATGACACCTGCCTTATAGCCTTATATTTGCGGAATGCATTACTCATAAGCTCTTCCACAGTTTTACGCTCCTCTCTCCGACCAAAATTTAATTCAAAATCATCCTTACAGAAAAAAATTTAGACAAAGATATTATCATTTATAATATTCTAACTTTAAAGTAAAATAAAAAAATTTACCAATTAAATTTCGTGTTTTAAACATTACCAAACAACGCTTCTTGATAAGGTCCTTAACATCTTGGGGGACATTCTTCCATTAACTTGTTGCCAAAGGTGCATAAGTTCGTGTAAGAGCACCCACATGCGATGCAAGCCAAGCTGCTAGTTGTCCTTCGCCTCCGGTATGTTCATCAAGAATGTTAACTTTGATCTTACCTACCTTACGATATTTTTCCAACGTCACGCCTCTAGTATTGCCTCGACCTTGATGAGATTGTACTGTGAAGTCATCATGATATATAACATTGTAATCAATTTTCTATTATAACTTTAATTAATAAATTTTATGAGTATTAGAATTTTACCTTGTTCTTTAGAGTCAATCTCTAATAGTGAGTCTGAAGGAGAGCTAGGAATAGGTGGAGATGGGATACGAACTTCCTTTCTCTTCGGAGGCATAATTTCAGAAAACTATCTGTGCAAACATAATTGGTCAATCACTATCTATATCAGTATCATTTGACAATTCAGACTCATCATCTGTAGATACTTCAGTGGAATCAACATTTTGCTCAATTGTCGCATCAATAATTTCAGCCTCAATATCTTCTCTATTTAATGGAATCATCTCATACTGGCTCAAATTCACAAACAAATTAAAGACGGGCTGACTCTCTTAGTATGCTTCTTGAGTAGAGGGATCATCTGCTTCTTCATCTCGTCCTTCCGCCTGAGGGATAACATCATATATATTTCTTGGAGAATACTTTTGTACTACTCGCCATTGATTTCCAAACTTCGGGTCATCTAAGTAGAATACTTGAGATGCTTGAGAAGTTAAAATAAAAGGATCATCTTCATACCATTTTTTTTGATATATTAATACTCAAAAAATATTCTTCGTCATGGACTCCAGTTCGAGGATTGCTTAAATCCCACCAATCACACTTAAACAGATACACTGCAAGTTCTCCCAAATATTTCATTCCAATTATATCAACAATAACTCCATAGAAATCAATATTTTCTCCATCATGACTTCTCTCGACTAGGACACCACTATTTTGTGTTTTCCTATAACAATCCCTATCCACTGTGTGATACCTACTTCCCCGAGAAATATATGCAGAATATCTTGTAGCGCGCCTCGATGGGCCACGCGCTAATGCATACAGTTCATCCGATATATCGTTTGAATTATTTGCATGCATTTGTACAACCTACATATTGAGTAAAACTTCTATTATATCAATAAGAAACAATTAATATTTAATGAACTATTGGATGAGTAAAGCATATGTAATATCATTACCTGTTGTTCAAACCATCTCGGGAACTCCTCTTCATGTTTCTGATTTATATCATTTACTCCTAATTCCTTGAGCATGTTAATATGATCACTGAAATTGATAATTACAACAATTCTTTTATATCCATAATCTTTCGTGAAAGTAAATGTGCGAATATTAGATTAAGAAAACATTATAACTTACTTCAAGTGGTTCTCTATCTCAGGGTAATTGTTCAGTACGTACCACTGAGCTTTCTCAAACTCTCTTCCACATAAGTCATAACCACGCATTGCACCAAGTGGACGTACTTGTTGGGAAAACACAGAAAACCCATTTCGTTGTCTTGCTCGTTCAACGTCAAAGTTTCTTTCCGGCCGATCAAACCTAGTGTCAACTCCGTGGAAATACTTGGAACAGAAGGTATGCCATTCATCATCAATATATGCTTCTGCAATTGATCCTTCTGGGCGAGCCTTGTTACCAACTGTACGTTTCAACTTCCCAAGAAATCGTTCAATGGGATACATCCATCTATACTAAACTGGTCCTGCAAGTTGAGCTTCACGTGGCAAATGGACGGCTAGGTGAACCATGACGTCGAAGAATGACGATGGGTAAATACTTTCTAGCTTACACAAGATTATGGCAATTTCTCGTTCCATTCGATCCAAAGCTTCTACATTTAATGTCCTAGCACATAAATCTTTGAAAAATGAATCCAACTCAATCAAAGCCATGCGCACGTCTCTTGTCAAGTACCCACGGATACCAATAGGCAAGATACGCTATAAAAGGACATGACAATTATGACTTTTTAATCCAGTTATTTTCTAGTCATTTGTTCGCACACACTTTTTCAAATTCGATGCATAACCGTCCGGTAATTTAATTTTCATTATCCACTCACAAAATGTAACTCTTTTATTCATTGACAATGTATACCACCCAATCGGCATGTAAACGGACGAACCATTTTCTTGCAATTGCATTTCCGGTCTTATTCCCAACCACTTTAAATCTTTCCTTAAGTTTAATGTATCCTTCATTTTTTCTTCAATTGACATCAATGTTCCCAATATGGATTCGCATATATTTTTTTCAATACGCATAACATCAAGACTATGCCGTAACTTTAACTTTTACCAGTATGGGAGATCGAAAAATATACTCTTCTTAGTCCAATTCAATTCAGATGTAGCTCGTTTTCTCTTTCATTATTTTTTACCAAATTCATTACAACCAACATCTACAAATTGTGCAATTACATCTTCGCTAGACAAGTATGGTGGAGGTTGGCCCCATTCAAGAGTACCATCAAACATTTGTGAATTTCCCTGCCATCTATGGTCAGTAGGTAAAAATCGAAGATGACCCATGAAACATAATTTCCTCCCGTAAGTGAGCCATTCAGATTTAGTATGTTTGTTACAAGTTGGACATGTCATTTTTCCCTTAGTACTCCAACCTGACAAGTTCCCATAAGTTAGAAAATCATTTATTGTCCATAACACGACAGCATACATCTTGAACGACTTCCCTGTTGATGAATCAAATGTGACAACCCCATTCTCCCACAAATCTTTCAATTCTGCAATCAATGGCTGTAAGTGTATGTTTATATCATTTCCTGGTGATCTCGGACCTGGAATGAGCAAACTCATCGTGAAATATGGATCTTTTATACACTTCCACGGTGGTAGATTATACGACATAAGTACAATTGGTCAAGTACTATGGCTAGTACTCATGTTCCCAAATTGATTAAATCTATCTGTTGCCAACCCAAGTCGCACATTACGAGGTTCTTCAGCAAACCATGGGTGTTCCTGATCAAATTCCTTCCACACCTGGGAGTCAGCAGGATGCGATAAAATATCATCATTCTGAACTCTACTTGATGAGTGCAATGTCATGTCTACAACCGTTACACGTGACATATATAATCGTTGTAATCTAGGTATCAATAGAAAGTGGCGTACAACCTTTTGCGGCATATTTTGTTTGTCAGATGTCCATCTTGATTCGTGGCATATGGGACACTCGTTCAACTGCTCATTCTCTTGCCAATATAATATGCAGTCATTCTTACATGCATGTATTACGTTGTAATCAAATCCAAGTCCTCGTTTCAGTTTTTTTGCTTCATAGAAGTTACGAGGTAAAGTATTATCTGATGGCAGTGCCTCCATAAACAGCTCCAGTAACATATTGACAGCCTTAACTGATAATCGGCACATTGATTTTATGTGAAGTAGTCTTACAGTAAATGACAACTTACTGTGTCTTCTGCATCCTGGATATAACTCACGTTGTGAATCATTCCACAATCGTGCAAAAGTGTTATGACCTCCATCATTTGAAGTTGATGTGTCCGTGTCACCTTCATTCATAAATATTTCCGCACCGATGTCACCTAACATTTCATCCATATCCTCATCATATTCATCTCCAACATCTGGTTCTACATCTTCATCGTTCTCTTCTCCTTCAGGCGGAACCTCGAATGAAGTTGGATATGGTTCGCCGTGTAAAACCCAATCAGTATAATCCTTGTCAATACCTTTGACAAACAGATGTTCTCTCACCAAGTCTATCTTATGAGAAAGCAAATTCCTGCATTCTTTACATGGGCATCTAATACGCCCATCACTATCACATGATCCCAATGCGAACTCTAAAAATTTCTTAACACCTTCAGTATATACGCTGTAATTCTGACCCAATCGATTGCTAACTCGCATCCAACTCTTATCCATGTCGACTATCTTCATTACAAACAATCACGTGTGCATCAACAAACAAATATGTATTAACCACAATCATGTAAAAATCAATGAGTATGCCACATTTCACCGGGTAATTGGTCATATCCCATTCGGAATTGTAAGATCATTGTTGCAAACCTAATCTCTATAATCTGCCACGTCCAACAAAATTTCGGCAGCATCTCCCCATAGTTCTCCAAATATGCTCGTCTGGTTGTATGCACCGACGTGTTAATCGTCGATACAACATCACTGAAACTGCATATCCGGAGAACAAGGGATAAATTTGTCAAAATCTTAATGCTGGACGTATAACAGATATAGATCGATAGTTTGCAAGAATGATCTTACAATTCCAAACTGTCCACTCTGGACAATTCAAGAGTTATCAATCTTTTAATTCAAGCGGATTGATAACTCTTGAACGGATCTACGGCTAATTTTGATGAACAAGCAATGTAAGATATGCCAATATTTAACATGTATCAAACAAACAATACAAGTTATGCTAATTAAATATTTGTATTATTAAATAATTAGATATTCACATTTATATCTTTCAAAATATTTTATTAATTATAACTATTTGTATTATAATTAACATTCATTTTATTAATTATAACTATTTGTATTTTAATTAACATTCATTTTATTAATTATAATTCAGAATTTATATTTAATTCAAATTCATTTGATTACTTTTAACTTTTAAGTATTTAAGCATTATTAAATCTAGATTATTTGTATTTTATTTAAAATTCATTTTATTAATTCAAAGATTAAGTATTTATGTGTTATTAAATATGAACTATTTGTATTTTTATTAACCTTCAATTGAATACTTCAACTATTAAATATTTAAGTATAAGTAAATCTTAAATATTTATATTCTAATTAAAATTCATTTGAATAATTTAACTATTAAGTATTTAAGTATTATTAAATTTAGATGATTTGTAATTTAATTCAAATTCATTTGATTACTTTTAACTTTTAAGTATTTAAGTATTATTAAATGTAGATTATAAATCTTTTATTTAAAATTCAATTCCTGCATTAAAAGATTAAGTATTTTAACACTGACCAACATAACGTTCAAACGGTGTTAGTCACCGTTCGATCTAAGGGGCATACATTCGAACAGTACACGAATACCATTCGAACGCTTTAATTCCAGATTACAGTCGTCTTCAACCTCCGAAAACCTCAACATTTACCAACTCATTACATCAAAAGACAGAAAACAATATCACGAACTCATTATAGCAAACGAAAACACTTATATTTAAACTAAAATAAGAATATATATAAGGAGCATACCTGATTTGGAGAGATAAACTTGTAAATCCACGGGTACCCAATGCCCAAAACAAAAATACTCTTCACCAAAAGGTAAAAATAACCTCTTAATCCGAAAATATAAGAGATTGATGAAAGTTAGTAATATTTAGGGGCTGGATTGAGGAATAATGGCGTTGGTTGGAAGAAAATGGTCGTGGGAGCAACTGGAAGACGACTGGGACGAGCGCGAGATTGTGAGATTCTGTCGTGTAAATGAAGAACATTAACGTTCGAACGGTTATTTACTGAACGTTTGAACATCAAATATACTAGCGGAAAAATTTTCTCCCGCTAATTTAACGTTCGAACGTGAAATAACACGTTCGAACGTTTGCTTTCGTTTACATATACGTTTGAACGGTTATTTTAAAACGTTCGAACAGTTTATTAAAATGTTGCTCATTGTATTTTTTTTGCACTATACCTTTAAATATACTAAACTGTAAATATACTATAGTTTAGGGACATAGTAATATAACTATATAATATATAATCAAACATATATTATATAGTTTAGTAACATATATAGTATACAATATCATACTACATCTAGTATTATTGTCAAGTACATATATTAACCTATATATAACATATATATGGTATCATAGCATAGGGTTATATGTATTACATGCATATATAGTGTTAAAATATTAGATTATTATTATAATATAATATAATAACAGGATACATACTATTATACATTGTGTCATCTATACTACTAGCAATTAGAGTGTATTCTAATGATACTAAAGCTAAAATTGACCATATATAGTCATATATAGTGTCATTTATAGTGCTAGAATAGAGTGTCATCTAATTAGCCTAGAACTGCAATATAATATGAAAAATATACTAAATAAGTCATCTAATACATATACTATTAAATATATATATGTATTAGTTAATATCACATATATATATATATATATGTTATATAACACTATAAACATAGTGTCGTGTATATAGTAGTCTATATTATATTATACTATATAATATAACTTATACTATATACTATATAATATTCAATAGTATAATATATTTTAATTAAATATAATATAATATATACTATATATATTAAAAATTATAAATATAATATATAGTGTTTAATAATATATAAGTGCATTAAATATATTGCATTTATTATATTTAATATTAAAATATATTATAATTGAATTAATTATTATATTTAATATTGTAATACCGACTATTGCATTTATTATATTTAATTGAATTAATTACGGGAATGAATCAATTTTCAGTTAATACGTTCGAACGGTATTAACTTACTGTTCGAACAGTACTGCATATATAAGTTGCCGCGGACGTCATTTTCACGGAAACTTTACATGTGCATTTCCTCTGTTATAAGCCGTTAACTGTCCATCTCCGCCGTTCAACACCGTCTTCGCCGCCGTCAACAGTACCCACTCAAAGCCTCTTCCTCTAACTACCGGTATTATTCTTTTTTAAAGCATTTTACCATTTAGATTTAGGTTTTTGATAGATTATTTGTTTCAATTAGGATAAACCGATTTATACATCAAAATAATCGGTAGATTTGCTTAAATCCATGTTAGGAACGTTTATTTAGGTTTCTATTGCATTTATTTTGGTGTAAAATCCATGGAATCGAAGGTTTCCATGGATTTCAATGGCCGAGTCGACTCGGCCTAGAATCCCGATCGACACGAATATCGTTTGAACACTATGAACAGCGTTCGAACAATATTCATTAACCGGTCGAACATTGTTTCATACGGTCGAACGGTCAGTAATACCGACCGTTCAACCGTTACGTTTAGCGTTCGAACGTTAAAGTAGAAAAGAATTACATCAATATTATAGTTCCAATACATCAATATTATAGATCCATTTCCACAAGTCTTTTTTTAATATTATATTTCTATTAATATTTATCTAATTAATATTGATATTGAGAGATATTATTTATTAAAAATGATTTTGTTCACAATATCAAGTGTTATTAAATTGCTATTCGTTTGATACTACTGTAAATAGTTCTTTATTATATTTTTATTGTTAATTTTATATATCTAATTTTAATTATAAATTTCAGGTTGATTATAATGTCTACTTCTAGGCCGGGACGTAAGTGACGCAATCTTGGTGAGAGTAATAGTGGTCCAGTTCGGGAGAGGACAGTTTCACTGGAGCAACTGGTGAAGATTTCTGATTTCCAGAGTCTTCTCTGGGAGGGTCATTCATTACCCTCAGTCTTCAGTGATCGTGGTTGGGGACCTATCTTGGATGAGCGGGAGGAAGCATGGGAGTCAGTCTCCTACATTGACATTGTTGCTGAGTTCAATAGAGAACTCGGCAGTTCCAGCACAGATGATTCTGGGGCCTACACGATCACTGTCCGAGGAGTACCCATTGTATTTTCACGGGATGGACTTGCTGAGCATCTCGGTATTCCTAGGCTGCCAGATGCATATCCGAATGTGGTGCCTAGAGAGTTTGATCCTTCAGTTGAGATGGAGACAGCTGAGAAGGAGGCATCAGTTTATACTGATGAGGTCGATACCCTTGCTGATCACGAGGTGAGGGATTTGGTTGTCGGTCCAGATGCTCCACCGTATGACGGGACGAAGAGTATCAAACAGGCAGATTTATCTTCTTTCTTTAAGATCTTAAATTTGATAATTGCCAATAACATTGACCCTCGGCAGCACAAGACAGAAGTTGGCATTAATCGGACGAAATTTATGGTACGGGTCGCCTGTGGCATTCCTATCGACTTGGTGGGGTATATATTCAATAGGATTCGATCAGAGTCTCAATACATTTCGATGGATATACTGCCATTCGAAGTCCTGATTACCCAATATCTGCTATGTGCTGGTGTTGTGCCTGATGTTGCTGAGCGTAAAGAGGAGCCGATGAGACCGATAAACAGCACCACCCTCTCACACAGCACATGACACTTGAGACTGCGTCTTCGTGGACATGTTTCAGAACCGGTTGATCCTCACGGAGATGCACAGCGGGGAGATCATGGAGTATCAGCTGCAGATGTTGAGACATCTACACGGGCCGAGGCATCAGAAAATAATGTTAGTCGTGAGGAGATGGCTGAGATAGTGCGTGCAGCGATCAGCGAACATACATCAACAGTGATCGATGCAGTGCGTATGGAGATTCATTCTGCTGTGTCTGAGCTTCGTACATAGTTTGCTTCCATGTCTGTGACTCAGGTCACCATTAGTACTCGACTGATACAAATAGAGGAACGTATAGCTGCAGTCGAGGAAGTGTGCAAAGACTTGGGGTCTTAATTACTTTCTTATATCTTTTATTTATTTATTTACTGTTTTTTGTATGGACAACATTTTGTGTTTTGTAAATTCAGTATTTAAGTATGAAATAGTATTATTTTATATTTTCTAAACTAATTATTAATTTAGATTATTCCTATTATTTAATTAACCAATTTCTTATAATTACTAGTTAATCTAAATATAATTTGGCAAAAAACTTAAAAAATTAAAACCCTTGTTACCGTTCGACCCCTTCAAATAACGTTTGAACGGTGCATATGCATCATTCGAACGATTAGAATTTACCGTTCGAACGGTTTGTCAATTTCCCTCCAAAAAATTTTTACCTAACGCGCCAATATTACGTTCAAACGGTAAAAATTAAACGTTCGAATGGTTAATCATTAACGGTCGAACGGTTAACTTATTTGGGAAAAAAAAATTCGTCCCTAAGTATAGCATTCGAACGCGTTCAAATCGTCTGACCATTCCGTCTTTTTTTCGGAATGAAATTCAAATTTCATTCCAAAATCTCACTTTTTGGGACAATTTCCAATTCGTCCCAAAGCAAAATCGTTCCTAAATCTATTTTTTTGTTGTAGTGCCAGACCCAACATTTCGAGCCCATAAATTAAAGTCACACCCTTAATACTGTACGTTCGAAGTACTACTATTGGTTGGGAAATATAACCGAGACAAACTAGAATGAAACACTATTAATTCTATAAAGCAATTAAATGAAACATAATACCTAAAGCTGAGGATGGTCTACGTAGGTTCTAAACGGGTCCGCAGGTTCTAACCTAGAATGTCATCATGGTGGTCGCTGGATGATCTACACAGATCATGAAACCCAAACCCAATCCCATTTTATCCCGTGTCGTATTATCGAAACTTCAAAAACATTTTTGCGTGAAAATTATTGATGAAGTTTTGTTTTTTTAATTAAACCGTGGGACTGGTCATGGCGAAGAGCCTTTCTTTCAAAATCGTAAAATTGTCACCATAATTCGCGCGTGGGGTCTCGAAAGTTTGGGGAGATTTTGACAGTACTTAAGTTAAGCTCATCTTTACTTGAAATTAATAGAGAGAGTTGATCAAGAACAATTCAGTTATCTCGTTTTTAAATAGTCTCCACTCTTATTTTGGATATTTCTCATAAATAGACCGGAGCCATATATAGATGTTTAGCTATTGTTGGGCTTAGAGCTGCTGATCATTGAAGTGGTTAGTTCTGAGAAAGTATGATTGAAATCTTATTATAAACTTGTGAGTGAGGACTAGGGGTGTAAAAAAAAAAAATCGTTGGACTAGTAAACTGGACCGGATCGGACCAAACTTGTGGGATCAGTCTTGTCCTGAGTAGGGGTGTAACTGGTCCGGTCTGATCTAGTTTTGGAAAAAATTTAGGACCGAACCAGTATACATCAGTTTTAAATTTTTCAAAACTGATTACACAATGAGTGGGGTTAACTCAAACCCTATAAACATGCCCAAGATCTTATCTGCAGACAATGTGAGATTTATTCCTCAACACCCTCCCTCTCGTGCAGGCCAATACTTTTTCTGATCTTTGTCATGGGGCAAGTAGTGTGGGTCCTCATTTGTACTGTGGCAGGCTTTAATACAATAAAGAAATTTATGGGCCTAACTCATATTTTAAAACCAGTTCAAGAAGTGAGGTTAGCTCCAAGCTTATAAACATACCCAAAATCTTATCCGGAGGCAATGCGAGTTTTATTTTACAACAAGGCAAAGACCATGCAAGTTGTTTTCCATGGCTAGAGTTATGGAGGAATCTATGAATATTTTACAGTTTTCTTGCTTGCTAGCCATTGAAGCAAAGGTCTGAAGATAGGCCAGAGGCTCCACCACCGATGGATAAAAGGGTTTTAACTCCAGGGTTTTTTATTTGCACAGTTTGGGTTAAGCTTTCGAACTGGAGCTTGTATAGGCTGGTAGGAAAGGTAACTTGGTAGTTGCTAGAGTTGACATCCGCAAAGGCAGCAAAAAGATGGGTGAAAAGGGATCAGGAGTTTATGTCGTACATAGCTAGACTAGGAATGCACTTCCGCAATTCTAGTATCCGGCTTTCACAATTCCAGTTGAAGCCATATTTGAAGAGATCGAAGACTGAGATAGAGCAGTAGTACATAGTACCCGATTGCTAGACTATATGTGGGATTTGGTGCGCAGCTAGTTATGAGAAGATAGAGCATGCCTATATATAGCCATTTCATGACCATAAAGATATGATCGATCATCGATTCATGTCGTCCGAAAGAGCCATTAATGGCGGAACCAGGAACTTTTACGAGGGGAGTACTGCAACAAACTCGGCTTTTTGCCATGAGTTCTTTTTCCACGTAATCTGGGGCCAATTTGTCTTTTATTTACACCAAACTTTTTCGTGGGAGGAAAGCCCACATTTTACCAGGAGATCATAGTGGTGAAAATTATTTATCTGGCAAATATATTTTTTTCCACGAGCTTTTTTAATTATGGCCACTAATTCCTGTTAATGGGAATTTTTCTATTGTGTGGCATGTTTATATAAAATAAAAAGAACTAAAAAATATAAAATATAACTATATATAAAATTAGATGTCAATATATAATTTGCTGCATATACATAGAAATAAAATTTTAAAAAATATAACTTAATATATGTTTCAAATTTCTGACAATAATGTTTTATGTAATAATATCTATCCATTATTATTTTTATAATGAAATATTTAGAATATATTTTCTCATAGAAACTATCAAGTGATCTTTTAAAAGGTTATTTTTAATTCTAGTTTGTAAGCTAGTTTATCAAATTTCATACAAAATCTATATATTAATATCGTGTCACATTAAGCATATAATGTTATAATTGAGACTTTAAATAATTTTTTTTTACTCAATGAAGTCTAGAGGATAAAATCTCTCAACTATTTTTCATGTAAATTATATATCAACCTTAAATGATTTTTTTTATATATATTTTAACTTTGGATTCCATATTAAGAAATCTAATATTGTATAACAAAAAATTTTAGAGATCCATACCAATAAGTTTAGTGTTTTTTCTAAACTTAGTTTTAATCTAATTTTGGTGATGTCACATCTTTGAAAATAAATAATATATAGAACTTATATAAAATTTTGGGACTATAGGAAAAAAAATTAGGAAAAGAAATTTCTAAATATATTGATATTTTAGAAAATTTTAAAGAAGTTTAAATCTTTTTGAGGTACCATTTAGTATATTTATAAAATTATAAATAAAATATAAAATATATTTTGAATTTTTTACAAACTTTGCATGGCCCCTTGGACATAATTAAGGTAGGTCCGCCACTGCAAAGAGCGACACTGCCACTTCAATATTGTCCGAATCCAAGACAGCTGGGCTAGCTAGGCTTTTAATTAGACCATGGCGAATCTATCTGTGGATGGCTGGCTAGCGTAGGTTACGCTTCCACTTGTGCATGCATGACGTCCATTCCAAATTATGAGATGCGGACAATTGTGCGAAAATGCGTCGTGAATCTAAGGAATGAACCAATGGGAAAAATTAAGGGTAATATAATTATTCCACGTGGCAGAATCTTATAATTATATGGATAAACGGCATGAATATGCTGGTCTGGATTACAGTACAAAATGAATAGAATCATTTTATATCATTTTGTCCATATCACATGAGCTACAGCCAACTTCAATACTGTTCAAAATTAATTGGATAAGTCTATCCTCTTGATATATGATGACTTGCATAAATTAGAATAATTTTATTTATTTTTGTTGATTTTAGATTTTATGATTATTATTTAAATTTTATTTTAAATTTAAAGAAAATAAAAATTCAAATTTTACCAACCTATTGTTTAAGAACTCTTTCTTATTTAAATGAAGAGTTTGGTACTTTAAAAAAATAAAAAACCCAAAGAGAGAGTTTTACGTAGAGGAACGGCACAAGAATCTGTTGAGTCCAGTTTTTGAGTCCATGCGAAGACACACGCTGAGGCCTTTCTTTTGATTTTATGAATCGGCATGCGTGGGACACGGGCCGGGCCTCGATCTTGGTTTTAGACGGAACTGACGCATGCTGAAGGATACAACACGGGAAGACCAAGAGAGAGGGAGCGCATGCTTTGGAATGAAGTCTATCTATTCTACCTACGATTTTGAAACTGAAGAATACCATCTTTATCCAAACTGTAGTACAAAGGTACTTTATATTTCCTTACTCTCTTCTTGATATCTAACAACTTCGAGTCCTTTTTCTGGAAAATCTTCAATTCTTCAAAATCAACCATTCGAACATTAAGAATTATAGACAACACTTGTTCTTGTTGTGAGCTCTTGATAAGATGTTTTCTCATCCCACAAAGAAGTGAGTCCAACCCTGACAATTCAGCCTCATCCACCAAACGAGACTTCCGACTCAACCCATCTGTGACTAGCTTCGCTGTCCCTGGATGATACTTGATCCCATACTGATAATCGTTGATCAACTCTAACCATCGCCTCTGTCTCATATTGAGATTCTTTTGCAAGAATAGATGTTTCAAACTCTTGTGATTAGTGTAGACTTTACAAACTTCTCCATACAAATAATGTTGCTAGATCTTAAGAGCAAAAACTACAGCTGCTAAATCCAAATCATGCGTAGGATAATTCTCCTCACGATCTTTCAACTGACGGGACACATAAGCAACAACTCTCCCCTCCTACTAGCTAATCCAAACTTGGATGCATCGTTGTACACCACAAACAGCTTGTGTGGTTCAGGAAGTGCCAACACAAGCGCTATTGTCTGTTCTTCAACTCTTCAAAACTTCTCTCGCACTTGTCTGACCAAACAAACTCAATATTCTTCCTAGTCAGAGCAGTGAGAGGTCCGGACAATCGAGAAAACCCTTCCACAAACCTCTGAGAATACCCAGAAAGTCCCAAGAAACTCCGAATCTCACGCACCATTGAAGGATGTAGCCACAACAAAACAACTTCCACCTTGCTAGGATCTACGGCCACACCATCTCAGGAAATTACATCTCCAAGAAATCTAACTTATTCCAACCAAAATTCACACTTGTTAAGCTTCACATACAACTAGTGTTCTCTTAACTTCCCAAGCACCAGACGAAGGTGATAAGCATGCTCTTCCAAATCTCGAGAATAAATGAAAATGTCATTGATGAATACCACCACAAAAGAATCCAAGTGAGGTCGGAATACCCGATTCATCAAATCCATAAAGGCTATAGGGGTATTAGCTATAACCCAAAAGGCATCACCTAAAACTCATAATGTCCGTATCTCGATCTAAAAATAGTCTTGGGTATATCCTTATCTCTTATACTCAACTGGTAGTACCCCGATCTCAAATCAATTTTCGAGAAAGCAACTGCTCCTTGAAGTTGATCAAATAAGTCATCGATTCAAGGAGAGGGTACTTCTTCTTGATAGTCACCTTATTGAGTTCTCATTAGTCGATACACATTCTGCGAGTACCATCCGGCTTCTTAACAGACAACACCAGAACTCTCCATGGTGAAGTACTCGGCTAAATAAACCCCTTATCTACCAATTCTTGCAATTAAACCTTTAACTCTTTCAACTCAGTTGGTGCCATATGGTAAGGAGCCTTGTGCACAGGAGCCGCTCTAGGTTCCAAATTGATAGTGAACTCCAACTCGCGAACTGGAGATAACCTGGGCAAATCATCCACGAACACATTTGAAAATTCTTCTACAATTGGGATATCCACTAGAGACTTCTTCTTAGATGGCATAGACACCACTTGAACTAAAAAAGCATATGCTCCACAAGCTATATCTCTCTTTGCTTGAATTGCAGATATGACTGTCGGCCTTTCCTTCAGCTTATTTCCCACAGATTTCAAATCTCCTTCTGGGTGTTGAAAACTAATTACTTGACTCCAACAATTGATACTTGCAGCGTATCGATACAGCCAATCCATTCTAAGAATAATATCGACACCCCAGCAACTTGAATACAATCAAATCCGCATCAAGTGTCCTTCCACTAAAATCCAAAGGATAGCCTAATGTGACTTTAGTGCACCACACAATCTCACCATTAGGGAGAATCACTACCAAGGATTGTGATAAGGGCTCCGTGACTAGATTGCACATCTATGCGAAAGTAGCAGACACGAATGATTGAGACGCACCTGAATCAAATAAAGTGTAGGAATAAAAATCATACAGATAAACTCTTCCTAAACTAATCACAATTACCAATGAAATCCAAAAATTAAAAAAATCAACTCACACTAAACAACAAATCCAAAGATTAAATTAAACTCATTCCAATAATCACCACAGCATCATGCGTCTCTGGTGCCTCGTTGTCAACTTCTCCTGGAGTCACTGCGTAAACCTAGGCTCGCACCACTTACTTTTGATTAGTCCTACCACCACCACCACCACCACGACTTCCCTAAGCTGATTAGGGCATTCACGAGCAAAATGTCCTGCCTGGCCACAACAGTAACACTGGGTCCCACCACTCTATTGACACTCACCCTCGTGGGCTCTAATGGACTGCCATAGAATGGTAGTCGGCCCCCCATACACACATCGGGGGCTATTTGTGGTCGGGTCCCAGTCCTCTGCACAAATTTCTGTGGCAACCTGAACCTATTCCCTTCACTAGCAAAACTCCTTCTCTTTTGACCCGGATGGGAGCCCATCTCAAGCCACCTCAACCCACCTTTGGAAATTCTGAATTTGCAGGCATGCAACCTGCTTATGAATTTGCTGGTGTAGCCCTTCTTGAAATCGTTATACACGCATCTCTTCAGTGGCTATGAGATGGGTCACAAACTACCCAACTTCTATAAATTTTTGGGCATATTGTTCAACCAACATATTTCCTTGAACCAGACTATTCAATTCTCGTGCCTTTTGTTGCCTCGTAGAAGCAGGAGAGAAACAATCATCAAACTCTTTTTTAAAATTCTTCCAAGACACAGCGGCAAAATATCTCAACTTTATCACTAAAAGTTCCCTCTTGGTCCTCCACCAATTAGCCGCATCACCTTGCAGCAAGTAACTCGCATAAAGCACTTGTTGAGCCTTAGTGCATCCACAAACTTCAAACGTCCTTTCTAAATCTTCAATCCACCTTTCAGCCCAAAGTGGGTCCTCTTCACCAGTGAAAATCACGGTCCTATGCTCTATAAAGCATTCGTAGGTGCATCCGACTTGCACCACTCTATTCTAATCTCCTTGCGGCAGCCAAAAATTTTGTTGAAGGAATTCCGTCATCCGATTTAAAGCTCTAGCTTTGGCATAGTTCCCATCACCTCATGGCAAATCATCCTCGGGTTCACTTGTAGGCCTTCTCGACCTTACTATCTTTCTACCATAGCATAACCTTTAACCCCACTTAACTCCAAATAAAACAAATGCAATAAAACATTATAAAACAATTTAAAATAAACAAAATGACATAAAATCAAATAAAACAATTAAAACAACATAACATAATTTAAATAAAATAATTTCAAAACAATTCCAAATTAAAGCTTAAAAATTTTCTGGTATTGCACCTACAGGACATGTGGTTTTACCCAGAGCCAAACCACTTTGATACCACCTGTGATGCCCCCAACTCTCACATACGGACATGTAAAAATCGAGACATCAGGATGATGATGACAACACGAGTCACACATCCAATTGATAAGTGCCTAGGTGTGTACATGCAAAAAATGTACAACAAAAACGCAGCGGAATAATTAAAGTCAGTCAACTAAGTACCAAAATTATTTATATAGAAATTTTCTTAAATAAAAGTGTATAAAAAATAGTACAATTCCAATAAGAACGTTGTAATCCAAAATATATATCTCAAAAGCAGGAAAATTATTCCCAATAAATAAGCAAAAGGCACCCAATCACTCCTCCGGCAGAGCTGCCTCCTCAGGCTCAGGCTCTTCATTATCTGCATCAAAATCTATTGTACCAAGAAATGGTACCGCAGGTAAATAATAATCCAAACAAATCACGAGACAAAAATACATTCATCAACAACAACAAAAAAATGCATAAACATGATGTCATATGCATGAGATCCAAAAATCATCATTTTCTCAAAAATGAATAATTTTTCATGCACGCCAAAATCTCATTTTGGCCCAAAACATTTCCATTAAACCATCCATCATTGTCCTAGAAAATGGCCCAACATCCATTTATCAAAATCAATATGAAATTTTAATCCGTATGCACCATGACCTCCCTTAGGGATCATCTGCACACTCTGACTCCCTTCGCCACACTACGGGTAATGACCATGCATGTGACTTTGTAATGAGCGATGCCTAGTTCCGGCAACCAGCGAGTTCATGGCCAAGCATCTTCTAGCAGCCTCCAGCATTGGGGCCAAGGAGTCAGCACAAGAGCGTTACCATCCTATCTGATTCCATTGTCACCCAGCGACAACCCAGGGGACGTTACTCAGTATATTGTGCTCCCGAGTGACCAGAGGAGCTCCACTGAGATAATGCCTCATCTCGACTTGAAGTCATGATACACCTGCATCCAAAAATCTAATTTATACATGAAAACCATGTTTTCATTCATCTCATGAACATGCATGCAAGTATGCAGTGAATTACATGAAACAAATATCCAACAACCAACAAATTCCAACATCAACCAATCACACAAACAACTCTGTTCTCCATTCTAACCGATCTCCGACTCCTCGGACTCAGTCTGCACAACCAACCAATTTCATAGAATATTTTTTAATGCAAAATATATTTAAATGTCAAAGGTTATTCAAAAAATACTTACAGCGCTATAATATAATTCAAAAAATATCAACGTCATAGTGCAAAATGTACTATGGTCATGGACTCAGAATACCCAAATCTGAATGAAGACAAACAAAGACTAGAGAAGGCTAGGGTAGGGCTTATGGGTGTTGGTGAAGCTAAAGGTAGTGGTGGTTGGCCGTGGGTGGTGGTGTAGAGGGCGGTTGAAACCCAAAAAGGCCAAATCAGAAGGTGAGATGGTTGGGCTTCACTGGTGGCAGATCCAAATGGGGAATGGTGGTTTGGGTTGCAGGAGGACCTGTGAGGAAGTGGTGAGGAGGTGGTGGCATGGGGTGGCACGACAGCGGCACTGGAGCTCCAAGATGCTTCCACTTGGAAAGGGGAGTGGGGGCTAACGGCGGCAAGGGAGGAGTTGAAAATGGGTGGGGGAGCTCGCGGCCAGAGGGGAAGAAAATGGAAGGGGCAGTGCATGGCAGCGCTGGGTGTATGAGAAGAAAACGGACGGAGGGAGGGGAGGGAGTCGTCGCGCTGGAGGAGAGAAGCAGGGAAGGAAAAAGAAAGAAGAAAAAAAGAAAAAGGAAAAAAAGAAAAAGAGCAAAAAGAAAAAAGGAAGGAAAAGAAATGAGATCCAATATTTTCAATTTGAGGTCTCAAAACTGATCCAACAAAATTAAATTTTAAAATGGTGAGTTAAATAAAATAATTTAAATGCAGTAATTTAATAAAATAAAATAATAAACTAATTTAAAATAAAGAGCATTTTAAATGAAAAACGATAATTAATATTAAAAAAGCACATCAAAATAAATTTCAGAACTTAAAAATCATAAAATAAATCCAACAAAAATCCGTAAATTTAAAATAAGAGAACCAATTTTTAAATCAATTAAAATACTTCTTCAATAAAAAAACACTAAAATATGGGGTATCACAGGGGGAGATCCATGGGATATCATGAGACCGAGAGGGGGGGAAGCCTACTATGGGAGGCAACACACGGTAGGGCAATGACGGCTAGGGTCTTCAAAACCTTATAGGGCCAAATTGTCCTAGAGGGTAAGAGGGAGAGTGAGTGGGTGGTGGCTAGAGGGTCAACGGAGAGGGTGTGTTTTGTTGGTTTGTGGCGAATCACTACAAGAGGGAAGCCTTAATCGAAATAGGGGGTCAGAGAGAGAGAGATATATATATATTGGAAAGGACGGAGGGCGAGTTTGAGAGATGAGAGAAGTGAGGGCTTACCAGTGCTAGTGATTGAATTGAGGGCGACGATAGCAAGGACCTGGTGGAGGTGGCTGCATTGATGCGGCGACTCAAATGACCCAAAATAGAGGGAGATAGAAGAGAAAAGGAAGAGGGTGCGAGCAGGTGAAGAGAGGTTGATTGAAGGGAGATTGGCTTGGGGAGAGAGGCGTTGGTCACAGGGAGAGTTAGGGGTGTTGATGAAGAGGGTGTGACGCCCCCAACTCCCACGTACGAACATGTGGAAATCGAGGCATGAGGATGATGACAACACGGGTCAAGCATCCTATCACCAAGTGACGAGTGTGTGTACATGCAACACGTGTACATAAAAATAATGCAACGGTAATAAAAAGTCTTTCAACTAAGTATTAGAATTTCGTTTCAATACAAAATCGCTTAGAAAAAGTGTAATAAAATACTACAAGTTTAACATTGTCATAAATCCAAAATACATAAAATAAAGGCAAGGGAAATATTTTCCAAAAAGACAAGAAACTCCAACTCAATCCTCCAGCGAAGTCACCTCCTCAGGCTCAGCCTCCTCCTCCTCATCCGCATCAAAATCTACAGTACCCAAGACGGTACTGCAGGTAAGTAATAATCCAAACACCCACAAGATAAAAATATATTAAAACTCAACGATATGCATGAACAACATACCATATGCATATGTCCCGAAAATCTACATTTTCAAAAATAATCCTTTAAACATTCCTTTAAAACATTTTTCTCGCCATTATCCTAGATAATGGCCTAAAACAAGAAATGAACTATTTTCCCAGAAAATGATCCACGAAAAACCACTTATAAAAATCCCACTATTTTCCTAGAAAATGGTTCACAAATATCCTTTAGTCAAAACTCGCCATTTTGCAAATCTAATATCCAAAACCAGTTCCAATTTTAATGCATGCACTATGATCTCACCTAGGGATCATTCGCACACTCTGGCTCCTATGCCACACCGCAGGTAACGACCACACATGTGACATCTAAACGAGCGATACTCAGCTCTGCGCCCAGCGCATATCATGATCAGGCATTCTTTAGTCCCCGCCAGCCGAAAGACCACGGAGTCGGCCGATAGCATTACCTTATCGTCTGAGCTGATTGTCACTTAGCGACAACCCAGAGGACATCACTCAGTATTATCCGTTCCCGAGTGACCAAAGGAGTTCTGCCGAGATAATGCCTCATCTCGGCTTGGGGTCGTGATCTACACGCATCCAAAAATCCATTTACGCATGAAAACCCAGTTTTCAATATCCAACACATGTACATGCATGCATCATGCAATGCAAATGACAAGACACAAAGATAACCAACAATCCAACTCATCCAAAAATAAATGACTTCATCCTCAAATCCATCCAACCCCCGACTCCTAGGACTCAGTCCGACATAACCAACCAATCACAAGTTATTGTAAAACCAATAATATATTTAAATATAAAAGAAAGTTTTGAAAATACTTAAAGCGCTATATAATATTTTTTGAAGGATCAATGAGCTGCAAAAGATGTTAAAAAAGCAATGTAACAGTGTAAAAGCATTGTGGCTGTGGGTTGTAAAATACCCACTTTTGAATGAGGATGAACCAAGACTTGAGATTGATAGAGAATGACTTAGAGGTGTTTATGAAGCTATTGGAAGTGAGGGTTGGCCATGGGTGGTGGCAAAAACGGCGGTGGAAGTGAAAAAAGACCAAAACGGAGTTGAGCTCTTAAGGGTTGTTCCGAGGACGGATTGGAGCTAAAAATGGGTAGGTTAGGTCGGCAAGAGGTCGGTGATAAAGTGGTGAAGAAGTAGTGGCTAGAGGTGAAACGACGGTGGCGGAATGGAGGAAAAACTATGTGGCTTGGAGGAGCCCACGGCGGCTAACGGTGCCTCGGATGGGGTTGAGATTTGGTGGGGAGGTTCACCGGTCGAAGGGGAGTCAAACGGTGGGGGTGGTGTAGTGCACGGCGGTTGTTCTGGAGCCAGACAAAGGAAACGGGTGGGAGGGAAAGAGAGAGGGGGTGTCGCGCGAGGAGAGAGAGACTGGGGAGAAAAATGAGGAAAAAGAAAGAAAAAATGGAAAAGAAAGAGGAAGAAGAAAAAGAAAAAGAGAAAAAGAAAAGATGGGGAAAAGAAATGAGATCCAGTCCTCACCTCTAACTAGGGGTGGCAATATGTTACACAACCTGTTAACCAAACATGTACACAACACGATAATAGCGGGTTAGGATTTAGTCTTAACGGGTTCGGGTCGAAACGAGTTGACCCGTTAAGACACGATTACTTAAGGGTTAATAACGGGTCAACCCGTTATGATACGTTGAGAAAGTTAAAATTACAATTATATCCTTATACATAAAAATAAAATTGTTAGAATTTTAATTTCAATATTTTTATTATTTGGATTGTAATTTTGGACTTGTAATTAGTTTTATGATTTTTATAGATATTGTGATTTTAACATTTATATAAAATTCTACTAAACTTAATCAAGTCAAACTGGTTAATTTGGGGCCTATGTAACCCATTTACATAAAAAGCTTGAAACAAGTCGTATTATGTAGTGTTAATCTATTTCGTAATATTTGCTAATGGGTGCAAATGGGTTGACACGACATGATCCATTATGTTAACGGGTCGTGTTAGGGTTTGAGATTTTGACATGATAAGTTTAACGGGTCAAGTTAGTATTGACCTATATAGTATAATATACATGTTTTGACACGACACGAATACGACCCGTTAACATGATTTGACACTCTTACGTCTAGGGTCAAGAAACTGATCCAACGAAAATAATTTTAAAAACTATAAATTGAATAAAATAATTTAAACACAATAGCTTGCTAAAATATAATAAATAACTAGTAAAAACTAACAACAAAATTTTAAATCTAAAAATAAACTAAATTAAATTTAACAGCCATTTAAACACAAAACAATAATTAATATTAAGAAAGTACCTGAAAATAAATTTCACAACTAATAAATCTAATTAAAAATGGATAAATTTAAAACAAAAGAACCAATATTTTAATTAAATTAAAATACTATTTTAATAAAAATACACATAAAAATGAAATATCACAAAGGGAGATAGAAGAAAGAGCGGAAGAGAAAGAGTGAGGATGGGAGAGGGAAAGTAGAGTTTAGGGTTTGGGACCAAAACGACGTTGTTTTTTCTTTTTTTCTTTTTTTTTTTGGGGGGGGGGGGAACCTGATAGTAGTAGTTTAAAGTTTATACTTAAAAAGTTAGTCATGATTACAATTGGTTATGTAACATTGAATACCTTTCTTTATATAGATTTATTCCTGATGATCAAACGGTGACCTCCAATTTTTCTTATAATGAAATGACCGGTCCCTCAATAAAGAAGTTCTAAATCGAAAATTGTATTTGTCATCCCCTTCAATCATCATCTCTTTAGGAAGTAATTGGAGTACAAAATAAAGAATAATAATTAATTAATTTTTCATGAGTTATATGATACAAAAGTAATACTACGTATAGTTATAAAGTGTACAAGTATCGTGCAGTTGTTTTGAAAAAGAGTATGGTCTATTTTTATTCATTTTTTTAAAATAATTATACGATACTTGTATAATTACGAGTGCATGTATCATTAATATTTGGCATAGTTATAAATATGGTGTTTTTATTTGCATCTCAGATTAATATTTTAACTGAAGGATATTCAACTACAACACCTTCTTGATGTTAATAATAAAATTTTGCAACTAGGCACGTGCATGCCAGATCAGTCGGACTAAATTATATTAATAAATAACTGTGGAAGGCCCGCCATGTATTAGTCGACCTCGAGTAAAGAGAGGTCCAACCTCGCTACAGTACGAACGGAGAGAGATCGTGGTGGTTGTCCTATATATATATAACCCAACGCTATATATTGTTTGAAAGTCCCACCGATGGAACTAAACTAAGGTCCGCATATATATACATATCGCTTCAAGATTACGCATACAGTTCAAACTAAGTGTGAACATCGATCCCAGCTTGTTCTGTGTCTCAGTGTCTACGCATAAAGCTGCTTCGACTTCTTGATCTTCTGTATCCAGGTTCAAAACTCTCTCTTCCCCGATCTCATGAATCTGAAGTACTTCATTATAAATTCATTCTTTCTTCCTCGATCTCATGAAGTACTTGTAAGAAGTGATCAATGGCATTTAGGGTTGCATTTTGAGATCGAGATTTGACTTTTCTATCGTTTAGTAATATATAATTATGCAAAGTTATCGAAATTAAGCCTCAGTACTACAACGTATGGTGCGGAATTCATGTCATTAATTAGTTAAATACGTGTATGTTAGTTATCATGATCATGTGTAAAGATCATGAGTTGATGATGTGCGTAAAGATTGATGAAAGATAGGCAAAAAGCATAAGATCATATAATGTTGTAATATTGGTGATGTGTCAAGCTCGATGAAAGCATCAATATTAATGTTGATAGCTAGGTAAAAACCATAATATCCAATCATGCTGTAATACTGGGTCCTTGCAAAAGATAATTAATGTCGTTATTTTATCATTAATTTGTTGGTACGTTATTGATAGATGGGAGAATCAGCAAGTGATAGAAAACTTCAAGATGATCAGGAAGCAAATGCCTTAATAATTAAAAATGAACATCGAGGCACAAAATTGGCGAATGAAATCAAAACAAGGTTGGAAAGCTTAGAGCCACTCCCAGAATCGCCTGGATGTTGTATCTACAAGGTGCCAGATCCCCTTCGCGAATCGAACAAAGAAGCTTACACTCCCCAAGTTATATCGATCGGGCCTTTAATTTCCATCATGGTAACAAAGAGTTGCGGGCCATGGAAAGGTATAAACTGGGACATCTCAAAGCTCTCAAGGAGCGAGAAAACATAAACTTGAAGGATTTAGTAAGCACTATAAAAGCTGCAGAAGAAAGTGTTCGTGAATGTTATTCAGAGACTATACCACTTGGCAGTGATGATTTTGTGAAAATGATCCTGATTGATGCGAGCTTCATCATCGTGAATGTTATGACCGGGAATTAATAAATCCGTGGATGAGCAATAGGATGCAACTGGACTTGATGCTACTTGAAAATCAACTTCCTTTCTTTATTATGGAGAAAATATATATATATATATATATATATATATATATATGACATTGCAATGCCATCTCTCTCAATCGATCACCCCTTCATTGAGCTATGCTTTGAGCAGTTCGGTTATCAGAACGTTCAGAAAAAGTCTCATCTCGATCTTGAGTGGAAAATAATGCACTTTGTTGACTTGCTTAGATTCTTTTGCCTACCTCCTCACGAAAGGGGACCGGAAAGGAGCGAAAATAGTTAAGAAAATGCACAGTGCAACTCAGCTGTAACAATATTTGTAAAACCACCACACGTATCTTTGGTGGTGTATTCCATTTATATAGACGCATAAAACAGAGTGGAGTTTGAATACAAAAAGATGAAGTAGGAAGGATAATTACAATGGAAAACATATCTCCTAAACTTTATCTCCTACAATCAAGGAGGACTTCGTAAATCAAGAGCTGATTTACTAGAATCCTCTACAGCCCCCGCAAGCTAAGAGTGGGATTAACATAAACTCGAAGCTTGGATCGAAAGAAAACATAAATATCCCGTGATACACTCTTGGTGAAGACGTCGGCCAGTTGTACGTTGGCTGGAATATGCTGGAGATGAAGAGAGCCAGCAACAACGAGTTCACGGAGAAAATGATAATCAAGGTCGATGTGCTTGGCACGCTTGTGAGACACAGGATTTGAGCTCAAAAAGATTGCACTCTTGTTGTCGCAAAGAAGAAGAGGCCTGTGAGTGAGAGTGAGCCATAAAACTTCAACAGTAGTAAGGGCGAGAGCGCGGTACTCGAATTCGTAGCTTGAACGGGAAACCATGGGCTGTTTCTTAGCACTCCAAGAGACAAGATTATTGCCAAGAAAAATCAAGTAGCCAGAGGTGGAGCGTCTAGTGTCCGGGCAGCCAGCCCAATCGGCATCCGAGTATGCAACTAAGCCCATTGAAGAGGATGAAGTGAACTTGAGACCAAAATGAAGTGTGCCTTTTACATAGCGAAGAATTTGCTTAACTGCTTGAAAGTGAACATCAGTAGGCGCATGAAGAAATTGGCTTACAGAGTTGACGGAATGGGCAAGATCAGGACGTGTAATCATTAAGTATTGCAAAGCGCCAACTAGTGATTGATAGAGGGTTGGATCCATAAAGGGAGCACCTTCAGAAGAGAGTCGTTGAGAGACAATCATGGGAGTAGCAACCGGTTTGCTATCCAGCAATTGAGAACGAGCCAAAACATCCGTAGCATATTTAACTTGGTTGAGGAAAATGCCTTCCAGAATATAAGACGCCTCAAGGCCAAGAAAAAAAATTCAGCGGGCCTAAGTCCTTTACAGCAAATTCCGAGTGCAGCTGGGAAATAAACTAGTTGATGAAAGTAGAGTTATTCCCAGTGAGAATGATGTCGTCAACGTAAAGGAGAAGATAAATAATATCATCATGCCGATTAAAGACAAATAAAGAAGTGTCCACGCGGCTGCAAAAAAAACCAAGTTTTAGTAGAAACTAAAACGTTGAAACCAAGCACGGGGTGCTTGTTTCAAGCCGTAGAGGGCCTTCTTTAATCTGCAAACATGAAGAGGATGGTGCGGATCAACATAGCCCGAGGGTTGCTCCATGTTGACAGTTTCATGAAGAATGCCATTGAGAAAGGCATTTTTGACGTCAAGTTGACGTAAGGGCCACTTGTGAGACACTATGAGGGAGAGGACAACATGAACTGTTGAGGCTTTGACCACAAGGCTGAAAGTGTCCGTGTAATCAAGGCCGGGAGGTTGAGTGTAGCCCTTTACAATGAGACGTGCTTTGAAGCGTTCAATCGATCCATCGGAAAGAAATTTAGTCCGGAAAACCTATTTGGAGCCAACAATATTAGTATCAGAGGGCCTGGGAACAAGATCCCAAGTAGGGGGGAGTAACGGCCGGTCCGGACCGAACCGAACCGGGAGTAGTCCCGGTCGGTCTCGGTCCGAAATTCCCTGGACCGATTGATTTCGGTTCGGTCCCGGTCCAGGGGTTTTTTCCCCCGGACCGGACCGAACCGGACCGAATGATATATATTATTAATATATATTATTATTTATATATTAATTATAATTGTATATAATTATTTATAATTTTTATCTAACTTTAATATTTATTATACTAATTATTAATATTTATAATTTTATACTAATACTAATATTTAATATTTATACTAAGTTACTAACTTACTAAGACTAAGACTAAATGACTAACTTTCTAAAATTCTAAATTAATAAATCACTACTAGTTATTACATGATATTTATATCTAGTTATTAGTTAAAAACTTATAGTAAATAAGTTAATAAATATTACTAATTTAATATATACTAATAGTAATAGACTAATAGACTAATAGTATTAGACTATTAGTATATAGTAAATTACTAATATATATAATAGACTAATAGTAAATTAGTAATATATATATTAAATTAATATGTTTAAGTTATGATCTATTAGTATTTAGTACTAGACTACTAGTGTAACTAGTGTTATTAACTTATTACATATTATTAGTTATTAGTTATTAACTTATTACATCTAGACTATCTAGTTATTAGACTATAGTAAATAAGTTAATAAATATTACTAATTTACTATATATTAATAGACTAATAGTATAGTATTTAGTAGTATTGTATTATTAATATATATAATATATTATATATAATGGGATATTATTAGTTATATATATTAAATTAATATCTTTAAGTTATTATCTATTACTCTATCTCTATTAGTACTAGTATAANAGTATCGTGCAGTTGTTTTGAAAAAGAGTATGGTCTATTTTTATTCATTTTTTTAAAATAATTATACGATATTTGTATAATTACGAGTGCATGTATCATTAATATTTGGCATAGTTATAAATATGGTGTTTTTATTTGCATCTCAGATTAATATTTTAACTGAAGGATATTCAACTACAACACCTTCTTGATGTTAATAATAAAATTTTGCAACTAGGCACGTGCATGCCAGATCAGTCGGACTAAATTATATTAATAAATAACTGTGGAAGGCCCGCCATGTATTAGTCGACCTCGAGTAAAGAGAGGTCCAACCTCGCTACAGTACGAACGGAGAGAGATCGTGGTGGTTGTCCTATATATATATAACCCAACGCTATATATTGTTTGAAAGTCCCACCGATGGAACTAAACTAAGGTCCGCATATATATACATATCGCTTCAAGATTACGCATACAGTTCAAACTAAGTGTGAACATCGATCCCAGCTTGTTCTGTGTCTCAGTGTCTACGCATAAAGCTGCTTCGACTTCTTGATCTTCTGTATCCAGGTTCAAAACTCTCTCTTCCCCGATCTCATGAATCTGAAGTACTTCATTATAAATTCATTCTTTCTTCCTCGATCTCATGAAGTACTTGTAAGAAGTGATCAATGGCATTTAGGGTTGCATTTTGAGATCGAGATTTGACTTTTCTATCGTTTAGTAATATATAATTATGCAAAGTTATCGAAATTAAGCCTCAGTACTACAACGTATGGTGCGGAATTCATGTCATTAATTAGTTAAATACGTGTATGTTAGTTATCATGATCATGTGTAAAGATCATGAGTTGATGATGTGCGTAAAGATTGATGAAAGATAGGCAAAAAGCATAAGATCATATAATGTTGTAATATTGGTGATGTGTCAAGCTCGATGAAAGCATCAATATTAATGTTGATAGCTAGGTAAAAACCATAATATCCAATCATGCTGTAATACTGGGTCCTTGCAAAAGATAATTAATGTCGTTATTTTATCATTAATTTGTTGGTACGTTATTGATAGATGGGAGAATCAGCAAGTGATAGAAAACTTCAAGATGATCAGGAAGCAAATGCCTTAATAATTAAAAATGAACATCGAGGCACAAAATTGGCGAATGAAATCAAAACAAGGTTGGAAAGCTTAGAGCCACTCCCAGAATCGCCTGGATGTTGTATCTACAAGGTGCCAGATCCCCTTCGCGAATCGAACAAAGAAGCTTACACTCCCCAAGTTATATCGATCGGGCCTTTAATTTCCATCATGGTAACAAAGAGTTGCGGGCCATGGAAAGGTATAAACTGGGACATCTCAAAGCTCTCAAGGAGCGAGAAAACATAAACTTGAAGGATTTAGTAAGCACTATAAAAGCTGCAGAAGAAAGTGTTCGTGAATGTTATTCAGAGACTATACCACTTGGCAGTGATGATTTTGTGAAAATGATCCTGATTGATGCGAGCTTCATCATTGAGTTTTTCTGGAGAAACTGGTCTGAACTCTGGAGTGAGGACCGGGAATTAATAAATCCGTGGATGAGCAATAGGATGCAGCTGGACTTGATGCTACTTGAAAATCAACTTCCTTTCTTTATTATCGAGAAAATATATGACATTGCAATGCCATCTCTCTCAATCGATCACCCCTTCATTGAGCTATGCTTTGAGCAGTTCGATTATCACAACGTTCAGAAAAAGTCTCATCTCGATCTTTAGTGGAAAATAATGCACTTTGTTGACTTGCTTAGATTCTTTTGCCTACCTCCTCGTGAAAGGCGACCGGAAAGGAGGGAAAATAGTTAAGAAAATGCACAGTGCAACTCAGCTGAAGGAGGTAGGGTTGAAGTTTAAGTTGATCGATTCAAGCAGTAGTTGCACACAGCTTGGATTAAAATATCATGAAGATCACGGCGGAGAGTTGGAAATCCCAAAGTTTAAGCTAGACGATACAATGGAGATTTATGCTGGAAACCTCATCGCCTTGGAGGAATGCCACTATCCTCATGAAGCATATATTACTGATTATTATATCCAGCTACGGTTCCTTATCAGAACAAGCAAAGACATGGATTTACTTGTTCAGGACGAGATCATCGCAAATTGGCTAGATGACATCAATCAAACTTTCATCAATAAACTGTGCATAAACATCGTACACTCAGGAATGAACAATGATTATCATAATATCTGTGAAGGTTTGAACAAATTCCACCAAGAACGTGTGACTTATGTTCAGAAGTTGAAGGCTGCCTTGATACGTGATTATTTTTGCACCTTCTACCATTGCTGCTATTATCTTGTTGGTGCTCACTATCATACAGACTGTATTCTCTCTCATCCCACTATTGTAGGCCGTACGAATTAGAAAGGAATTTTGTGTAATCCTAAGAGTATTAGATTTCATCTTGATGAAATAATTGTAGTAGCTATTTCATTATTATATATATTTACTGTCAAAAATTTCAATAAAACACAATTACTAGCAAGCAATTATTATTTTTGAAAAAATCTAGTTGCAGGAATTGTGCACTAATATGTGCACCAATCTAATGTAGTTGATTAAAAAATAAATTTTATTGAAAACAGTGTTAATTTAAATTTTAAATATAAATGAATCAGTATCTATAAACAGATTAATATGCGACTTTACTTGTATATAATAAAACTCATTATTTTTTCTCCGGAAAATTGCTCCAAGAATCTTATATGATTCACGTGCGCGCATAGTAGTCAATCGCTTTCAAATGCATGCCACGGTGGTACTCCAGTGGCCACATTTTCCCCGGAGGTGTTGGAATTACCTATCGAGAACCACATTTGTGAAACTTCAAAATCACAATAACCATTGACAACCCATTAATGTAAGTATTCGTTAGAGCTGTGCAAGGCTTGCCAATCAAATTAGCTGCTACTAGTACATATATGCGGAATATATATGTATGAAATGATATGGTCAAAAATGCTATATATATGCAGATTTGACCAAGTTGCCTTGCAGACCTGGGTTAGGTTAAATGCCCAAGCTGACTAAAATACCACTACAACTAATCAAAACAGACAAAACTAACCTTGTTCCAAATCAAACTAGCTGATGACAACTAAAAATCTCTAGAGCAAGCTAATGGATGATCACGATCATTACTCACATTTGATCTCAATCATGCACGTTAGTCACCTGCAATCTCATGTCTACTTACAGCAGTGCAACTCTCGGTTTTATTTGTAAATATTTGACAGCAATTACTTGCCTTATTTGTAAACATTAGCAGTGTATAAATAGGTATATTTTGTAATACAAAGTGTGGTTGAAAAATAATCACCAACATGTTTACAAGCTTTATCTCTATCTTCATCTTCTTTCACACTCTTCACTCTCCATCTATCATGCTCTTGTTCTCCATTCTTCTGATCTTTCTCTTTTGCTTTAGACTTCTTCTCTAGAGAAATGTTGAGCCATATTTATTTGTTGACCATGGTGTGAACCACGAAAGAGACGAATGACTGTATCGATGTGACCAGAAGTGATCACAACGCGACCCGCAATGGAAATAACTAGAAATATTTATACACAACTGGAGAAGCTCAATTTAGATTCTAGCTCGCCAACTAGACGGTCAAATAAGCTGGCAAGTTTCTTCTTCACAAACTTTATGATGTAGCTGAGTTGGAAATAGTGTTTGTTATCCGCCTTGAGCTCTTTCTTGACCTCCTCGAACCAAGCATCAGTTTTGTCCATCTCGCCATGAGCACACTTGAAATCTAACTAGAGATTCTGGTTGGGTTCCTCTGCCTGTGCTGCCAGACTGGCATACTTGCTGCAACGCTTCTTCGTCTCCTCCAAATTTTTCTCCAATTGACAACGCCGATCTTGCTTAGTGTCACTTTCCTTTTCCAAAACGTTAGCTTCGAAGTAACACCGCGTCACTTCCTCTTGGGATTTCTCCAACTCTTGATGGAGGTTACATTGTCCCGCAAAGTGAATATTTCATCTCCCTAGCAGGAGAGTAGGTGTGCTACCCACACCCATTGGGGTAGGGCGCCCGATTCCCGCACCCCGCCCCTGGTTCCTCCACCCCCCCCCCCCAGCCCTTCACACTTGGACCAAGACCCCCATCCGAATCTAACTTGGGGAGTGTAATATTCTGGGTTGTTATTGTAGGACTGTAATATTCTTTTGTCTATAGCTAGTTTCAAGACTTGTAGCTTATGGATATTAGCTTGATGATATAATTTAATTTCTAGTACTGTAATTAGCTTCATTTATGAATTACCTTTTTATTTCAGCAGCAATATATTTGTACACATGTGAGCACACGTTGTATTCTTCACATTGTGCATGGGGTGTATGACCTGTGTAGCCAATATCTCGACATTGTGGCTGCCGCCAAATAACAAGCTAGCGGAGCCTGAAGGTGCCACAACCATGGATGTCCACCACCAAGTACTGAGGAGGGAGGATTATCAGAGTCAGACCATAGTACCATCGGGTCTCCATGACCCGAAAATGCATTATTTGGACTAATTAATATGTCTTGTCATAAGAATATGCCAACAAATTATTTCACATTAATGAATCAAGATGGCCTTTATTACAGCATTACATGAGATTGAATTAAGGGGTACTGATTACAAATAAACTACAGTGCAATAGAGAGATATAAGGTCTAGCCATCAACTACAGTGCAATCCTTAGCACCCGTTCTGGTATTTCATACGCTCTTGATACCTTCTCCGGCAGCGGTCAACAAGGATGTCAATATGGCTAGTCATAGTGTGGGAACTGCCCATGATAGTGAGCCATGAAACTATGTTCGAAGCCGATAAGTGGCACATTATTCTTCCACTGCTCATGAAACTCTTCCAAGACCTTCAGGATCGTTCTCCCACCATCATGGAGCAACACTTTTGACTGGTTATAGGTCAACACAAACCGTCCATCAGACCTAGACTCGAAATGTCGCAAAAAGTGTGCGTCTTCCTTTCCCGTACCAACGATTTTCGATAAATGCCGGACCTCCTCCCTTATTTTGGGGTCAAGAATGCAACACACCTCTATGGAAATGTTTGTGGCCTTTATGCACGAATCATTAGCCACAGCAGTTGCTTTCGTAACAAATTCTTTGATCCATTCTTCGTTTTTGCTTCCATAGTAGAAAGTGTACTTGCTTGTCTGATATTTTTTTTTAACAATATCAATGTGTCAAAGCTCAGATTTTACTTGAATGCACATTGTGAATTAATTTTTTTTAATACATGAATGCGCAAGCACAAAACTTGAAAACTATGCCGCGTTCGGTCCTATTCCATAATCGGGGAACATTTGATCTTTCTGGTGACAAGACCAAGGAATATGCGGCTTTTTATCTCGGGGATGGAAGAAAGCGAAGGCATTCATTCCCCAAAGCTGAATCATGGGCAATGCATTTGGGTCTTCCTGCATCTGTTGCGATATTGACTTTTGTCAAATATATATGATGAAGGAAACAATTTTCTGACAGTATTTATCGAAAAAAAAAACAAAAAAACAAAGGCTAGCTGTACTGCGCATGATGCAATACGGTCCGAAATCCTTCACATGTTGCCATAATACATGCATATATGCACAATCATTGAGGTGAGCCCTGGGCTAAACGGCCTCCCAAGCAAGTTTGGAGTTTCGTCTCTTTATATATTGAACAAGTCAATATATTTCAATTCTCTCCATAAAATATATATTTTATACTGAAAAAATAAAACATCTCTCAAACACAATTTAAAAATGAAACAAGGGATTGAATCGGCTAAAACTGATCTTAATCAATTGATTGAATTACTTCTATAAACAATTAAAAAAAAGTGTGATATTTACAGTCATAAATTGTATAAACATCGCGTACATGTACTCATTTTGAAAATAAATATGAAATCTATATAAAAAAATTTAATTATTTTAATAATAGATCTTACTTTTTTTTTTAAAGAAACGTGCGATACTTACCTAACCCATGACTATATCTAACATTACTCTTAAAAAATTACCATAAAATCGATATCCTTTAAAAGCTAACCAGTTTGTACGGATAAGCTTCGGTAAGACTAGAACGCAGATTATCGTCAGCGAGAATCAGCTCCCTGAAAGCTTTCACGATTTCCTTGGGTACTGTTTCTGATAAAACGACCACCTTATCCTGGAATATTAATTGCCAACGTAATTAATTACTACATTTTACTAAAGTGATCAACTTAATTATCATAATCCAGCTGATTCGTCCCACAAACATTGGGAAGGGAAGGGGAAAAACTCAAAAGAGAAGCTGTTCAAATGCATGGTATCGTGCAATCTGATTGTCTTGGCGTCAAAATCATATGCAATTAATTATTGAAATAATTACCATATTTGTGAAAAGTTGCTGCTTGATTGTACACAAAAGGGGAATGAAGACGTTAGCTTTGGAAAGCTTTTCCTCCAGCTTTTCAAGAGTGACACAGTCATGATATTTAAGATACATATATCATAGGATCGAAGAAATTGGAAAACGAAAAACTAACATATATACCAGCAAAGCAGTGTCAACCATATGGGTTGGATGCTCAAGAATGTTTTCAACGACAACCAATAGATCATCACAGCTGGGATCAAAACTTTGGTGATCAGCTGTACTATGAAAAGGTGTCGTTGAATAAGGTTGCTGTGCTGTAGATAGCAGCATGATCTCTTTGCTAGCCCTAGCATTGGTTATTACAAAGCGAAGAACCTTTAAGGAAGAACAGGTAATAATTTGGCGTTTGTTCGTTGGGCAATAGCGTGACTTATTTATGATCAACATCGGAAACTACTTCAAACATATATGACAATAAACAGTAAAATTAAATACGATGAATTACTGTGTTAAAAATGAAAACTGTATAATTTTTTACATAATTCAATAGAATTGATCATTTGATTAGTCATTTAATATAGAAATGCAAAATGACTAACCTCTCGCTCTAAGGAATAAATTGTTTGGCTATAGGGAAGAACTTGCAATTAACTCAAGTAAGATGTATACATTAACCATTGTAAATAGTAGTAAGATATAGTTTGTGAATAGTAGTGAAATAATTTGAGTTGAGTATTTTATGAATTTTGAAAACGGGAAGAGAAAAAATTGAATAAAAAATGTTATAAAATTAAAATATTGTAATAATATAGTTTATAATATTACTTTTGTTTTAGGGATTTGAAAAAGTTAGACTTTTTTTTAATATTTTAAAAACTTTTGTATTTGAATTATATTTAGAAATAAGATTGGATGAGACGAAATGAGATCATATAAGAATTTTATGTCTTATCTGATGCCCCAAACCTGCCCTGAGTCATACATGATAGTGATGCGGTAGATTTCAAGTACGTGTGTGTACAATTAAGTAGTCGATAAAATATGACACATCATCATATATCTCAAAAGATGATGGTTTAAGACGAAGAGTAATATCCCACCCTAGTTACTTGTAAGCGCAACTTCCTTCCTCTTTCATCATCAAAATAAAATAAAATAAAATATTACAAGAAGAATTAATGGTAAAGCTGAATGTGATGAATTATTGTAGAAAAAATAAAAGTGGATATTCTTTTACATAATCCAATGAAGTTGATCTTTCGATTTGTCATTAGTCATTTAATTTATAAATAAAAAATGACTACCCATCGCTCGTATGAATAAACCGTTTGGGTTGGGAGAAAACTCTACTAGCTAGTACCTCATGTAAGATAATACTTTAATCAATATATCCATTTGCAAATACGTACGATAGGATAACAATAATGAAAATTTGACATAAAGCAAAAATAAATGACAAGTCAAATTTAGGTATACATCATGACCTGATCTATTGCAGACTTAGGTTGGCAAAAAATATCACATCAACATCTGAATCCTTATTGATTTCGACTAAGCAGGGACACAATATCATCTCAAATCTAGAACGATGTCGTGACCTAACTAACTTGGCCTGATTAGGGAAAAAAAAAAAAAACTAACTTGCCCCAAACACCCACATGTGGTCATTAATGAATCAAAAGATAGGTATTACTCCGGCCACTAAAATGACGTTATTGTCCATAATAAAACAAAAACTATTCATCATTTATTTTTTTCATCATTCTCTCATAATAAGATAATAAGAAGATGATGAGAATTGAGATGATGAGTAGCATTACTCCCATCATAAAGATTGACTACTAATTGATATGACTTTTAAGTAACACGAGTAGTGGAGAAGATAATACGTCCTTGTTTTGTTGGACTAAAACGATGTTAATATAAGGTTCTTTGCCAACCAAACTGATTAGGGTCCTTGTTTTGTTGGACTAAAACGATGTTGATATAAGCTGATTAGGCTTTTTCTTCCTTTCATTTTCTTTATAATTCTTAGTTGTATGAACATGACAGGGATTCAAAAAGAGACAGATATGATGTGTCATGTTGGGTTTGGCACAGAAAAATGTTGAGATTCACTTTTATGTTCATGCATGTTTATGCTTAATTCCCATTTAGAATTTGGATCGAATTCATATCAATTCAATTTATTTTAATTTTAAGTTGAGTCTAACATTCAAACACCTAACTCTCAAATCATTAAACTTATCTCAACTCAAAATATCTTTACACTTGTGACCAATAACATTTTTCAACTCAACACTTATTTATATGCGAGACTCACAACATTTTTTTAATTTTTCATAAATATATATAAACTCATATTAACATCTAAACACATCCAAATTTATCTTAGGTAGACCCCACAAAACTCACTACACAATCTGAATTCATTATTATTCATAAAAAACTCAACTCATCTCAACATCCAAACTTGGCATTAATAATTCCTATTTGATGGATTATGTCACCACCTTCCCCTTGCATGCTCTTTCACATTTCATCCAATGCAAAATTTGTCAATGACTATTTATTTATCTTTAATTTTATTATTCTCAATCACACTAATTGATATAATATATTTTAAATAATTTACTGCAACAATTTTTTTTTTTTAAATTATTTAAGCGATCGACATAACAAATAATCTTAATTAAATTATGACATATTAATTAATAGAATTGAAAATAATAAATTTTATAAAGAAACTTAAACAACAACAACATTAAAATCCAAACAGCGGAGAAATAATAAAGAAGAAAGGGAAAAATATTTTAAAAGTGTCAACTTGAGAAGCGGCGTCGGTCAGCGGCGACTAACAGTTGACGGTTTGAGTTTGTTGACGCATTATCATTTCTTTGGCCATTGATAGAAAGGGACGAGCCAACTGACGTGCTTCTGTAGGGCTAATACGGCGACAATAGTATATATATCCATATGCCAGCATTAATTGATGTTGTCTTCACATGTCAACATACATTGCCAATTTAGAGAAGAGATGTCGTTTACTTTTTCTGGAAAGAAGAAGAAATATAAAGAACATTCAGAGTTCACAAGAAATTAAATGGACCTAAGCACTAATATATAATAATCTTCTTTTTATTTTACTTGGATCAGAAGATTAATGCAGCTTGAGATGGTTATTTTCTACATCCCAAAAGCAGAAAATAATGCCAGCAATGACAAAAGATCATCCCTTCATTATAAGCAACAGAACTGGCTTCAATATAACCCTTATTTGATATGCTAGCGTTCAAGCGGATGTTGCATTGTCCTTAGCTTCGAAAGTTCTTTCTGGCTTGTGTTGCAGATAAAGTCTGGATCGACCTTTTCTTTTAAATGGACCTAAGCACTAATATATAATAATCTTCTTTTTATTTTACTTGGATCAGAAGATTAATGCAGCTTGAGATGGTTATTTTCTACATCCCAAAAGCAGAAAATAATGCCAGCAATGACAAAAGATCATCCCTTCATTATAAGCAACAGAACTGGCTTCAATATAACCCTTATTTGATATGCTAGCGTTCAAGCGGATGTTGCATTGTCCTTAGCTTCGAAAGTTCTTTCTGGCTTATTTGATATGATACACGTACACAAAGAGACAAGGAGGAGGATGGTCTATGATTGCTACAACATTCCTCCATTAAAACATGGGTCTGGTATGATCACATGGAATGTCCAACCGTACAAAATTAATAATAATAATTCCATGAGGCATGCTGATCATCCTGAAGTCCGCGTAGGAGATATCAGGACTGGAAGGAAACCTTTGGGGAAATTTAAGACCATACAAGTAACTAGGGTGTGATATTACTCTTCGTCTTAGTACCGTCATCTTTAGAGATATATGATGATGTGTCATATTTTATCGACTACTTAATTGCACACACTTGAAATCTACCACATCACTATCATCTTTCTAGATTTGAGATGATATTGTGTCTCTACCTGGTCGAAATCAATAAGGATTCAGATCTAATCAGCTTAGTTGGCAAAGAACCTTATATCAACATCTCTTAGTCCAACAAAATAAGGACGTATTATCTTCTCCATTACTCGTGTTACTTAAAAGTCATATCAATTAGTAGTCAATCTTTCTTAAGGGAGTAATGCTACTCATCATCTCAATTTTCATCATATTATGATGAGAGAATGATAAAAATAAATAAATAATGAATATTTTTTGTTTTATTATGGACAATAACGTCATTTTAGTGGAGTACTACCTATCTTTTGATGCATTAATGACCACATGTGGGTGTTTGGGACAAGTTAGTTATGAGCCCATCACAGGCGGAAGTGGAGAAATTGCTTGTAAAATGGTCATCCGATATTGATTGTGGGACCCACGTCAAATATTCATTTCCTAAAACAAAACCCCAATATGCGGAAAAAAGAAAAGAAAAGAAAAGAAAAAGAAATCAATTCACGACCCTCACACCTAAATTGCAGGATTTTGACGAAGAATTTGTTCTCAATCAAAGGTTAGAAAGGAACGAATATATATAACCGACGTTACAGGGACAATTACTCTCTTGCATTCTCTAGGGTTATAGTGGGATACGTATTGCATATTTTTTGTAAGTGAAAAGTAGATATTGCATCTACTAGAGATAATGTTGAAAATCTACACCTGTGAAAATAACAAATTTTCCTGTACGTGATGAAACACCACATGATATCATGTGTAATACCTTGGAATGTGTATTAGAAGGTAATGAATGGGATCCCACAATATTTGTGTTTTACAATTTCGACTGCCGATCACTAATAATAATCTGTATATATACTTCTTGCAATTAGTACGCTATATATTTCCATTTCCTCTGTGTGTGTCAATAGAAAGACTATTTTTAATTTAATTACATGCAATGCCATGCCAATACAATTTTATTTATTTATTTATTTTATTTTTATTGTTTTGTAGAAACAGATGATTTTTAAATCGGTTCTGTTAATGCATTTTTTTTTTTATGAATGTTAGATACGATTTTATGGTGTGTAAGTCACACGCACTCGAGATTTTGAAAATAAGTTAGGTCCATCGTTAAAAAGTTCGTTCTTTCATATCTATCCTAAATTTACTCACTTCGTTTAAAAGAAATATATATGTGATGCTTAATTACACATCTTATGATCTTTTGCTAAATATTTGATTTCTGTCTGTCAAATTTTCATATTTAATGAATACAACAAATTATTGGTTGGTAGTTTTGAAAATGAATATAAACTATGAAATAATAAGCAAAGAAAATTTCGAGCGTCACTACAAGAAAAACGGACTTTTGTGATCAATTTATAGTAACGAAAAGACTATTAGCAACCAATTCCCATTTTCTTGTAGTGCGTCAGATATTGCAGTATATACGTGGTGCCAACGTCAACGTCCATGTGGTGTCCACGTTTGGCTTTAAATTACAACTGAACAATTCAACATATATAGAAAAATGCTATCTATATATACAATTTTATTCACATAACCATAGATAATGACTTGTCAACTATATATTAAAATGGTGAAGATTTTGAAATTAAAAATTAGTGATTGGAATTTAAAAAAAAAAACTGATAAAATAAGATGAATATTCAATTCATATAATATTATATGTAAAATTATAGGTATATACATATAGCACTAGTCATATACAAATATTTAGTTAATTATTTAGTTTTTAATCAAGACAACTTGAATTTCAAGCTCGAAACTTTTGCCCAATCCCAGCAATTCCAAAGCCCAAAAAGGTTAAGAGGTTGGTCGAGAGAAATAGCCGGCGTAACATAAGTTCTCCCGGCCCACCAGTAGTCGACAGAAGAAAGAAGGAAAAAAAAAGAATGAAATGAATAATTATAATTGTTTTATTTTGTTTGAAAGAAATATTATCAATTTAATTAGTGTAATAAAGTGTTCTAATTATTTTATTTTTACAACAATAAAATTTTAAAGTTTTCAATTTGTAAATTTCGTTTTAAATCTAGCAGTACTTCTCAAACTTCATAGTTTGTGAACCAAATTATATTTAGAAAAATAGTTTATTTACAAAAATATCTATTAAATAGACGTATCCTTATAAAATTATTTTTATGGTAAATCAAACAAACCATATGACGCCTCTCTTCAGCACTGCGGGTCGTGTACTTGACCCTTTTCGAAGTAGTTTAAATCCGATGATGGTTGAGGCTCTCATATGTGCACAAAATTGGCTCCGTTCTTCCTCTACTCCAATAAGCCTTAGGACTTTAATGGATGAAGTGGAGGAATTTAAGAAGCAGATAGATATGGGTATATAATCAATTAACTTTGATTTATTTTGTAGTATATTTTGTTTTATCTTCTATATTATTTTAACTTTATTTAATTTGTTTTGTATTAAATTTTTATGGATTGAATGAGAACTTGTTGGGCAATTGGTTTATTTTGCAGAAGGATCAAATTCAATGGCTACTGGGTCTTAACCCAATGTTGATGTAAGACCAAAATTCTGTTTAAAATCTGTATTTTTTTTCCCAGTTTTATTTCTTTCTAGATGTGATTTGTTTGTAAAATCTGCTTCTCTATTATATTTGGACTTTAATACTTGAAAAATTCACAAGTTAAACTCAATAAACACCCTGTTTTATAGTAATTCTGTACATATCAAGGCCTTGTGTCATTAATCCTCTCCTAAAACCATCTTCTCTAGGCCTTGTGTCATTAATTGCTGCACTTTGAAGAAGTGCATGGTAAAAAGACTCAGTTACAGCTTGTCTAAAAGGCTAACTAAAGATTGATTTATTTTATGTTCACCAATATCATCTTGTTTTGTACCAACTCAAGTGCTGCACCAACTGAGTTGATTTATTTTATAACAGACTAACCTAATGTTTAAAGGTTGATTTTTATTATGTTCACCAATAGGTTAACACCTTGGTTTTTTACTTTTTTATCTGCAGATCTGTGAATCGTGATCTCAACCTTGATGGAGAAATTGATCGTGAGGAATTTGCTAATAGTCAGGGACTGATTCAACAATTACCTAATTGTATAATTTGTATTTTGTATTGATGTAATTATGTTAACTTTTAGATGCTACTGTTGGTCTTTTTTTATTTTTTATGTAATTTATGCTAGTGTTAGTCTGTTATAGTGCACTGTGCATCAGTGCTTTTGATGTAAATTATTAAATATAACTTCTAATCTTTGATAGTTCTTTTTTTTAAGACTTTTTAATTTTTAGTTTTTAAATATGCTTATAGGTCTGAATTTTTTAAATATGCTTGCAGATTGCTTGGGAATGGATTTTTATTTTTCTGGCCTTTTAGAATGCAGATTTTAATCATTTGATGTACCATTATGATGTATGTAAAGTAAGATACATGAAAATCGATTTTTACTGTATTTTTCTCTGTTTTTTTTTAGAAGACCTTTCTTTCCTTTTTTAGATATATGATAAATATTAAATAGTATATACTATAATTGATTGATCTTTAAATTGTTTGGACGTAGTCACAGACTCACAACTCACATATATAGAAATTTTTTATTTTTTTGGTAGTAAAATATTTTATTCAAATTTATTGTATATAGATAATTTTTTTTTATGGCTATTTTTATTTTTTTCCTAAGTATTTTTTTGGTATTTCGGGCTTCAAATTAGATAAATTGTTAGTGAATTTTAAGTGTTGGGCTGAAATTGATGTAAGAAAACAATTGGGCTTATGGCCCATTTGGAGTGTTGGGCCGAAATTGATGTAAGAAAACAATTGGGCTTATGGCCCATTTGGAGTCCGGTCGGACCGATTGGACCGACCGGACCGGACCGTCCCGAATGGAACCGGACCGTCCGGTCCCATTGAGGTTCGGTCCGGTCCAGGGTAGGGAAACCCTGGACCGAATAGGTCCGGTCCGGTCCATCAAACCTCCCGGGACCAGACCGGACCGGACCGAACTCCCCCCTAATCCCAAGTATGATTTGATTGAAGAGCCTTCATCTCGTCATCCATGGTAGCAAGCCAATTTGGGTTTTTCGCAGCTGATTTAAATCCCTTAGGCTCAGAAGTGGCAAGTAGTGCATGAATCAAAGGAGAAGACTGCACAAAACTGAGATGAGCAGGATGCCGTGGCTTGAAAATTCCAGATTTGGCACGAGTAATCATGGAATGAGAGCTAGAAGGAGCTGATGAAGTGAAGACTTGAAGCTGTAGAAGAGGCCGAGTCCATAGCAGACGTAGGTGTGGGTGCAACTGCATCTGAAGAAATCAGTGACTCTGTAGCAGAAGAAGAAACCTGCAAGGGCTCAACAGTAGAGTCATCTGCACAAAAATGACAAGGGGAAATAGCAGGGGCCTGCATAAAGGTAGGAGAAGATGTGCGAAGAGAGGGTTCAATGGAGCAAGGCTCAAAAAAATTTGAGAAACCAATATTAGCAAGAGAAGTGGCACTGGCAGTATTTGAAAATGGGAAAAATTGCTCATCAAATCGAGCATGCCATGTAATATACGTGCGAGAAGTTGTAGTGTCAAAACAACGTAAGCCTTTATGGGAAGAACTATAACCAAGAAAAATACAGGGTAAGCTACAGGGAGAAAATTTGTGAGGTGCGTAATCACGTAAACATGGGTAAACCCGACAGCCAAAGGGGTGGAAATTCTCATAATTAGGAGACTTACCAGATAAAATTTCAAAAGGGGAAAGACCACCAAGAACGGGCATAGGCAACCGGTTGATAATGTAGGTCGCTATGCTGAAAGCGTCAACCCAATGCCGAGGGGGAATGTGAGAGTGAAAGAGGAGACCAAGACCAGCTTCTGTCACATGACGATGTTTGCGCTCAGCTCTACCATTTTGGGAAGGAGTGTATGGGCAAGACATTTGGTGGTGGATGCCAAATTGTCAAAAATTAGATTGGAATCGATTGCTTGTAAACTTAGTGCCACCATCGCTTTGGAAAATTTTGATTTTGGTGGAGTGTTGATTTTCGACCAATTTTTGAAATTGGAGGAAAATATAAAAAAAAAATCAGATTTAAGTTTCATGGGATAAAGCCAAGTAAATCAAGAGTAATCATCGATAAATAACACATAATAGGAAAATCCCAAGTTAGATTTAACGGGAGCAGGACCCCAAATATCGAAATAAATGAGACCTAAAACAACATTAGATCGAGTTGTATTCGGGGAAAAAGGCAAGCGATGACTCTTAGCAAGTTCACAAGTAGATTAAATAGATGGATTAGGCAACAAAGAAGTGAGAAATAATTGTCCTTTTTTTTATTCAAAAGAGATAAAATAGAGTGATTTACATGACCAAGGTGAGCATGCCATAATTCAAAGGAAGCATGTAAATTTTTATTTCGAAGGACAGAAACAAATGCAGAGTTGCCACGTTCCAGCACATAAAGACCACCTTCTTGTTTACTGGTTGCCACCGCCATTCTTGTGACTTGATTCTGTACAACAAAATTATCATGAGAAAAGGTGACAGAGAGAGGGAAGTCAGAGGTTAATTTGTTGATGGACAACAAGTTTTTTGTAAGATGAGGAACAACAAGAACATCTAAAAGTTTAAAATTTGAAGAAGAAGGAGAGAACGTGCTAGTATGAGTGATGGGAAGAGAAGCACCATTGCCCACTGTTACGCAGTCCTTACCATGATAGGGCTCAACCTTATCCAACTGAGAAGGATCAGGGGTCATGTGAGCGGAAGTGCCAGTATCAGTAAACCAATCAGACTCTGAGCTATTCGAAAGAGAACAACTGGTGGTGAAAGCTTCAGCAAGATGTGCCGTAGGTTCGGCATGATCATAACGACCCCGACAGCGATCTGCAGTGTGTCCTTCAACCTTGCAGATTTGACACCGAGGGGTATAGAAGCCCCGTTTGCCATGGCCTCCATTGTAGCCACCATGAGAATGACGGAACTTGGAGTTACTACCACCCTAAGAGGGAGGAAAAGACCCTTTGGTGGCAGTAAAAGCAGCAGAGGAAACAAGGGAGGAGGACCCGAGTGACTTCTGAAAAATCTCAAAACTTTCAGCTTTGGGAGCCAAGTCTTTGAAAGCTGGTAAAGGAGTGAGAGACATCTGGGTAGTAGAAAAATTTGCAAAGTCAGCACCCAAGCCTCTGAGATACCAGTGAACTTTGTCTATATCATCAACCGAGTGACCCATGGCAGTGAGTTGATCACATAAAGCCTTAAATGAACGAGAGTAATCGGTGACACTTCGCGTGCCCCTTTTGATGAGCTGCAAGTCATCTTTGATGCGAAGCTCACGAGTCTTTGAGATGTGGCTGAAAGAATTCTCCAAAGCAAGCTAGACATCATGAGCGTTGGTGAGGCCAAGAACTTTGGCCATAGCTTCTTCAGTCAACGAAGAGAAGAGAAGACTAAGAAGGCGTTGGTCTTGAAGGTGCCATTCCACATATTTAGGATTCGTTTGAGAAGAAGAATCAGAGAAAAGAGTGGGTGGAGGCGCTGCAACAGAACCATCAACATGGCTGAGGAGATTCTGACATTGAAGAAGAGGGAGAAGTTGATTTCGCCAGAGAATGTAATTTGTTGAGGAGAGTTTAATGGTAACCATGTGGATCATGGTATTGAAGGAGAAGGAATAATCGGCCATGAGGCGATCGGGGAGGTTAATCCAAAAAAGAGGCTGATACCATAACAATATTTGTAAAACCACCACACGTATCTTTGGTGGTGTATTCCATTTATATAGATGTATAAAACAGAGTGGAGTTTGAATACAAAGAGATAAAGTAGGAAGGATAATTACAATGGAATAGGAAAGATAATTACAATGGAAAACATATCTCCTAAACTATATCTCCTACAATCAAGGAGGATTCCGTAAATCAAGTGCTGATTTACTAGAATCCTCTACAAGCTGAAGGAGGTAGGGTTGAAGTTTAAGTTGATCGATTCAAGCAGTAGTTGCACACAACTTGAACTAAAATATCATGAAGATCACGGCGGAGAGTTGAAAATCCCAAAGTTTAAGCTAGACGATACAATGGAGATTTATGCTGGAAACCTCATCGCCTTGGAGGAATGCCACTATCCTCATGAAGCATATATTACTGATTATTATATCCTGCTACAGTTCCTTATCAGAACAAGCAAAGACATGGATTTACTTGTTCAGGACGAGATCATCGCAAATTGGCTAGATGACATCAATCAAACTTTCATCAATAAACTGTGCATGATAAACATCGTACATTCAAGAATGAACAATGATTACCATAATATCAGTGAAGGCTTGAACAAATCCACCAGACTTATGTTCAGAAGTTGAAGGCTGCCTTGATCGTGATTATTTTTGCACCCCATGGATGGGTGCTTCTACCATTACTTCTATTATCTTGTTTGTGCTCACTATCATACAGACTGTATTTTCTCTCATCCCCCTATTGTAGGCCGTACGAATTAGAAAGGAATTTTGTGTAAGAGAATATCTTTTTACCAGTCATGCTGTTATTAGGCTGAAAACAGCCCTCAATAATTTTGTTCCACATAGCCCATTTATGGATTAAAAATGGATGCGCGGCACACAATAAAATAACCCATGAAGAAAAATCAAATCCCTCACCTGCATGATCACTTCTCTCTCTCATCACTTTGCTCGATGAAATCTATAAACGCCCCTAGATCCATCAACGTCGCCCCTCTCCTCTCTTCCACCGCTCCCATCGACACCGCCCACCATCACGCCCCCATCAATGCTAGGTCTGTTCTTGATTGTCTAGGTTCTAGATAATGCCTTGCATCTTCTGTAATGCACATTATTAGATTTGGCATTTTATTTGGATTGGGAGAAACAAAATCACGTAGCCCATCCTTGTTTGTTTCAGGATAATGCCTGGCATTTTATTTGAGTTGAGAAAAAAAAAATCACTAGCAGATTTGGCATATAACAAAATCATAGAATATGTTGTTTGCCAAAAAAAAAATAAAAAAAAATAAAAGAAATTATAGTTGTAGAGAAAATGCTCTCAGATTTGTTATTTGGGTTATCTTGTGTTGGATGGAGGAGAACAGAGAGAGCTCCATTTCTCTAACCCAGGTACCAAAAATAAAAAAGAAAAACTAATGTTAATTCTTTCTTATTGTGTAATATTTCTTAGTATAATGGATTCTTTTTTCTTTTTTCTTTTTCTTTTCCTTCCTTCTTCTGGATGCTAGATTAATTGCTAGATGTTTACCGTTTAATAGGAATAGATATTTGGCTCGTTTGCAGGAAATGCAATTTGATTGTAGTTGAGAAAGATTGAACCCATATCTGTGTTGCGAACAGGACACTGATTGGGATGCAAGGAGTGTCGGAATCCGGTTTGCATGGAGATAGGAATCAAAACTTCAAGGCTTTTCCTTTTTGCTGAAATACCATAGTGTCACAAAGATATAAAAATTGTTGCGGTGGATGGAAAGTGTGAATTTTGATCCGAGTTTCTCATGGGAAGAAGAATATGCTGTGAAATAAAAATCGAATTGCTGGGGCGACAATGGTAGATGGGGGGAGTTTTTCTACTTTCGGTTTTAATCACGTGCATATTTGTGTATTGTGTGCTAAGTCACCACTTTCTTACGTGTCTGATGCTTATTGGAGGGCTGTTTTTCTCCTTTAAGCGGCAGGACTATCTAGAAGCGTTTCTCTGTGTGTAATCCTAAGAGTATTGGATTTCATCTTGATGAAATAATTGTAGTAGCTATTTCATTATTATATATATTTACTGTCGAAAATTTCAATAAAACACAATTAATAGAATTTTCACTTTTGCACCCAAGCAATTATTATTTTTTGTCCGAAAAATTGCTCCAAGAATCTTATATGATTCACGCGCGCGCATACTAGTCGATCACTTTCAAATGCATGCCACAGTGGCGCACCAGTGGCCACATTTTCCTCGGAAATGTTGGAATTACCAACCGAGAACCACATTTGCGAAACTTCAAAATCACAACCATTGACAACCCATTAATGTAAGTATTCGTTAGAGCTGTGCAAGGCATGCCAATCAAATTTGCTGCTACTAGTACATATATGTATGAAATAATATGGTTAAAAATGCTATATGTACGCATATTTGACCAAGTTGCCTTGCAGACCTGGGTTAGGTTTACCACAACAACTAATCAAAACAGACAAAAACAACCTTGTTCCAAATCAAACTAGCTGATGACAACTAAAAATCTCTAGAACAAGCTAATGGATGATCACGATCATTACTCACATTTGATCTCAATCCTGCACGTTAGTCACTTGCAATCTCATGTATACAGCAGTGCACTTTCGGTTTTATTTGTAAATATTTGATAGCAATTACTTGCCTTATTTGTAAACATTAGCAGTGTATAAACAGGTATATTTTGTAATACAAAGTGTGGTTGAAAAATAAACACCAACATGTTTACAAGCTTTATCTCTATCTTCATCTTCTCTCACACCCTTCACTCTCCATCTATCATGCTCTTGTTCTTCATTCTTCTGATCTTTCTCTTTTGCTTTAGACTTCTTCTCTAGAGAAATGTTGAGCCATATTTATTTGTTGACCATGGTGTGAACCACGAAAGAGACGAATGACTATATCGATGTGATCGGAAGTGATCACAGCGCGACCCACGATGGAAATAATTAGAAATATTTATACACAACTGGAGGAGCTCAGTTTAGATTCTAGCTCGCCAACTCGACGGTCAAATAAGCTGGCAAGTTTCTTCTTCACAAACTTTATGATGTAGCTAAGTTGGAAATAGTGTTTGTTATCCGCCTTGAGCTCTTTCTTGACCTCCTCGAACCGAGCATCAGTTATGTCCATCTCGCCATGAGCACACTCGAAATCTAACTAGAGATTCTGGTTGGGTTCCTCTGCCTGTGCTGCCAGACTGGCAAACTCGCTGCAACGCTTCTTTGTCTCCTCCAATTCTTTCTCCAATTGACAACGCCGATCTTGCTTAGTGTCACTTTCCTTTTCCGTTAGCTTCGAAGTAACACCACGTCACTTCCTCTTGGGATTTCTCCAACTCTTGATGGAGGTTACATTGTCCCGCAAAGCGAATATTTCATCTCCCTGGCAGGAGAGTAGGCGTGCTACCCACACCCGTTGGGGTAGGGGGCCCGATTCCCGCACCTCGCCCCTGGTTACTCCACCCCCCCTCCCTCCGCGGGATCCGGCCCTGCACACCTAGACCAAGACCCCCATCCGAATCTAACTTGGGGAGTGTAATATTCTTGGTTGTTATTGTAGGATTGTAATATTCTTTTGTCTATAGCTAGTTTCAAGACTTGTAGCTTATGGATATTAGCTTGATGATATAATTTAATTTCTAGTATTGTAATTAGCTTCATTTATGAATACCTTTTTATTTCAGCTGCAATATATTTGTACACATGTGAGCACACGTTGTATTCTTCACATTGTGCATGGGGTGTATGACCCGTAGAGCCAATATCTCGACATTGTGGCTGCCGCCAAATCACAAGCTAGCTGAGCCTGGAGGCGCCACAACCAAGTACTGAGGAGAGAGGGTTATCAGACCATAGTACCATGGGGTCTCCATGACCCGAAAATGCATTATTTGGACCAATTAATATGTCTTGTCATAAGAATATGCCAACAAATTATTTCACATTAATGAATCAAGATGGCCTTTATTACAGCATTACATGAGATTGAATTAAGGGGTACTGATTACAAATAAACTACAGTGCAATAGAGAGATACAAGGTCTAGCCATCAACTACAGTGCAATCCTTAGCACCCGTTCTGGTATTTCAGACGCTCTTGATACCTTCTCCGGCAGCGGTCAACAAGGATGTCAATATGGCTAGCCATAGTGTGGGAACTGCCCATGATCGTGAGCCATGAAACTATGTTCGAAGCCGATAAGTGGCACATGATTATTCTTCCACTGCTCATGAAACTCTTCCAAGACCTTCAGGATCATTCTCCCACCATCATGGAGCAACACTTTTGACTGATTATAGGTCAACACAAACCGTCCATGAGACCTAGACTCGAAATGTCGCAAAAAGTGTGCGTCTTCCTTTCCCGTATCAACGATTTTCGATAAATGCCGGACCTCCTCCCTTATTTTGGGGTCAAGAATGCAACACACCTCTATGGAAATGTTTGTGGCCTTTATGCACGAATCATTAGCCACAACAGTTGTTTTCATAACAAATTCTTTGATCCATTCTTCGTTTCTGCTTCCATAGTAGAAAGTGTACTTGCTTGTCTGATATTTTTTTTTAACAATATCAATGCGTCAAAGCTCAGATTTTACTTGAATACACATTGTGAATTAATTTTTTTTAATACATGAATGCACAAGCACAAAACTTGAAAACTATACCGCGTTCGGTCCTATTCCATAATCGGGGAACATTTGATCTTTCTGGTGACGAGACCAAGGAATATGCGGCTTTTTATCTCGGGGATGGAAGAAAGCGAAGGCATTCATTCCCCAAAGCTGAATCATGGGCAATGGATTTGGGTCTTCCTGCATCTGTTGCGATATTGACTTTTTTCAAATATATAAGATGAAGGCCAGAAACAATTTTCTGACAGTATTTATCAAAAAAAAAAAAGAAAAAACAAAGGCTAGCTGTACTGCGCATGATGCAATACAGTCCGAAATCCTTCACGTGTTGCCATAATACATGCACATATGCACAATCATTGAGGTGAGCGGCGCCCTGGGCTAAACGGCCTCTCAAGCTTATTATACAATGATCCGAAATCCTTTAATCTAGTTTGGAGTTTCGTCTCTCTCTCTATATATATATATATATTGAAAATGTCAATATATTTCAATTCTCTCCATAAAATATATATATTTTACACTGAAAAAAAAAATCTCTCAAACACAATTTAAAAACGAAACAAGGGATTGAATCGGCTAAAATTGATCTTAATCAATTGATTGAATCACTTTTATAAGCAATAAAAAAAAAGATATTTACAGTCATAAATTATGCAAGCATTGCATACTTATTTTGAAAAAGTAAATATATATAAAATATAAATGAAAAAATTAATTTTTTTAATAATAGATCCTACTTTTTTTTAGAAGAAATGTGTGGTGCTTACATAATTCATGATTGTATCTAACATTATTCTTAAAAGATTACCATAAAATCGATATCCTTTAAAGCTAGTTAGCAAAAGAATACCATAAAATCGATATCCTTGAAAAGCTAACCAGTTTGTTCGGATAAGTTTCGGTAAGACTAGGCCGCAGATTATCGTCAGCGAGAATCAGCTCCCTGAAAGCTTTCACGATTTCCCTGGGTACTGTTTCTGATAAAACGACCACCTTATCCTGGAATATTAATTGCCAACGTAATTAATTACTACATTTTACTTAAGTGATCAACTTAATTATCATAATCCAGCTGATTCGTCCCACAAACATTGGGAAGGGAAGGGGAAAAACTCAAAAGAGAAGCTTTTCAAATGCATGGTATCGTGCAATCTGATTGTCTTGGCGTCAAAATCAAATGCAGTTAATTATTGAAATAATTACCATATTTGTGAAAAGTTGCTGCTTGATTGTACACTAAAGGGGAATGAAGACGTTAGCTTTGGACAGCTTTTCCTCCAGCCTTTCAAGATATTCCTGTGACACAGTCATGATATTTAAGATATATATGTATCATAGGATCGAAGAAATTGGAAAACAAAAAGCTAACATATATACCAGCAAAGCAGTGTCAACCATATGGGCTGCATGCTCAAGAATGTTTTCCACGACAACCAAAAGATCATCACAGCCAGGATCAAACCTTTGGTGATCAGCTGTACTATGAAAAGGGGTCGTTGAATAAGGTTGCTGTGCTGTAGATAGCAGCATGATCTCTTTGCTAGCCCTAGCATTGGTTATTACAAAGCGAGGAACGTCCTTTGAGGAAGAACAGGTAATAATTTGGCGTTTGTTAGTTGGGCAATAGCGTGACTTATTTATGATCAACATTGGAAACGGAGAATGGTGAGAAGTGGTAGAGAGTACATGGTGAGTGTATGCTTTCAAATTAACTAGCATCATCTTGTTGGTTGCCATAGAAAGCTGAAAGGTTTGGGCCGGGGGAAGAATTTTTTGGAAAAGTAATTGGCTTATAATGCATGTAAGATGTGCAATATATATATCATGGCTTCGCGCTTTTTATAGATACTTATAAGGTCACCACAAAAGAGATCGAACAAGACAACAAAGGCATCTTATCCCTCTGTTTTCAAGAACTCATGAACAAGACAACCGGCCAGTTATTAACTTGTTACGATTTTAATTATCATTTCTAGTCAAAATGAGTACATTCTTGTACAAATAACTCTCCACAAATAATTATTTTTATTTATTCTGAAAAAAACATAACATTTGAAGTACAGATCAACCCACTGAAGAAAAGAAAAATTAAAATTAAAATATATTGTCTTATTAAAGTTGTGGTAGCTAGGTATTTTACCAAATGAAGCTACATGACTTTCACGTTAGTATATTGCATTTGACTTTCAAAGTAATAGTGATTAGGATTTCTATATTAAATTCCATGTGATCATAGATTATTGAAGAATTTATAAGAAATCTTATTTTTTATGGAATACCATATATTGTCTCTACGATTCATGCAGTTGAGGTAGATTATAATAGACTACACCGGAGTCTTTATTTAATGAGTAATCCTACATACAGTCGTGAAATATGCAAACGTCGCGCAATCGCTTTGAAAAAGAGTGGGATCCACGATTAAAAAGTTAGTTTTTTTTTCATGTGGGTCCCATATTTATTCACTTTTTTCAAAACGACTGCACGCCGCTTGCACGACCACGACTGCAAATATCATTTCTCTTATTTAATAAGCGTAGATCTGTTTTTATATATTATATAATAGTATTTTTTATTGACTTTTCAATTCTTTGCATTACAAGAGATATGAATTTTTGAAACAAAAAATTTTGTCTCAAAAAATGGGAATTTCGTCCCTAAAATTTTTGGGAGACGAAAAATTTTCGTCTCTATTTTGTCTAAAAAAGGCTGTCTCAGAAAGTTTTCAGAGATGAAAATTGATTTTTAGGGACGAAATTGGGCAGAACCGGTCGAAACCGTTCGAACGGGAAATTTTTTCTGAGACAAAAAAATGTCGTCTCAGAATCAAGTTCGAACGAAAATATTTTTGTTCGAACAACATGAAATGTTAATTCGAACCAATAACCATATCTGATCAAGTCCGTTCGAACAAACAAGTTGGTAAGTGACTTTAGTTTGAAGAAAAATATTAACTGTTCGAACAAACAATCTATTAACAGAAATCTTCTGTTCGAAAGAAGTTTTAGAAATGAATTTATTCGAATGAGTATTTAATTGTTCGAACAAACGCACGGATTGTATTTCCCAGTAAGTTCAAATGGGTATATTTTTGTTCGAATGGAAATTTTTTGGTTCGAATAGATATGTTTTTGTTTGAATGTATGCATAAATGGTAATTTACCATTCGAACGGCATTGATCAAACAAAATGAAATTGATACTAATACAAATTGTAATCTGTATACATCAAATTGTAATCTATATACATCAATTGTTCAAATGTTTATAACAAACATCATAAATATTAAAGGCAATTAAAAAAACCAAATGAATTATGATTGTGGTGGTTGTGGTGGCATAGGGTTTTGGGACATCATTAATTGAAATTGTTCAAACATTTTTTGGTTATTTAATTGTAGCCTCTCTTCTAATCTTGCTTCTAAATCTGCTGCTTGATCTAATCGGGTCAGCAACTCTTTTTCCTTCGATCTCAATCGTTCTATCTCAAGTGCAGCTTCCTCTAATTTTTTAGTCTTGTCGTCATTCAATCTGGTTTTAGAAGATGATGAAGATGTTGAGGATGGCTTTACGCAACTTCCTAAGCCCCGCAAATATCCAGAACGTGATCCAAGAACTTGAGAAAAGATTTGAGCATCGTTGACAGATGATTCATCAGATGGATCCCCAACAGTATTTTTAAGAGATATCATCTTGTTCTGGAAAAAGAAAAACATTAAAATTGGTATATGTAACAAAAATATATTTAGACAATGAAATTAAATAAACTTAAACTTACATAATTTTCCTCTGCCTCAGGATTGCTCCAAAAACCATCACGATTTTTATGTGCTTTAGCATACAATTGCGTCAGATCATAATCAGTAGGATTTTCTTCTTACTGCAAAATGAAAATTAATATCATCATTTATATGAAAAAAGTGTATATATTAAGACTTAATGGAGACAATAATAACTAACCATTTTTTTTTACAAGCGATAAAAAGATCGAGAACCCGTGTGATGGTGTATCGTTAAATTTGATCTATTTGCTTTGTTCACTGTACTCCGTTTCTAAAAAAAAGTATTATAATTTTTATTTAATACATCTATAATTATAAATTATTAAAAAAAAGATCACAACCACCACAAACTTACCTGATAAGCAGAATCTTCAAACAGATCACAAACTTTCTATAATTATAATTTATTTAATACATAAATTACCTGATAAGCAGAATTTTCAGGTAAGCAGAATCTTCAAACAAATCACAAACTTTCTCCCATTCGTTTGGTGGCATTGCTTGGAATGGATTTTGAGCGCCTCTATCGTATCACTGAACTTCTGATAGTGTGCATGGCATCGACCTTTGTACCTCCGGAATGCATTCGACATCAGTTTCTCAATCGTTAGTTGATCCTCTCGCAGACCAAAATTTAGTTCAAACTCGTCCTTCAAATAATTATAAAAAATTAGTATAATTTCAAACATTCTCATTTAAATAAAAATGTTATACAAAGTAACTTATTACCAGACAACGATTTTTGATGTGGTCTTTCACATCTTGGGGAACTTTAGCCCAGGAGGATGTAGCCATCTGTGAATACGTGCGAGTAAGTGTACCAACATAAGAAGCAAGCCAAGCTGCCGGAGCCACCGGTGTGATCATCAGATATATCAACTTTAATTTTACCCACTTTCCTTACTTTTTCTATGCAGACACCCCTCGTAATGCCTCTAACTCGGCGCTGGTTTACAACAGCTATATATACAAAAATTAAAGCATATATTTTAATTAAATTAATTTTATTTGAAAGATATACAGTGATAAAATACCTTGTGCTGGTTCTGGTGAGGTGGCCCACCATTGTTGGCAGGTGAAGCACACGGAGATTCAGTAAGTGGTGGGGATGGCTCACGTGTTCTTTTGCGTTTAGGAGGTATATCTGTTTGAAATCATAATAAATTATTATTCGAACAAGATACATGAAATATTTTTATAAGAATTTTACCTACACAAATATCTGTTTGAAAATCATTCGGTATCAGTATTGCTGGACCAATCGCTCTCATCCTCAGTAGACACTTCAGTTGATTCATGTTCTTCCGACGTGTCACCTTCAATTACTTCGGGTTGAACATCTTCTCTGCGCAATGGGACCATGTCATAATGGCTTAGATCAACAAATAGATTGATGCTTGATTCATTTTCTTGATATCCTTCTTCATGGTCTGGACTATCAACTTTTTCATGTGGTTTTTCTGCCTCTGGAATATAATCATATACATTTCTTGGCGTAAACTTCTCGACTATTCTCCATGGATTTCCGAACTCCGGATCATCTAAATAAAAAACTTGATTTGCTTGGTATGCGAGAACGAATGGATCGTCCTCATACCATTTGTGAGATGTATTGACACTTACAAAATATTCATCCTTACGCACTTCCAACCTAGGATTTGAGACATCCCACCAATTACATTTAAATAACCAGACCACATACTTTAATGCTATGATATCTTCCACAATTCCGTAAAAATTGATATTATCATCCCCATGACTTCCTTCGACAACAACCCCACAATTTTGAGTTTTCCCATATCGTTCTCTGTCTGCTGTGTGAAATCTATATCCACGCACCAAACATCCTGAATATTGGACAGCCCGCTTAGATGGACCACATGCCAAAGCATATACTTTTTGTGAGATTTCACCTAAATGTTCATTATATTTCGATGCAACCTACATAAATAAATTTTATTCTATTTATATCAATATCATATATAAATAACCATGACACCTACAAATTGTATAAAGTTTAAAATACTTGTGCATAATTTTTTCCCAAATAATACTGTATGTTCAAACCATGAGGCAAATTCTTCTTCGTGCCTCTTTTCTACGTCAGTCACACCATTCGTGCGAAGTAGTTGTATATGTTCGCTGCATATGTTAATGTGAGTTATTAATTTGTATCAATATATACTATATTACTAGAAATGCACATAATACTACTGCCAAATTAGATGATCATTACTAACCTCAAATATTGTTCAATCTCTTCACAATTATTTAAGACATATCATCGAGCTCTTTCAAACTCTCGCCCACATAGGTCATAGCCACCTTGTGCACCTATAGGACGTACTTTCTGGGAGAACACGGTAAATGCTGACGAAACTCCCATTTGTCCACCTTCATAATTTCGATCCAGTCTCGTAAATCTAGTATCAACCCCACGAAAATACATTGAACAAAATGTATGCCACTCATTATGAATATATGACTCTGTGATCGATCCTTCTGGACGAGCCTTATTCCCCACAGATCGCTTAAGTTTTCCCAAAAACCGTTTAATAGGATACATCCATCTATACTGGACGGGCCCAGCAACTAAAGCCTTACGAGGGAGATGCACATCCAAATGAACTATTACATCAAAGAATGAAGGCGGGTACAAACTCTCCAATTTATACAATATCAATGCAATGTCAGCTTCCATTTTTAATAAGGCATCAACTTTCAACGTTCTACTGCAAATATTTCTGAAAAATCACCCTAATTCTATAATAGTTGTACGAACATCTGGAGTAAGCTTTCCGCGCACACCAACTGGCAACAATCGCTGTAAAAATATATGGCAGTCGTGACTTTTTAGACCAGTTATCTTCCAATCATGAGGTCGGACACATCTTGACATGTTCGAAGCATAACCATCGGGTAATTTGATTGTCATGAACCAATCACAGAATTTCTTTCTCTCATCACTTGAAAGTGTATACCATCCAAGGGGCATATAAGCTGATAACCCAGTATCTTGCAAATGCAACTCCGATCTGATTCCCAACTCTTTCAAATCTTTACGAGAGTTGACTGTATCTTTTGTTTTCCCTTGTATTGACATTAGGGTACCCAAAATATTCTCACATATATTTTTTTCAATGTGCATTACGTCTAGATTGTGACGCAGTGTTAATGTAGACCAGTATGGCAAATCAAAGAAAATACTTTTTTTGGTCCAATTCAATTCCACTGCTTGTCTTTTCCTCTTTCGGCATCTTGCATTCTTTCCAAATCTGTTTTCTGGAACATCTGTCAATTGAGTGAGAATATCACTACCAGAATACTCTGGCGGTGATGACCTATGCTCAACCCTTCCATCAAACATTACTCTATTTGAACGCCATCTATGATCATGAGGTAGATATCGACGGTGTCCCATGAAACATAATTTCCGGCCATTCGTTAACCACTGAGACTGTGTATCTTTGTTACAAACAGGACAAGCCATTTTTCCCTTTGTGCTCCACCCAGACAAGTTCCCGTATGCTGGAAAATCATTTATTGTCCAAAGTACTGCAGCATGCATCTTGAATTCACGCTCAGCGGCCACATCATATGTAGTGACACCCTGTTCCCACAACTCTTTCAACTCTGCCATCATTGGCTGCAAATATACGTCTATTTCATTTCCTGGTGACCTTGGCCCTGGGATCAATAGAGTCATCATAAAATAAGGATCCTTCATACACTTCCATGGTGGCAAATTATAAGGCATTACTATGACAGGCCAGGTGCTATGAGAAGTGCTCATGTTGCCAAATGGATTAAATCCATCAGTTGCTAAACCAAGACGTACATTGCGAGGTTCTTCGGCAAACCATGGATACTCGTCATCAAATTTCTTCCATTGTAAGGAATCTGCAGGATGAGTGAGGAATTGATCATTTTGAACTCTTTGTGTGTGATGCCAAGTCATATCTTTCGCAGTCATCCGGGAAGTAAATAATCTTTGAAGTCGAGGAATAAGCGGAAAATGTCTTAGCACTTTATGGGGTACATTACGCTTATCTGATGTCCATCTTGACTCATGACACACCGGACATGATTCACATTCTGCATATTGCTTCCAGAAGAGAACACAATCATTCTTACATGCATGGATGATATTATAATCAAATCCTAACCCTCGCTTCAATTTCTTCGCTTCATAAAAATTTCGAGGTACTACGTTATCCTCTGGCAGAGCCTCTTTAAATAATTCAAGCAGCATATCGATAGCCTTTGCAGAAATACGACAAATAGATTTAATATGTAGCAACCTGACAGTGAAGGACAACTTGCTATGACGGGTGCACCCTTCGTACAATTCTCGTTGTGCATCCTCCCACAATGATCCAAAGTCTTCATTTCCCTCAAATGACTGGGTAGATGTTCCTTCTCCAACCCTGGCACCAAATATGCCTGCGCCAAGATCCCCTAACATTTCAGTCATATCTTCTCCATTATCATAACTATCATCAGAAACATCAACATTTATGTCCTCCGTGTCGATCTCGTTACATTCATCCATCTGGTTGAGATGACTGCCAAATCTAACTCCTTGGGGAAATGGTTCTCCATGTAAAACCCAATGTGAATATTTAGAATCAATTCCATTTACGAATAAATGATCCTCCACAGCCATCATATTATATGAACTAAGGTTTTTGCACTTCTTGCATGGGCATCTTATAAATCCTCGACTATCAACACTCCCACAAGCAAATTCTAAGAAAGACTTCACCCCTTGTGCATATTGCTTATAGTCTCGACCAAGTCTATCTCCCAACAACATCCAACTCTTATCCATCTATAAAAGAAACCGAAATCATGGAATAAACACTATAAATAAACTGTTACAATACACGTGTTTGTTTTCCCTGTACTTTTAAGGTAGTTGGTCCTATCCCATTCGAGAGACTATCATCTATATCGCATATGTACTCAGTCCAAAACTCGTATGTTAGTAAAAATTTCGGCAGCATTTCCCTACAATTCTCCAAGTATGCTAGTCACGATAAGTCGTCGACCCTATTCATGGGCCGAGAAACTTATGAACTACATACTCGAAGAATGTAGGAAAATGCTAAACCAAAATTTAAATTGACTAACACATGAGTTTTAACTAAATATATATGCCATATAGATGATAGAATCCCAAACTGTCCACTTTGGACAATTCAAGAGTTATACCCAAACATTCTTTAAGAGAATATTTGGCCACAACTCTCGAACGGGTCTAAGGTTTAACTGCATGTAAAATAACTACAAAATTCAAGCGCTCAGTAGTAAACATAACAAGCATACATCACAAATACATGGGAAGATTACATTACAAGTATACATGATGGGCCCTTAAAGATTTTGAAATATCTTAATACTTGAGTACTTAAATATTTTCAAATATTTAATTATACATATTCTAATTAAATATCTTATTATTATATTTTAAGTATTACTATTTAATTAAGTACATTAGATATAATTAATTATATTATATTAATCATCTTGAATACTTAAATATTTTCAAATATTTAATTAAATTTTTTAATTAAATATCTTATTATTATATTTAAGTATTAAGCTATTTAATTAGAGTACTTAGATATAATTAATTATACATTATGTATTAATCATCTTAATACTTGAGTTCTTAAATATTTTCAAATATTTAATTACAATTTTTTAAATAAATATCTTATTATTATATCTTAAGTATTAAGCTATTTAATTAGAGTACTTAGATATAATTAATTATACATTATGTATTAATCATCTTAATACTTGAGTACTTAAATATGGTTCTCCATTTAATTATACATTACTCTAATTAAATATCTTATTATTATATTTTAAGTATTACCCTAATTAATTACAGTACAAGTATTTAATCAATTATATTAATACTTGAATACTTAAGTTGTTTTCAAATATTTAATTATAATTTTTTAATTAAATATCTTATTATTATATTTTAAGTATTAAGCTATTTAATTACATTTTTAAATACTTGAGTTGCTAATCTATTTAAATACAGGACTTAAATATTTACAATTATACATTATAATTACATTATCATAACTATCATCAGAAATATTTAATATATATTGTTGGAACAAACACTCTATAAGTTCGAACAAAATTCTGGACGTGTTAGATTATGTTCAAACGGAGAAAAATAAATTCGAACGGTATTCAGAGTGTTCGAATGAAACCAAGCCAGAAACCAGTCACGAAACAGAGCAAAAAACTGAACCACAAAACACAATTTTCACATTCATGATGCCATATTTCAATACAACACATTGAAAACTATATGATTATCCCTAAATATGATTATTAAACAACTTAGAAAACTAAGAAAACTTACTTCTTCTCCTTCTTCTTTCTCTCTCAAGAAAATATCAATCCACAATACCTATATATGCATAAAACACATTCAAGTGCTATTCTATCCCAACAAAATACTTGTAAATGAAAATCGGAATGAAAAATAATAAAAAAAACATATTACCTCTTCTCCTTCTTCTTTCTCTCTCAAGAATCTCTTCTCTCTCAATGCATTCAAGCTCTCTCTCTCCACAACACTCTCTCAGAGCCTCTGCCACGCTCTCTCTCCCTTTCTCACAATACAATCCGAGTAAAAATGAAGTGAAAGGATCGGATTAATAATATGTGCATTTCCGTTTGAACTAATTTTTAGAAGTTCGAACGCGAAAATCCAAAAACCGCGAATTTTTCCCACAATATTTTTCCCGTTCGAATTAATATTTTGGCCGTTCGAACAAAAAAAAAGGAATATTCTCCAGTATATACTGATATTTTTGCGCGAATTTTCCCTCCAAACAAAAAAAATTATTTCAAACATGAATTATCTTTATTCGAACTGTTTTATATTCGTTCGAACAGATAATTATAGAAATATATAACTATACACATAATACACCCAATATTATTATGTGTATATGTAAAAATTATATACACTATATAATACTAAGTGTCACTAAACGCATAATACTAAGTTTCTTATCAATCTATAATATTAAGTATTTAAAATAGTATAATATTTTATTTACAATCACTAATAGTGTTATACTTATAGTTAGTATCACTATAAGTATTATACTAAGTAATATAATAGTATAATACTAAGTGATATTAAATTATAGATAGTATAAAAATATGAAAACTAATAATACTGTAATACTTTATAATATAGTCTAAGTACTTTGTTTATTACTAATATACAAACTAAATATATTAGAAATATGTATTTTATACTTATATTTAATGCAATGTTTTACTATATACATTGTATATTTACTTTATAATGCAATGCTTTACACAATACTATTTTATACTCATCTAATGCATAATATATATACTATTACATATATATATACTAGTTAGTTACAATATATATAAGTAACTAGTATAAAACTCTATACTATATATATATAGTTATCTAATATATATTATATATATACTAGTTCGAAATTTTTTATTAGTATATATAGTAGTATTATATACTAGTATTACTAATATAAAACGTATTGTTTTACCTCTTGTACTTATATATATATATATATATTTTTGAAGTATTATATAATTTATTCGAACTTATGCCCTTTTAATTCGAACTTATACCCTTTTAGTTCGAATGGATTATACTTCCATTCGAACGAATTTACGTTATTTAAGCCATGATACAGTTTCTTCTCCATTCATTTCGTGGCTCCTCTCATCGAACTTACGCGCACACCTCCGCCGTTAGCAACCACAACGCCGCCACCAACTCCGACATTGTCCTCAAATCTCCTAGAACAAGAGGTATGGGTTAAATGAGTTTTATTTTTATTAGTTTTTTGGTTAGTTTTGGGGGGGTCGGATTTTGAATCAATCCGGCCCCATTTTGTTGTTTTGGGGCCAAATGACACAACTTTAATCGGTAGAAATGATGGGGATTTACTCCTAAATCATTTTTATCGATTAAAATCTTGGATTCCTTGTGAAAAATGATAGTGTCGATTTGGGACTGAGTCGACTCAGCCATGTCTGTTTGGCTCAGTTCCGTTCGAATGAATATAAATTCCATTCAAATGAAAGTCAACGCCATTCGAATTAAATTTAGGTTCATTCGAATGGAATATAATTTTTATTCGAATGGAATTTAGGCTCATTCGAATGGAGTTATCTGAGGTCATTCAAATTAATTTTATGTTCATTTGAATGACTTTAAATTTCATTCGAATGAAGATAATTTAATTCGAATGGAATTAAAGGCCATTCGAATAAGAAATTGTCAAACATGACAGCACAACATCATAATTTCTCTAATTCACTTTCATTAGATCACATATATATTTTATACATCAACAGTATACTAATGGCAAGCAGCAGCGGAAGAAAACGTTCCCGACCCCAGACAGTCGAAAGTAGCTCCACAGCTAGCGCTCCTTCTCAGCCGGCCGTGAGGCCTATACTAGTTGAGAGGGAGATCATTCTGGGTGACTTCCGTGACCTCACTTGGGAGGGGCGGAGCATACATGACATCATCACCGATCGTGGATGGACCCCGATCTGTCAACAGAGGGGCACAGCATATCCTGAGATGGTCGGTGAGTTTTACTGTGCCATGGCTGAGCAGTCTGGTGATGCTCTGTGCTATAACTTAGTAATTCGGGGAGTGAGTATTATCTTCTCTCCCTGCGTTATTGCTGAGTTTCTTGATTTGCGGCGAGAGCCGGGTGCATATCCTGCAGCAGCAGCAGCGAGAGCAGCGACTGCACCATCTGGAGAGGACACAACAGTCGCATCCTCATCGCCAGCGTCGGATGTACAGACTGTAGAGCTGGATGCTGGCTCAGATGATAGTGAGAGCGGCGATGAGGTACCTGATGATGATCTCACAGACGATCAGGTTCGTGACCTAGTGCGAGACCCTGAGGCTCCTCCATATGATGGTAGTAAAGTGATCCGACAGGCCGACTGTATAGCATTTTTTAGAATGCTTAATTTGATTGTCGGGTATAACATTGATCTGAAAAAACACAAGACTGATTTTGGGATTGAGCGGGCCAGATTTTTGTTACGGCTAGCACAGGGGGAGCCAATTGATGTGGCATTATATTTCTTCCTCCGCATTCGCACAGAGTCATGCTATTCGGGTGGAGGTAGTTTACCATTTGCACTGTTGATATCTAACCTCTACTCTATTCAGGGGTTACAGTGACTCTGACTGAGCGGAGGTCGCCACAGATGGGGCCTGTTAACAAGATCACATTCAGTAAGAGCAAGGGTCACTTGCCGAAGACTCGTGCAGTCCTATAGGATCAGCCTCCGCCTACTAATCCAGCTTCTACTGCTGCTGCCCCTATTGAGAGACACCCTGCTGGGGCTACTCCGGATGAGGTACGAGCTATATTTGCGGAGTACCGCGACATTATATTGAGGGACTTCATTCACCCCATGATGGAGAAGCTTAAGGACCTAGAAGGACGCTTGCAAACTTTACAGGAGAATTTTGATTTATTTAATAAATAAATATTGTTAGTTATTATTTTACTTTTTTATGTTATATAGAACGTCTAACTCATTTTGGAATGTAATTAATGCAGTATGGTTTTTATTTTTAGTATTTGCTAGCCTCTTTATTGTTAATTATATTTTCTTCTCATTATACTTAATGTTCACGATAATTGAAAAAATGACACTATCTTTAAATTAATATTTAGTTAACTAAAATATTTTTAAATTAATTACATAAAATTAATTTATGAATTTGTAAATATTTTAATTCATTGTAAATCATAATATATAATATATAGAACTTTTTATTCACTTTGGAAATGATAAAAAATTAATAGAAAAAATATGTATTCTTACAATTTTAACAATATATCTTTTCAATTAAATAATATCGTTCAAATACGTTAATACTCATTCGAACAAATAATATTGCATTCGAATTAATTAATTTTCTGTTCGAATTAAATTTTATTAGTTCGAACGGTATAGATTTTTGGAAACGACCTAATTCGTCTCAGAATCTCCAGTTCGAACTACTATATTTTAGTTCGAACGGATTTATAAGGTTTTCCATGTTTTGAGACGAAAAATTTCATCTCAGAAAAGTACTTTTAGGGACGAAATTAATTTCGTCCTTAAAAATAAAATTCCTTGTAGTGTTGTTTAGGAGTACATTTGTATATGTCTTTATTTGGGAGTAGCTAGATTTGTATATATATGTCTTTGTTTAGGAGTAGCTAGATTTGTACAAGTCTTTGTTCAACAAAGGCCAACTCACAAGATCTATTTGAAAATTTAATATTTCAAAAAAAATGAAATAAAAGTCCAAGAAATTAACTCCATCATCAACGTTGATGATGTCATTACAATGACCTCCTGCCTCTTTCGTGGTGCCATCGGAGGTCATAATTTGCAACACATCTACTCTTGAACAAAGACTAATTAGAAAGTTAATAGAAAGACTTTGTTTATTAATTCACATGCAATGCCAACACAATTTTTAATAGAAACGGATCCTTTTCATATGGATTTACATGCAAAGTCCTTTCTTTTTAGGAACGCCAGTTCGCTAGATATATATAGTTTTAAAGTATACAAGTTTCAAACACTTTTGGGCCACTATTAAAAAATAGATTTTCTTTATGTATTAATATTCCATATTTATTTATTATTTTTAGAGGAAGTGTGTGATACTTGTACAATATTACTCTAAGACTACACAAATCATTTTTTTTAATCGAAATTAGCATTCCCTAGCCGAGCTCATTCAATATGCTAGCATGTTTGAAACATGCTTTGACCTTTTGCTAAACATTTGATTTCTATCTGTCAGGTTTTTATATTTTACGAATACAACAAATTATTGGTTGGTAGTTGCGTGTGAAACTTTCGAGTGTCAACGTGCATGCATGTGCATGGGTTTGGCGTTAAATTACAAGTGAACAAATTATAAACAAAGACTTGGTTATGTATTTACTTTATAATCAAGATCTACACATTTTTGACCAGATATCGTCCTTCTTTGTCTTAAAGTAGATAGATATATATGCTTGGTTTCCAAAAAGATTTTATAAAATACATCTTATAAACTCATGTTAACTAAATATGTAGCGACGTTCTTTTTATCACGAAGAATATATGTCTAAATTTATCAAATTAATTAAGTCATTATATCAATTTGTAAATTTCTTTTTAAGTACTTAATTAATGCTTATCGAACTTTATATTTTGCAAACCAAATTATATTTAGTACATGTTTAGGATTTCGTGCGGTAGGAAATATAACTTATAGTTTAAGTAATAAGTTCTAGTATTAAAAAGATATTTTTTATTTGGTAACTATATGTTTAAAATATTTTCAAACATGTTAATTACGTTTGTTTAAAAAAAAATTAAAAAAAATGTTTTTTGAGGTAAAAATGAAGATCATTTGATTTTTTAAAGATTATTATTATATCTTTAAAAGTTTGAAAGTTGTAAGTATCTAAAAGTTGTAATGTATTTTCTCTCGTTGACAGTATTTTTACAATTTGTAATTATTGTACTACATTCCGGATAATCCGAAAATGTACATTTGAGGAAAAAATGTATTTTTTCAAAAAGTACTTTTTAGTTTATTTGAGATTAAAAATATTTTAATATATAATATCCAAACAATCTTATTTTTTTTAATTAAAGAGCTTTTAAGATTATCTAAACACTTTTTAATACTCCTAATGCAATCTTAAATAGATCCTTAGAAAAATAGTTGATTTACCAAGAGATCTTGTAAATGAATGTAGCTACCCTGATATAATATATTAAGTGCATGTTTGGGATTGTGGTGGGAAATATAGCTTATAACTTTAGGGCTTATAGCTTATAACTTAAATAACAAACTCTACTATTAAAAAGTCATTTATTGTTTGGTAACCATGTCTCTAAAGTACTTTTAAAGTTAGTTATATTAACTTTTTTAAAATATACAGTTATCTAAAGAAGCTTTTCGATAAAAGCTTCAATTTGGTGCTTTTAAAAAAAATAGATTTTCAGCTTTTTTAAGTGATTAAAATACTTTTTATAAATTTACCAAACATATCATTTTTTTTTAAAAGAGCTTTTAAACAATTAAAAGCATTTTTTAACCTTTCAAACTCAATCGGTTCTAAATTATAAAACAAACTTTTTTTTTAATAAAAAAGACGTACTATCTAACAAGACATGATATGGAAACTTTAATTTGTTCTTTATGATCTGAGTGCATGCGCATTAAGCTTGGATTTCTGTTGTACCAGGTTCAGGTTGTACGTCTCTTCCTCTTATTCTAAGATTTATTTTATTCAATTCTTTGTTTCTTTTAGTACATCGATCCATGTTCTAGCTGGCTAGCTCTTCTGATATTCATGATCTATATAGTGATGATATATCTTGTGTTTGTCAGCAGGTAGTTAATTCAGAATAGCAACTCGATATATAGATGGCAGGAGAAATATCAGCAAGTTTTGATGATCATGAACAGGATGCAAATGCTTCATTCATAAAAAATCATGAACATGGAGGTAAAAAATTGTCTGAAGAAATCGCAGGTATGTTAGAAAGCTTAAAGCCATTCCCAGAATCACCTGGACATTGTATCTACAAGGTTTCAGATCCCATTCGCCAATCGTACGAACAAGCTTATACTCCTCAGGTAATATCAATTGGGCCATTTCATCGTAATAACCCAAAATTGCAGTCCATGGAAGAATTCAAATTGGGATATCTCAAGAGTTTCAGAGACCGAGCCAAAATAAACTTGGAAGAGTTAGTAAGCACTATAAAGCGTGCAGAAGAAAGTGTTCGGGAATGTTACTCAGAGACTATAACACTTGGCAGTGATGATTTTGTGAAAATGATCCTGGTTGATGCCAGCTTCATTATCGAGTTTTTCTTGAAAAGCTGGTCGAAAATCTGGAGCAAGTACGACCGTAGAATATTAACTTCGTGGCTGAGTAGTAAGGTGCAGTTGGACTTGATATTACTTGAAAATCAGCTTCCTTTCTCTATTATTGAGAAAATATATGACACTGCATTTCCATCTCCCTCAATATACCCCCCATTCATTGACCTTAGCTTTTCGCAGTTTGACTATTTTAACGTTCAAGGATACAAGCCTCGTGATTTTTTGTCGTCGGGAATAATAGTATTGCACTTCACTGACTTGCTCAGAAACTTTTGCTTGCCTCCTTGCGAAAGGCGACCGAAAAGAAGTTCTGAAGTAACCATAAAGGAAATGTACAGTGCAACCCAGCTGGCTGAGGTAGGATTGAAGTTTAAGAAGATCACGAGCAATTCAAGCAATATTTGCTCACCGCTCGAACTAAAATATGCAGACGGAGTGCTGGAAATCCCATGCTTTCAGTTAGACATTACCACGGAGATTTATGCTCGAAACCTCGTCGCCTTGGAGGAATGCCAATTTCCTGAAGATGCATATATTACTGATTACTATATCCTGTTAAGTTTCCTTATCAAAACAGGTGAAGACATGGATTTACTTGTACGGGAGCAGGTCATTGCTAATTGGCTAGATGGCGTCGTGGCAACTTCCATGATCAACAAGCCGTCTGAAAAGAGTTTCTATTCACGAATGAACTCTCATTATCAAAAGATGGCTCAAAATTTGAACGGATTCTATGCTAATCAATCAAAGCTCACCTGGAGACGTGCTTTATTTAGCTCGCCTTTGATGGTGCTTCTGCCATATCCGCTTTTCTTTTGTTGTTGTTCACTTTCGTGCAATCTCTATGCTCTGTCCTATCGCTCAAGTACTTCTGAGATTAAAGCTTGTTTATTTAAAGCTTGCCCCTCGGTTACTCGTACCACCCCTCATGGAGATGAGATAATGTACGTACCCAGTATCCTTTCCAAATAAATTAACGCACACACTTTTGTCTGTAATCTCGTACATTCGTGATGATTCTTAATTTAATTACAGTTTACAGTTTGCGAACTAAATTAAATTAAATGCGTTCGGCCCGCAATGTCCGCCGCCGAAGACTTTTTAGCCAAAATTTGGAGAGAACGCGTTAAAATCTTTCTGCATCTGGCTGTGTATTTTGAGGAACAAATTTGACTTCGATGCAGTCCTGTTCTTAAACGGAGACTGCTAGGTTCACCGGAAGGTGATCTCGAGACTTTCTATCGCAAAGTACTATTACACGTAAAATGTATTTTTTTTAATTTTGTGTGTATTTTTTAAAATTATTTTAAAAAAAAATTCAGAAACTCATTTAAAAACACTACNCGCCATTCTCTTCCCCTTTCACCATAGTTCATACACACCAATTTTCAGAGCCATCGGACCAGCCGTTAGTCGCCGAGAGCCCCCGGAAGTTGCTGCCCCTGCCCTGTTTTCTCCCCTGTTGCCGATTTCTTTCTCCGCCCAGAACCGCCGCTCGCCGGCGGCGTGGACTACACCACCCACCCAGATTTCTTCCCCTCTCACCGGTGAACATCCCAACCAAGTTTCACCTCCATCCGAGCCACCGTTAGCCACCACTCTCGCCTCCAACAAATGGGTCTCTAAGGGTTTTTCACATTTTTGGACCACCATACGTGGCCAAATCAGCCACCAAGCACCACCAATGGACTCACCTCATCAAGGGCTTCCTCCCCATGTCTTTCTTTTTCCCAAACTCTCATTTTTTTCATATGGGTTTCTCAAAACACCCGTTCGGTTGCACCACCGTGCGCCGCCGTACACGGCCACCCGTGGTGTTTCACCACCACCATCTTGTTCCTCTCATCCTCATGAACCTCTCCAAGAAATTTCATGGCCAACGGAGCTTCGTAGAGCTCACACTCTCCCGCACTCTCCAAGGCCAAAAATGGTTTCAAACGGCCGATCTGCCGCCGTTAGCCACCGTCCGACCACCACCTCGCCACCACAGCTCCACCACATGTTCCTCTACCTTTCCCTAGCTTTCCATGAAGTTCTATGGCTTTTCGCTACCTCGCGTCTCCTCCGCTCACCGTTCGGAGTTACTGTTCACGGCGTGATGCCGCCGTGCTCCGTCACCTTTGACCACCACGAGGCGACCGTGAGTCTTCCAAATGTTACTTATATTTTATGTTACTTATAATGCGTGGGGCCACAACAACTGTGGAGTACGTATTATATTTTATGTTACGTATAATGCTGGGGCCACAACAACTGTGGAGTACGTATTATATTTTATGTTACTTATAATGCGTGGGGCCACAACAACTGTGGAGTACGTATTATATTTTATGTTACGTATAATGCGTGGGGCCACAACAACTGTGGAGTACGTATTATATTTTATGTTACTTATAATGCGTGGGGCCACAACAACTGTGGAGTACGTATTATATTTTATGTTACTTATAATGCGTGGGGCCACAACAACTGTGGAGTACGTATTATATTTTATGCTACTTATAATGCGTGGGGCCACAACAACTGTGGAGTACGTATTATATTTTATGTTACATGAAGTATGGGGCCACAACAACTGTGGAGCATACACTACGTGAGACACAGCAATTGTGACACGTAGAATACGTGGGGCCACAACAACTGTGGAGTACGTATTATGTTTTATGTTACTTGAATACGTGGGGCCACAACAACTGTGGAGTACGTATTAATGCACGTTATTAATCAAGACAATTGAATAAGATTCCAAGTTTATGTTAAGTCCAGTTTCAGATCAAATACATGATAAGTCAAGTTTTAGATCAAGTCCATGTTATGTTATACTCACGTACATGTTATGTTCAAGTTTATGTTATTTTCAAGTTCTTATTTATGTTATGCATGTTTACGTTCATGCTATATTTCAAGTCATTTAGCAGTCAGTTTTTTCATGTTATGTTTTAACTAAGTTCATGTCATGTTAAGTCAAGTTCAGTTCACGCTTAAGTTCTGGTTAAGTCATGTATATGTCAAGTTATACTATGCTTATGTAGACTATACTTATGCATTTATGCTTTTACTGCCATGCATGCATTCTTTAACCTGTGTGTGAGTTTTATGTTAACTTACTGAGATTTGTAATCAAATCTCACTGTGGTAGTCCCAACTACCATTCCCCCCGAATGGTAGATCTTGTTACAGGACCCAAAGGAGAATTGGAATCTGACCACTGAATACGGTCATCTAGGCTACGGTGCGATGTTGATGATGGTATAGTATTTAACTTAGGTTAATACTTGTACTTTTGGAGTTGTATCTCAAGTATTCTTTTGATCACAACCATTTTGGACTAGTGTAGTGATCACGGCTTTTTAGTATGCTTTTATGTATGAAATATGTTTCAAGTATTTGGGATATTTTTAGTTTGGTGCATAGTATTGCTAAAGAAAAAAATTATCCGCTGCGAATATTGCATAATGCTAGATGCATGTTAGGAACATTGCATCTTATATGTCATGAACGGGGGCAGGTAACCTTGTGTTGCATGTCTCGACGCTTCAAATGTCCGTTCAATCCCAAGCGAAATTTGGGGGCGTCACACATGCTGTTCTATCCCAACAAAATACTTGTAAACGAAAATCGGAATGAAAAATAACAAAAAAAACATATTACCTCTTCTCCTTCTTCTTTCTCTCTCAAGAATCTCTTCTCTCTCAATGCATTGAAGCTCTCTCTCTCCACAACACTCTCTCAGAGCCTCTGCCACGCTCTCTCTCCCTTTCTCACAATACAATCCGAGTGAAAATGAAGTGAAAGGATCGGATTAATAATATGTGCATTTATGTTCGAACTAATTTTTAGAAGTTCGAACGCAAAAATCCAAAAACCGCAAATTTTTCCCACAATATTTTTCACGTTCGAATTAATATTTTTCCCAATCGAACAAAATAAAAAGGAATATTCTCCAGTATATACTGATATTTTGGCGCGAATTTTCCCTCCAAACAAAAATATTCGTTTGAACAAAAATTATCTTTATTCGAACTGTTTTATATTAGTTCGAATAGATAATTATAGAAATATATAATTATAAGTATAATAGTATATATTATTATGTGTATATGTAAAAATTATATACACTATATAATACTAAGTGTCACTAATAGTATAATACTAAGTTTCTTATTAATCTATAATATTAAGTATTTAAAATAGTATAATATTTTATTTACAATCACTAATAGTGTTATACTTATAGTTAGTATCACTATAAGTATTATACTAAGTAATATAATAGTATAATACTAAGTGATATTAAATTATAGATAGTATAATAATATGAAAACTAATAATACTGTAATACTTTATAATATAGTCTAAGTACTTTGTTTATTACTAATATACAAACTAAATATATTAGAAATATGTATTTTATACTTATATTTAATGCAATGTTTTACTATATACATTGTATATTTACTTTATAATGCAATACTTTACACAATACTATTTTGTACTCATATAATGCATAATATATATACTATTACATATATATATATATACTAGTTAGTTACAATATATATAAGTAACTAGTATAAAACTCTATACTATATATATATAGTTATCTAATATATATTATATATATACTAGTTCGAAATTTTTTATTAGTATATATAGTAGTATTATATACTAGTATTACTAATATAAAACGTATTGTTTTACCTCTTTTACTTATATATATATATATATATATATATATTTTTTTTTTGAAGTATTATATAATTCATTCGAACATATACCCTTTTAATTCGAACTTATACCCTTTTAGTTCGAACTGATTATACTTCTGTTCGAACGAATTTACGTTATTTAAGTCGCGAGACAGCTTCTTCTCCGTTAATTTCGTGCCTCCTCTCATTCGAACTTTCGCGCACACCTCCGCTATTAGTAGCCACACCGCCGCCACCAACTCTGACGTTGTCCTCAAATCTCCTAGAACAAGAGGTATGGGTTAAATGAGTGTTATTTTTATTACTTTTTTGGTTAGTTTTGGGGGGGTCGGATTTTGAATGAATCCGGCCCCATTTTGTTGTTTTGGGGCCAAATGACTCAGTAGTAATTGGTAGAAATGATGGGGATTTACTCCTAAATCATTTCTACCGATTAAAATCTTGGATTCCTTGTAAAAAAATAATAGTGTCGATTCGGGACTGAGTCGACTCAGCCATGTCTGTTTGGCTCAGTTTCGTTCGAATGAATATAAATTCAATTCGAATGAAAGTTAACGCCATTCGAATTAAATTTATTTTCATTCAAATGGAAAATAATTTTCTTCGAATGGAAGTTAGGCTCATTCGATTTAATGTTTTCTTCATTTGAATGACTTTAAATTTAATTCGAATGAAGATAATTTAATTCGCCTTATTCGAATTAAGCAGTTGTCTTCCATGACAACACAACATCATGCATCCTCTAATTCACTTTAATTAGATCACATATATATTTTATACATCAACAGCATACTAATGGCAAGTAGCAGTGGAAGAAAACGTTCCCGACCCCAGACAGTCGAAAGTACCTCCGCAGCTCCTTCTCAGCCGGCTGTGAGGCCTATACTAGTTGAGCGGGAGATCATTCTGGGTGACTTCCGTGACCTCACTTGGCAGGGGCGGAGCATACATGACATCATCACCGATCGTGGATGGACCCCGATCTGTCGACAGAGGGGCACATCATATCTTGAGATGGTCAGTGAGTTTTACTCCGCCATGGGTGAGCAGTCTGGTGATACTCTCTGCTATAACTTAGTAGTCCGGGGAGTGAGTATTATATTCTTTCCCCGCGTTATTACTGAGTTTCTAGATTTGCGGCGAGAGTTGGGTGCATATCCTGCAGCAGCAGCAGTGAGAGCAACGACTGCACCATCTGGAGAGGACACAACAGTCGCATCCTCATCGCCAGTGCCGGATGTACAGACCGCAGAGCTGGATGCTGGCTCTTCTGATAGTGAGAGCAACGATGTGGTACCTGATGATGGTCTCACAGACGATCAGGTTCGTGACCTAGTGCGAGACCATGAGGCTCCTCCATATGATGGCAGTAAAGTGATCCGACAGGCCGACTGTACAGCATTTTTCAGAATTCTTAATTTGATTGTCGGGTATAACATTGATCCAAAAAAACACAAGACTGATTTCGAGATCGGGCGGCCCAGATTTTTGTTACGATTAGCACAGGGGGAGCCGATTGATCTGGCATTATATTTCTTCCTCCGCATTCGCACAGAGTCACGCTATTCGGGTGGAGGTAGTCTACCATTTGCACTTTTGATATCTAACCTCCTACTCCATTCAGGGGTTACAGTGACTCTGACTGAGAGGAGGTCGCCACAGATGGGGTCTGTTAACAAGATCACATTTAGTAAGAGCAAGGGTCACTTGCCGAAGACTCGTGCAGTCCTATAGGATCAGCCTCCGCCTACTGATCCAGCTTCTACTGCTGCTGCCCATATTGAGAGATACCCTGCTGGGGCTACTCCGGATGAGGTACGAGCTATATTGGCGAAGCACCGCGACATTATATTGAGGGACTTCATTCACCCCATGATGGAGAAGCTTAAGGACCTAGAAGGACGCTTGCAAACTTTTCAGGAAGATTTTGATTTATTTAATAAATAAATATTGTTAGTTATTATTTTACTTTTTTTTTATGTTGTATAGAATGTCTAACTCATTTTGGGATGTAATTAATGTAGTATGGTTTTAGTGTTTGCTAGCCTTTTTATTGTTAATTATATTTTCTTCTCATTATACTTAATGTTCACGATAATTGAAAAAATGACACTATCTTTATTTTTAATATTTAGTTAACTAAAATATTTTTAAATTAATTACATAAATTTAATTTATGAATTTGTAAATATTTTAATTCATTGTAAATCATAATATATAATATATAGAACTTTTTATTCACTTTGGAAATGATAAAAAATTAAGAGAAAAAATATGTATTCTTACAATTTTAACAATATATCTTTTCAATTAAATAAAACCGTTCGAACACGTTAATACTCATTCGAACAAATAATATTTCATTCGAATTAATTAATTTGCTATTCGAATTAAATTTTATTAGTTCAAACGGAATAGATTTTTGGAGACGACCTAATTCGTCTCATAATCTCCAGTTCAAACTACTATTTTTTAGTTCGAACGAATTTATAAGGTTTTCCATATTTTGAGACGAAATTAAAAAATTTCGTCTCAGAAATGTACTTTTAGGGACGAAATTAATTCCGTCCCTAAGAAATTTCATCCCTAAAAATAAAATTTCTTGTAGTGTCATATCATGAGATGTTCTCAACTCATTTCACTTTCCAAACATGGCCTTAGAGTTTTTATTCAAAAATTAAGATTTAAAATAAGAGAGATCATAGACGTAGGTATAGGATGTGCCTATGATATTTACTGAGTATATAATATTATTATAAAATTGACTAAGACAATTATAAATACTGCAAGACCAATTTTTGTGTCTATAACATTCCTTCAAGGACCTATGATCAAAACTTAGTGATAACTCGGAATGAGAGAACACGTACATGCACATAGATAAAGACGAAAATCAGAAACACATAAAATAATTTTTCACTCTAGCTGACGTGACAAATTTTTAAATCAATAATATATTTGGTATGTCAATAAAGAAATAAGTAATATTATTTGGTACCTAGTGGTTACATTGGTTTTCTGTGTACAGTATTTTTATTTTGTGTCTTGTCTTTTCTTTTTTAAAAAATAAAAATCTAAAAATAGTACATTCAGACTTTAGTCCGAATGAAGTGGTCTCCCCCTCTGCTTGGCGGTGCTTATGGTGGGGTTAGTGTTCCATATTCCGTTTAGTCGGATATGGGAATTTAGTAACTCTATTATGGATAGAGTTGTGCTGTCTCTTAGACTTAGGTTTTTAGAGATTGGCGTCTGGATTAGACCATGTCAACCACAGTACGTAATGTGTTGAGAAGCTACTAACGTTTGTAATTGGCTTGTTGTTTTAAGTCAAAGTTGTATGTTCTCTTTAATGAATGAAATGTGATTTATTATTCAAAAAAATATATATTAGATCCAGTCGTGGAGTATGTAAGTACCGTACAATTATTTTAAAAATAGTGAGTATATACGGAACCATTATATACATAATATAAGATATGTTAAATCTTAAAAAATCAGCCAAGTTTTATGTTTGTTCCCACGTACTTATAACTTCGGGAGTGGCAAGCATGCATGGTTGAGACTGATGAGAAAACTATTGGACAACGTCCGATGTTGATCAGTCAAGATTGTATCTAAAGAAAAAAGAAGTCATATATATATAGTTGGTAACAAAGACAATAACAGAACAAATAAAAAAAGGCCCACACAGTACATGATCTTTCAATGACACTTAATTTGGAATCGATTACATCGATCGATCGATCTCATCATGTTGGTCGATACTAAGGTTACATCAACATCTTGAATTACCGTTGAAAACAAAGTACCACTTTCAATGAAAAAGGTGGGTGAAAAGACAATATTAATTAACGAAAATTATTCTAGACATAAAAAAAAAAATTACATAATTTGTACGATAAATATATATAATGAGGCCCACGTACGCATGATTTAGTAAGGAAAACCTTACCTACAAAATCAACAGTACCACTTGATCGGATACAAACAGTCTTAAAAATTTATGACATGTCGATATCATTGCAAGAAAATCAAATTTTTGGGATGAAAAATTTCTTAACAAAAATGAAATTTTCATCCCTAAAGAATATTAAAAGAATGACAAATTTTCTTTTATAAATAAAAAGAAGTTTTATTGATCCATAGAAATAAGCAAAACTCGAATACATAAAGAGTATAGCAGAAAAAGCTTAATTACAAAACTACGTGCTACGGATAATAGCCTACAAATCATTAAGATCTGTTCCATTCCATACCAATTTTTATAAAATTGACTCAAAAATTAAAAGAAAGTCAAGTTTTATAAAATTGAATTTTTTTTAATTAAATTACATGATTATATTGATTGATTGAATATATTTTTTTCTAAATTATACAAGAATATCATTTTTAATCCATATTTAAATGGTAAGAAGAAAGAAATTAGAATAATTGGTTAGTAAAGTAGCAGTAAAGAAAATATAAGAATATTACCCATCTTTCAAACTCATCCTTCTACATTTATAGTCAAATTCTTATGTTCTACAAATTGCCAAAAGTCCGTAGCTTAAATGGCATGAGACCCAGCCTCCAAATAGAGGTCTTGGGTTTGATTTCCTTCCTCAAATCTCCCAATATATATATATAAAAAAAAATCATAAATATATCCCTTTAAATAGATGGCTAATGAATTTAAAGGGTTGGAATATTAGTTTCCGTTTACATAACTTCTATTAAAAGGTACTTTAATTAATTAACTGCGCTAATTTAGAGTCTTAGACCATCAATTTTAAAATATATCAAGATAATACTTTTCCAAACCTTAATGAAGATTTGATTTTTTAATCTTTCAATGGTACTGTGCCACGTGCCTAGGTGAGTTTTTTTTTTTTTTTTTACATGTTACGAACTTTCAGTTTTTCTATAAAGAAAATAGACTAGGTGCATTCATAAATACAGGCCACTTTTAGAGCATTGGTAATAGATTATTTATCTTCATCTTCTTCTTCAAATTTGAAGAATATGCCCTTAAAATTATTTGCATTGGTTTATGCATATGTAAAATTATAAATAACTATATACAGTTCTTATTCAAAGATAAAGACCTCGATCCTTTTCATTCTTCAAATAATATTTTTATTATTTTTTCTCTCTCCATCCCCGAACGGCTCTCTCTTTTTCTCTTTTTCTCTCTTTTCCTTTTTCTCTTCTCTCTCTTTTCTCTCCATCCCCGAACGCTCTCTCTTCTTCTCTTTTCTCTTCTCTCTCCATCATCAAACACTCTCCATCCCTGAATGGTTCTCTCTTCTTCTCTTCGACACCCATTTCACCCCTCTCTCTCATTGCTCTGTTTTCTCTCTTGGACGCCAACAATTTTTTGGTGGTTTCTTCATCAACGACAGCCTCTTCTCTTGCCCAAAAGGTGATTTCGTGCAACCCATTTGTGATTTTGGTTGGAGAATTTTTTTTTCTGTGTTATTTGGCCTTATTAGAATTTTTTAGGGTTTTTTTTTATTTTTTTATGTGATTGCCCCTAATATTGAATTGAGAATAGAGATACATAGAGAAAACTGGGTTGGTTCTTCAGTTTTTTTGATTTCCCCTGATCTTGTACATGCATTTGATTCCCCTGATCTTGTACAAACTGGTTTGGTTCTGTGGAGCTGGTTGGAGGCTTATTTTGTTGGAGGCTTATTTGAATGACCGTGCTTCATTGTTTTGGAACTTCATATTAAACAAAAAGTTGATAGGGGCATCCATTGATGAAGTTCAAAATCCTTAACATGACTCAAGGATTTGAGGATATTTAAGATTGCTTTGCAGTTGGATGTTTAAAGATTGCTTTCCATCTGTGGTTTAAAGAACCATAAGTATGCTGTTGGAAATATGAGATGTTGAAGGATAGAAAAGAGTATTTGGAATCAATAAACTCAAAACTCTATATTGAGTTACACGTTTTTTCTTTCCTTTGTTAGTGTTGGCATTCATGTACGTTAATCACAGCTTGCTACTTGGTGGTTGTTGCTGTGGGAATGGTGCTGCCGTGGAGCTGCTGTGGAGCTGCCAAGTTGTATTAAAATCAACTTTGTAAATTTTCTACTAAGTTGATTTTGATACATGAGATTTATTTAAATTTGTATGGAGGTTCTTTTGGTTGGAAGTTGAATTTGTATGGCATATATTTTGCAAACACTGAATTGTATAGAGTAGAATTGTCCAAGTTGTGAATTTGTATGAAATTAGAAGTCACATAGAGTATGTGTGGAATTTTCTGTGTTGCTAAATATATATGGTAGATTGAATTTATTGGACTTGGATGTGGAATTTGTATGGCATATATTTTGCAAACATTGAATTTGTATGGAGTAGAATTGTCCAAGTTGTGAATTTGTATGAAATTAGACCACATATAGAGTATGTGTGGATTTTTCTGTGTAGCTGAATATATATATGGTAGATTGAATTTATTGGACTTGGATATGGAATTTTTATGGAATTTATTGGAGGTTCAATTGCTCCCACTTGTACAAACTCACACCACCTGAGAATTCCTAAACTTGCTCCTTTTTAACACACAAAATCTGGTTCATACTTTCTTCGGCACCATATGTACTTAATTGCATAGGCATTAAACGTGCAAGATTTTTACAAATTGATGTTGGGGACAACAGCTTTTTGGAAGGAAAGCTCACATATAGGCATAAATAATACAAGAAAAATGGAAACATGGGAAAAGAGAGTAAATGAGGAACGTACCACCCTCAGCTTAGGAATTTTAGGGGAAATAATAATAATAATAATAATAATAATAATAATAATAATATTTTCTTATTATTTGGTCAAAAAATATATAATTCAATGTATGAATTTTTCTTCATATTCAAAATCAATATTCAAAAGATGTAATTTTGCATATGAAGATAAAGAATCCATTGCCAATGCTCTTAGACTATTTTCTGATGAATAATACTATACAACACTATTATGATTTTATTTTTATTCTATTAGGTAAGATGAGATATATTTATAATAATTATTATTAAATGATAAATAATTATTTATTAAAGAATTATTAATCAAGATTAATAAATATAACACATCTTATATAATAAGATAAAAGTGAAATGATAATGTGACGTATAGAATTTTATTTTCTTATACATATTTGAGTCCCAATTCTACTGCTCTTTTGATCATTTTTTGGCAAGGAGTAATTAATGGCTTTGTGATGGGAGACCTTAAGCATGCATGTAGCGCATAACTGGCCTTACCTTTGGCGGCAGTTGTATTTGGTCCATGATTTGAGATTCCCCCCCCCCCCCTCCCCCTCTCCCCACACCAAGAGAGAGAGAGAGGCATGGTAATATCAAAATATTATTTTATTTTTAAAACATTATTACTTAAATCATAGCAAAAACTCAAGTTTCTATCTAACATACTTTGTTCTCGGTTTAGTAATGTTGGTCCACCATCCGTGGTAAGAAAATCAATTGGGGAGTCAGTAATGGATGGAGATGGCAAACGAGTTTCTTTATGTTTAGGAGGCATAACTGTTTAAAACTGTAATAAATTATTATTTGCAAAAATGAGGTTTTGATTTTGAATCCAATCTTACCCATTTTTTGTGTTTTCTAGCAGCCACACATGACATTTGGCTGTAGAAATCATAGAGTAAGGTCTAGGCTTCACTCTATGTAGGTTTGAATGCTTGAAACTAATGAATTATTGGTTTTAACATTCAGTTTTGAGTCGACTGAGCCATGAATGTTTATGGTTGAGGTTAACTTGTTCGAACAGCTTCAAAGCTATTTGAATTGTTTTTTTTTCTTTTCCAAACAATCAATTTTTAGTCCAAAAGTGGCTGGCATCATATGTTCGAATGTAAAGTATTGAGTCATATTTTGTTTGAATCAATTTGACTCAATCTGAACAAATAAATAGTTGTTTGAACGGTATTTTATATACACGATTCATGGCCATATGATGATGCTTTTTGAACTATATATTTATCTTTTTGAATGAAATCTAACTGTTCGATGAGAGCCTCGTACTAGTTCTAACGATTTCATTTAACATTGGAATGGGTTAACTGTTAGTTCGAATAGAATATTTTCTATTCTAACGCAACTTAGTATTACATAATTACAACTTCAAATTTGATTTATATTCCTTATTTATTTGTTTTATAAATCGTGAATTAATGATATATGTTAGAAGAAAGTGAGGAAGGGCGGGGCAACCTAGCAGTGAAGTTAGTAAGTTAAGGAGGCCGATATTGGTTGAGTGAGAAATTATTATAGAAAACTTTCACAATTTTACCTAGAAGGGGAACAACCAGTCTTCCATAATTAGTGATAGAGGATGGTGTCTGATCTGTGAGTAGAGGGGGGTGGCATATCCTGATATGGTCCTTGAATTTTATCGAGCCATATCAGAGATAGAGGCCGATGAGAACTCCTTTACGTTTGATATTTAGGGAGTCCGTATTACTATCTCAACAGACAATATCATCGAGTTACTAGAGGTCCCTCGTCAGGTGGGTGCATACCCTACACAACACTCAGCTGTAGGGACAAATGGTGGTGATGCCATAGGGGATGAGGCTCCAACAGACGATGGTTTAGCGCTTGATAAGATGAGATTTTTTTTTATTAATGCATGAAGATTCGGCTCCTCCATATGATGGCAGCAAGGTCTTCAAATAGGTTGATTGTCGAGCCTTTTTTCGTATGCTGAATTTGATTGTCTTAAGAAAACACAAGATAGATTTCGACATCAAACTGACTCGATATATGTTACGGATAGCACGAGAAGAGACGATTGATCTGCTTCTATACTTCCTCATCCGCATTTGATTTGAGTCATGGTATTTGACTAAAGGTAGTCTATTGTATGCATTGATAATTTCCAACCTCCTTGTTAATTCAAGGGTTGATGTGCTATTGATAGAGCAGAGGCAACCACAAATCAAACCCCTTAACAAGATCACCTTCTATAATGATCTGACTCAATAATTCTAAGGTAGGAATATTGAAAATTTATATTGTATCTAAATTATATTTAATGGGCCATGTTGGATAAATCCATAAGCGATAAATTATTGAAATTGATTAGGAGTTTTAATTAGGCTCAATAACTAGGTTAAATCTCAATTATTATTTATTGAATGAGTTAGACTCATTTTAGAATTTAAAGATTGGGTATTAGAAATTTATTTCAATTTTAAAATCATCAATGATTGAAATCTCGTATGTAGTCTTAGTCACTGCTAATCCTACATTGAATGAACTACTAAATCATGTTTTTAAATTCAAATTTTGTTCTTAATTGATCGTGATCAAGTCCAACTTAAATTCAAACTCATCGACGCCTTCTTCCAAATCTCTCTATAAATATCTCAATTTTGTACGCTATTTAGAAAAAAGCCATAAACCTCTATAAGTTCAGCGGCTGAACCCAAGATGCCTAGTTTAGCACAGTACATGTCCCACATTCACCATGCCAATTGCTAACTGCCTCATTCCTATCACAACATCCCTCATATTTTCTCTCCTTCTAGTTCACGTGATCAATCTTATGCCGAAAATATTGGATTAACGTTGTGAGGTAAGTAGCTTGATCATAAATTAGGATTAATATATGTTAGCTAATTATATATATTATTATTAAAGTCAGTTCTTTGGTAGCTAGTGTTTATGTATCATGCATATTATGATATTTGTAAGCACGTCATTCAACATGTTTCATTCTGCAAATTATAGTTATCTATGTATTATGCTTTTCATGTTGCATAAGACATAAAAGTTTTTTTATGATCAAGTATAAGAAAAGATAAGTAAATAAGATGGCCATTTAGATACATGATACCAATGCAATTTATGGGTGGATGTGCAAGCCATGGAGCTGAGCGTAGTCTACCATAGTATGCTAGAATACTATTAGTGGCTCTTCTTGAGGTCGCGGGATGTGGAACTGGTGCACAATCTTATGCACATGATTAAGTGTGTGAGTCAATATGATAAGTAAGAGTTAAAAAAGCCAAGATAAGTCATGCATGTTATAAACATATGTATGAACAATTATGATTTTAAGTTCTCAGCATGAAATATTTTATAAAAAACCTTATGTTAAGTATGTTTACATTATGATGAGTTTTTTACTGAGTTATCGACTCATTTTAGTTTATTTTATGTTTTTAAACCACCTAATGTCAGAATATATATGAAGATAGAGCTGCAGGATGAGATTTAGTCCAGAGAGATGTGACAGTGGCTTATATCATGTACAAAAATTTTAAGTTATGCTTTTGTATGGCAAGAACTTCAATAAATTTTAATAAATACTTCCGCACACTCTCATTTACGATTTTAGTATTTTAATTCAAAATAACTCTATTTATTATAAGGAATCATTGTATTTGGAGCTTCATTTAGGGAAAATATATATATATTTTTAAACCAAGTTCAGTAGTAGCACTCTAGTTTCCTCAAGAATTTCTAAAAGTGATTTTATTCTTAAACTTTGGGAGCAGGGTATTACACTTTCAACAAGAGTGATGGCCACTTGCAGAAGACTAGCTCATATTAATGTTGCAGTGGCACATGGTGGCATAGAGTGTGATCTAACTTCTACGGATGTCGATGCTGATACAGAGCTTGTAAGGACTCCTAACAGGAAGATGAAATCCTTGCTTGAGGAGCATCGTGCACTTTTGATCGAAGACAATGGAGAGGATCAATGGGCCCATTATTGTTCAACTGCGAGAGATTGAGGGACACATTACTGTGATGTAGGAGGACCTAGATAATCTTACGCAGTAGTTTTATTTTGTATCAATCTTTTTATTTTGTATCGAACATTGTCACTTTAATTTCTATATCATTTTTATTTTCTATACATAGCTAGCTTGTTTATTATCAAAAATCAGTTTTCTTAGTTTTCTTACCATTTGGCGATATTAAAAATGAGTTTCCTTGTAATGAAAACTTTTTTTATATGAAAATTTTTATTTACAATAAAAAAATGTTAACTAATTTTTTAATTAATTATATTAAATTTTTAGGACGACATATATGATACATTTTAATTTATCATATATAATAAGTCTATATAGATAGATTTTTCATCTTTTAAAATAATAATTAGTAGTCTCAAATAATAATTATTTTTAAAAGATATCTCAAATAACATAATCTACCGAACTTTTGTTTCCCATAAATTAAACAATGGGAATCTAAGATGTTAGATAAAGCATGTAGCCACATTCTAAAAACATGCCATGCTCAACCTAGCTAGCATTATATATATATATATATATATATATATATATAT
>QGSO01000262.1:1128927-1153128 GCA_011037825.1 Carya cathayensis
AGAGAGAGAGAGAGAGAGAGAGAGGGAAAAGTGTTCTAATCAGAAAAAGATTCTATAAAAATAAACATACAAACTGATATAATTTTATATGATATGTTAGATCTAATTTATATTAAAATTAGTTTTACAATCTAATGTATAATATCAACCTATATCAATTTGTGGATTTATTTATTTTTGTATAATCTTTTTGTGACTAAAATATTTCTTACACACACGATATATATATATATATTAACGGTCAAAAGGCCCACGCATGGCTAACTCTCTCACCTTGTCTTTTGACTCAAAGATATTCCATCTCTAGTCTTCGATGGGCACTATAAGGGTCATGAAGAACAGACCAAGTAATGTGCACAATCTAGTAGAGGCAGATCCTACAACTCCCACTAACATTATCCCATTATAAAGGTAGTACCATCATATTTAGGGTTTATTACAAATCAAAGTATGTTGACTAAATCGAACAAAGGAGAACTTAGTGCTATATCAAGTAAGAAGTCTCAAACCTATAGGCCCACCAATTAAGGAGTATTATTACCATAATTAAGATACACAAAATCTCTTTATTTTGGGTGTATGATGCTAATTATAATAGCTTATATATATTCAAACATAAATTGCTTTCATTTCATCGTATTGATTGTAATACTACTAATGATTAATCCTTTGACTTTTATTTGTTTTTTTTTTTTTTTTATAAAAATTAATCATCCAAAGACTATTCCATTAACATAATAGAATGAAAATAAGATAAAATGTTGTAAATATAACATAACTCATTCATGTCTAAACTAATTTTCAACTTTTTTTTTTGGTTGAATAGTATCGCATAAAGTTACTTACAATTTTACTTACAAAACTCATTTTATTAGTTTTTTTTTAAATTTAAATTTTGAATTTTAAATTTCGTAATTTTCAGCATATCAATAATTGATATACGAAGAAATAATTTTTATTTTTAAAATTTTTCTTAAGTAGATATAACATTTTCCTTTCTCGGTTATAATTTGATAATTTGTATCATAACTACCTTTTCATCCCATAATTATGCGTTTTGCAAGCAACCAACAAATTAATGTTTGTGGGTGGGGCAAGGAAGAAGGCAATCAAATCTCAACTATATATATGGTACAATTAATTGTGGAATAAGAATCTGCATAAGCGACCTTTAGACCAAATTGGAGTAATGGATGATCTGTATGGTTATTGGCTCTTGGTGCCATCCTCCTTTACCAAAATTTGAAGGGATTTGACATCCGACTGACCGATGAAATGACAGATGATATAATGAACACCCTAATGTCACCAACAGGGGAGCAAAAATGATATGAACAGAACTATTACCACCTTTTTTATATAGGAAAACACTAAACCCACTCAGGGAATATCCGACACTGGCCGCAATAGTTTTTGTTTATATAATAATTAAGAAAATATTTTATAATGATTATGATTTTTTAAATATTTAATAGTATAAAAAATGTATAAAATAAAGAAATAGATAAATAAAAATGCCAAATAGCCTTCTTGGAGAATTTGTCAGGCTACAATTTCAGCAGGTGTACCACTACTCTTTTATATAACTTTATAATAAGATATTATTTTTTTTTTCAATTTATTCAAATTTCACATGAGGGTCTAATTAGGGTGAGCAAATTCTAAAAATCTGACTCTGAATCCTATCCTGCTCTAGCTTCTCTTCCAACGGAGCCAAACTCGAATTTCTTTTGCTAAACTTTTTAGTTAGTGTTGGAGATATTGTTGGACTGACTCTAATTCCAATTTGATCTAACTCTGACTTTGTTAATCTGCTTCTTCTTCTTCTTCTTCAATCGCTACAATGCCTCATTATTATCAGGCTTTTGTGGGACTGGAATTAATGATGCTAGGACCATCGAGAAATTAAGGTGATTTTGCATTGTACTAATTGTACAACTTTTACTTTTTTCCGAAACATTTTAAAACCATTTTAAATATTTTTTAAAAAAATCATAAGTTTATTAAAAAACACTTCTTTTAACCCTTGAGTGAAAAAAAAAAAAAACGCACATAGAATAATCGATAGTCATCTCGGTACCGGGATAATCATTTTCCATAATATAAAGCAGCTGCATGGAAGATGTGACCACTTGCTACACTATCATTTCCCACTCTAACAACCACTTGATGATTGTATGAAATCCCATCTTAGACATAATACAAAAGAGAAAAGGTGATTGGGATGCAATTTGCCAACAAGTTTATTATTAAAAGTGGGTGTAATGATTTTTCATGTGGATTGATATACATTTGTAGATCATATATATAGATGTATATATAACTTTAGTGATTCGTGAAACTAGATCACATGCATGAGGTCCCATATAACTTTGACAAGAAGAAAATTTCTAATCGGTACTGATTGTTATATATAATTAAATATTATTTCTATAAGATCAGTGAAATCACCGGCCACTTATTTTAAAAATTTATCCAATAGAAAGAGGTAGATTTTATTATTTATATTTAATTATTAACACTACCCTCAATGTGTGGGTTATACTTCCTCTTAAGGAGTGAGCCGAACAATTTACATATTTAATTAAATACATGAAGTGCAGAGTTAGAATTTGAACTGATTAGGATCTATGTTATATATATATATATATGATACATGTAAAATTACCACTTGTCTTAAAAGTTTAAACTGATAGAAAAATATAGATTTTATTATTTATTTTACATATATAAGAGCATATATCTTTTGCAAGTTTTGTGTAGAGGGAGTGCGGTGTTATGATATATAAATGATGCGATGGATTCACATGAATTGCTTGTACATTTGTTATATATACCTTAGCATACTTTGATAGACATCATACAATAAGTAGAACTTTTTTATATAAGAAAGTATAGAATTACTTTGGTTTGTTTATATATTAGCTGTCATTAGTGATGATCAGCATCCTCACAAATTTTATTTATTTGAGTGAAAAGATAATCCAAGATTATTGAGGGCATGCATCAAGATTATTTTAGAAAGAAAAAGGAACACAATGATGGAAGAAGGCCCACAATATATATTCAACTGAGTCTTACTTACAAGTTGTCAGTATAATTTTCTTATAAATCAAATTTTACAATGTCAGCAGTGTGGCCGAGGGCATATATATCATCTACACCGACTTGCAAATATAATTTTTCTTGTTCAGCCTAGAATGAGATTCTTATTGATTGATCAATGATCATTAATTGAACAAGATCATATGTTTTGTTGCGAATGTAAAACCATCGATCTGAGTTTATTATTATTAATTGTGAGTGCATGTCGTATGTGTTTGTGTTTTTCAAGCTGAGAACTGTTTCTTGAATCAAAGCCGAGCTGATGAAAGAAGAAAAAAAATATAACCATATGATATAAGATGAGAAAAGGAATTGCTGGATGTTGTAACTTTTATGGACAGGGTGTGTGAGTTCCTATTCCAAACTGGCTGGTGTGTAGTCCTAAATTCTTGTGGTTGTCGAGACTGCTAATTCCAAGGAATCTTCGGAACTCATGTGCAAAAAAGCTTCTTGCTTCCAATACAATTTAAACTTCGAGTCTCTGAAGGCGACGTACATGCGCAGCTAGCGTACCCACAACCCCTATCCCAACACTGATCATATATATATATATATATAAATTCTATACACTATATTACCATCTCACTTTTATTCTATTAAATATAAGGTGACACATTTATTATTATTGAATAAATATCATTTATTGTATGATTCTTTATCATCTAATTATAATAATTAAATAAATCACATATTTACTTAATAAGATAAAAAATAATATGAGAATTTGATGTATAACATTATTCATATATATATATATATATATATAACGCCGGCCCTCAGGAGACATGCAGTACTACGTACACGATCGAAGACTTTTATATATTAAAGTTATAAAAAAGACGAGATCAAGAACATTAATAGATACATGAACTTTAATTATAAACGAACGATATTTCCTAATAAATATTCGACACCGATCGAATATATATATATATATATATATATATATATATATATATATATATTTATAGGATCCTCCCGTTGAAGAAAGATTCTGATAGCATAACGTACGCATGTGTATGATTTTTGCGAGGAGGAAGTGGATCGTTATGTTTCATCAGTTATGGAAAATGACAAAACAAAGAAACTGATCGAAAGAAGTAGGGTTCTGTAGGGTCATGTACGTAGTACTTTGGTAGCCATGCATGCCCGCCTCAGTATCTCATAAAATAGAGAACGTTATCTCTTTAAATCTAGTTAACATGTAAACTTACTAATTTGATAACATATCTGTTCAGACTCCGAAATGATCTCTATCAATTCTTGTAGCTCCGGTGAAAGGTATGTAACACTTACAAATTAGAGTACGAATTTCACACTTAAAAAGCGATGCCGTATAAAATACAAATTAAATACGAAGAGGATGGATGCAGCGCGCACTTGTATTGTAAAAAGGTGAAACCCCACCCTCTCCTGCCCCTCAATAAATTCTTCTCTCTAGCTCGTTTCTGAAACTCACTTTGCGCTCTCTCTCTCTCTCTCTCTCTCGCGCTCGCGCGCTGCGTGTATATGTGCGTGGGAACAGGGCGTTAGCAAAAGGAGATCCCACCATCAAATAAACCCCTCGAAATATCTCCATATTGCTCAGACACCCAAAACACAAGATTAAGCAAAAAGAAACAAAGATGGTTGCGGCGGAGGCACCTGAAAAGTACCCGACAATGCCAGAGGTACAAAATCTTTACGATTCCTGGCTATCTACAAAGTGCTCTAATAAATTTAATGCACGGTACTATCTCTGACACAATTTCATTTGTTTTTTTATCTTCTTCACATCAGGTGCTGGAGGAGCTAAAGAGACTGACAGGCATAGGCTTCCCTGTAGCGGCCATGAGCTTTGTGGGCTATCTGAAAAACATGATCTTAGTCATGTGCTTGGGAAGGCTGGGAAGCCTAGAGCTAGCCGGCGGGGCTTTAGCCATTGGCTTCACCAACATCACCGGCTACTCGGTCCTGTCGGGGCTGGCCATGGGCATGGAGCCCCTTTGCAGCCAGGCCTTTGGCTCGCGAAACTTCTCCATCCTATGCCTTACTTTACACAGAACAATTCTCATGTTACTTCTTGCTTCATTCTCCATCGCTTTGCTATGGATTAACCTGGAACCTCTCATGCTTAGTCTCCACCAAAACCCAGATATAACCCGAATCGCAAGCCTATATTGCCGCTTTGCTATCCCGGATCTTATTGCTAACAGCCTTATTCATCCTCTTCGTATCGACCTGCGTAGTAAAGGGAAAACATGGCCTTTGATGTGGTGCAATTTATTAGGAGTCACCCTGCACATTCCCATCACCATCTTCTTGGCCTTCACTCTCCATCTTGGGGTAAAAGGAATAGCCATTTCCACTTGTGTAACCAGTTTCAACATCCTCTTTTTCCTACTGTGTTACATTGTCTACACTCGCACCCCTGAAGAGCCTTTGTACATGCCACTCTCAAAGCAATCTTTCCCACTTTCTTCTTCACCAGGGGAGGAATGGGGGGTGCTGCTTCGATTTGCAATACCAAGTTGTCTGGCTGTTTGTTTAGAGTGGTGGTGGTACGAGTTTATGACAATTTTAGCGGGTTACCTTCACAATCCTCGAGTGTCACTCGCAACATCGGCCATAGTAATACAAACCACGGCTCTCATGTACACATTGCCAACAGCACTCAGCGCATCGGTGTCAACTCGTGTAGGGAACGAGCTGGGAGCAAACCGGCCGGAGAGGGCCCGCCTGGCAACAAAGGTGGCGATAGGGTTGGCCCTAGTGAGTTCTCTAGTGGGTTTGTTTTGGACCACTCTAGGGAAAGAAGCATGGGGAAGATTGTTCACAAAAGAGTGCGAGGTTCTAGAGCTGACCATGGCTGTGCTACCGATAATTGGACTGTGTGAGTTGGCAAATTGCCCACAAACAACAAGTTGTGGGATTCTGAGGGGAAGCGCAAGGCCAGGGATTGGAGCCGGGATCAACTTTTATTCATTCTACTTGGTGGGTGCGCCACTGGCCATAGTTTTAGCCTTTGTTTGGAAGCTAGGGTTTGTGGGTCTTTGTTATGGGCTTTTGGCTGCTCAAATTGCATGTGCTGTCTCCATCTTAGCAGTGGTGTTCAACACAGATTGGAAGGGAGAGTGCTTGAAAGCCCAAAACTTGGTCGGAAAGTGTAATGATGCGTTTGCGTCGACGGCTGACCAACCAGTCAAATTTGAAGACGGTCGTCATACTACTGATCTTGATTTTTGTTAAAGTTATATATAATTCGAGACAATGACCGATTTGAAAGGTGAAAAACAGATCATCGACTTTGTGGCCACGGAACAGATCATAAAATCCTTCGAATTTAACAGGACTAATTAATCAATATATATATACACACACCATTTTTTTTTTAATAATTAGTAATTATGTATTCTCTTTCCAATCTCCATCATTAGTCCGATTAAAGTTTGAGTGTAGAATGTCGACGCATCTTGTTGCAACTTGCTACAATATCTTTTTTGTAATGTTCCAAGATAGCAATATATATAGTCTCTTTTCCCTTCAGCTACAGTCATAAAAAGGGGTACGTAATAGTTAGGTCGACTCATTCTCCACTTTAATTGCAAATGTAACGGCCTTTTCTTCCCACTCCTTGGCATATAATATGTTGCGCGCCACATCAAAATGTCCTCATGAGCAAAAGATCATGATGAATTAACTTCTTTTAAAAATATATGCGACTTAGTAATTATTTGAAAATGGAAAATAGTCTTCTAATTGTGTGTGTGTGTGTGTATATGTGCGTGAACATGAAGAATATATATCGATCCTGAGGACAAAATCAATGCCGAACCGAACACATGTGGAACAGTGAATTAATAAAGCACGTGCACATGTGGATCGTCGATATGCATGCATGCATGTGAGTAGGCAGATCTAGAGATGATCATATGGTACGTTCTTTGATGTCAATATGGAACTAACTCATGAACGTATACGTAGGACATTAATTATATATCTCGATGATCGGTAATGCCATGACGATATACAATTACAATAACTGGAGGATGGATCTACCGATGCATGCACCTCACGTACGCATGTGTTGCCCTAATTAATTACATACGTACACAGGAGAATGTAGTAAAAGTCCTAAAGTCGTACGTACGTACATATTTTCTGCATTTATATGTACATCATCATGTAGATCCCGAGATTCTGTGAAGGTTTTTAAAAGGAAAATTCTATATATATATTCGATCTGTATGGAATCATGGCTATCATATATGTTTTCAGAGATTTTCTATATTGTATAACCAAGAAGATCATGAAAAAGAAGAATAAAAATTAAGCAATACATGCACATGATGAAACTTTTTAGGCCAGGCCGGGCCGTTACGTAAGTAAATGCAAAACCTAACAAAAGATTCCTGCATGTCCAATTATTGAAATAGCTCGATCTAAGAGAAATTTTCGAAATGTAATTGGTTTTAATTTCTAGACCTAACTAAAGAGGCTAGCTATAAAGTATCATGACTACATTAATTAATGTTAGGCCAATATGCGCGCAACTTCCATTGACGGATTATCCTATCCTACATAGTGTACGTTAGGTTCTGCCTGCTAAAGGGAATCTTTAGGTCTTCTTCTTCTGCAAAATCCAGCCAATAAAATAATTAGAAGAGTACTCATGATCCTTTAGCATGCATGTATATATAAAACTTCCCATCCGGCCGGCCTGCATTCAATTGTTTAGATCGATATAACCTAACTCAGACGTTGACCATATCTCGAGAAAAATATATTACATTTTCATATTAAAGTAGATCATGATGCATATATATAGCTAAGAGTGAGATTATTAACGTATGAGTTTTGTTATATATAAATAAAGTTGTGTATAAATTTACATATAAATATTAATTCATTTATTTTTAAAATTTAAATTAGTATTTTTTTTAATAAAATTTATTTTTTATCAACCACATTAAATTAATATACATTTTAATATATAGTTGTGTTTGTACCTAAATATTTTCTTAATATATATATATATATATATAATTAATTATAACTCGATCCGTACGTCCCGCTCTGCAGCCACTCATGAGGAATTTATTTGGGTTTTCCACGCGGTACGAAGCCCATTTATTGAACATAGTACATTAATAATGGTGAAGAAATTAGTGCTAATATTTAGTACTGACACTAGATCGTATCATGCCCGGCGATTATTAATTAATTGTTCAACCATGCATTACTATTTTTCTTTATTTTATGCCTTATTAATTAATTAATTAATGGAGCATTAGTCAGAGGATGATAAGAACACAAGGAAACATCATGGATCAGTAATATGCAAGTTTAGTGGGAATTGCCTAATAATTATAATCTACTTAATTTCATAGGCAGCTGATGATTTAGTTAATCATCTTAATTATTATTATAACCTTAATTATCAATTATAAGATGCTTGAATGTGGTGGGTGTAACGTGTCCAATTTTAAACATATTTTATAACCAAGTTGGTATACACCAGTTTTAAGAATTGAAAATAAATATTGCACCCTAGTTACACCTCTTATCTGTTCCAATCCAGTTCAATCTATTTTTTATTTTAATTTTTGAACAAAATAAATTCGGCAAAATAAATATTGTTTAAGCAAAATAAACACGGTTTCAGCAAAATAAATATTATTTCAGTAAAATAAACATTGTTTCAAGGACCAACCCAAACATAATTATAGGACTGCACTTTCACCAACAAATACAAAATAAATATGAAAATACAGTTGTAACGTATAGTCTCCTCAAGTGTCCAGATTACAAAATAAAAATAAAAATACATTACCAAGAGTCTAGATTACACAAAAATTAAAATACATTACCAAGAATCTAGAGTAAACAAGGATTACAAAAATACAACCAGCCCTTATGCGCCAACTCTAATAGTCTATTCAAATAAACCTTGCAATTTTATTCAAATAAATCATGGATCAACCGTTAATTCCAATTAAAAGTTACTGATTATATGAAATGGAAAAAAACAAAACTTGAGAGGAAAGAATTGTAAAAAGATGACGTGCCCTGATCATCTCCAACAATTAAAACAGGTTTTGAAAAACTTCCAACTTCTTCCATGAGCTCTACACAAATGGACAAAAAAAAAATGTTGAAGCATAATAATTAAAATAAATAAATATTATATACAAGATAGAGACACTAAAAAAAAGGCGCAAGAGGCTATATACTTGTATCAAAGTTCTCAAAATCCTCAATATCATCTATTAAACTGTGAATGCTAATTGGAGCGGAAGAAGAATGAAGTTAATTTTGTGCACAAATAAGGACTTCTACTATAATTGGTAATAACCTACTACGAAAAGAATCAAGTACTCAATCTGTTGTGTTAAAAGTAGACTCAGAGCCTACTGTAGATATTGCAACTACAAGAACATTTCATGCAACTTTTGAAAGCATGTGGTATCTAATGGAATAAATCTTCCACCAAGTCAATCAGTCGAATTTAGTATCATCTTCTTTATATTTTTCAGACAAAAACCTTTTCACTTTGGATTTACTTTCCAAAGAGTTTTCTGACTCCAAAAGTTTCTTGAATTGAGCCAACTTAAATGACCTCATATCTTCGATCTACCCAAGTAGTTGAACTTGTAGTACTCATCCCTTCCTCGCTTGATTGGCTTATGGTTTGAACTTGTGCCCCAACATCACTTCTATCATTTTCACAATAACTATTTTATAAAAGAGTCAAGGCATCTTTAACAGTTTAGTCCACCAACATAACAATAATCAAATTATTATCAACATACATTTTTTCACAACAAAATTCAAGATATTGCAATTTATATCGAGGATCAAGAACTAACCCAACATACACCAAATGATTAATTTTTCCAAAATTACACCAATACTTTTCAAATTTAGACCTCAAATTACATGTCATTTGTGATACCCCGTTTTTACGTGAATTTTCACTGAATGGGTATTTTAATTTAATTAAAATATCGATTCTTTTATTTTAAATTATTAGATTTTAATTGGATTTATTTAGTTGTGAAATTTATTTTGTAGAGCTTTCTTAATATTAATTATTGTTTTGAGTTTAAATTGCTGTTTAATTTGTTTTTGGATTTAAAAATTAAGTTGTTAGTTTTTACTAGTTATTTATTATAATTTAGCTTTATGTTGTATTCAAATTATTTTCTTTATTTTATAGCTTTTAAAGTTGTTTTCGTTGAATCAGTTTCTGGACTCCAGAAGTGAAAACTGGACATCATTTCTTTTCCCCATCTTTTATTTTTCCCTTTTTCTCTTTTTCCTTTCTCTTCCTTTTCTTTTTTTTTCTTTCCTTTTTCTCCTTTTTCCCTCCCGGTTCCCCTCTCTCCCGCCTGAAGCCTTTTTCTTCCTTTTTATCGCCGTTTTCTTCCTCCGCCCAGAACCGCCGTTCGCCGGAGTCATGCATCTCACCACCCATCTAGATTTCTTCCCCTCTAGCCGATAATCATCCCCACAAAATTTTACCTCCATCCGAGCCACCGTTAACCACCACGAGCTCCTCCAAGCCGCGGCCTCTTTTCTCTCCAACGCCGCTGTCGTTCCACCTCCGGCAACCATCTCTTCACCGCTTCATCACCGACTTCTTTCCGTACTAAATCACCAATTTCCAGCTTCGATCCGTTGCCGGAGCAGCTCCCACAACCTCACTTTCTGTTTTGGGTATTTTGGCCTTCCACCGCCGTTCTCACTGCCACCCACGGCCAACCCTCACTTCTAATAGCTTCATAAACACTTCTAAGCCATTCCCTATCAATCCCAAGTCTTGGTACATCCCCATTCAAAAGTGGGTATTTTACAACCCACGGCCATAGTGTTTTTACACTGTTACGTTGCTTTTTCTTCGCCGTTTGCAGCTCGTTGATCATTCATAAATTATCATATAACACTGTAAGTATTTTCCAAACTTCATTTTAGATTTAAATATATTATTACTTTTACAATAATTTGTGACTGATTGGTTATTCCGGATTGAGTCCGAGGAGTCGGGGGTCGGATGGATTTGGGGACGGAGTTGTTTGTTTGTTGTTGATGTTGAGAATTATTAGATATTTTGTGTCATATCATTTGCATTGCATGGTGCATGCATATACATGTGTTGGATACTGAAAACTGAGTTTTCATGTGTAAATGGATTTTCGGGTGCGTGCATATCATGACCCCAAGTCGGGATGGGGTATTATCTCGGTGGAGCTCCTCTGGTCACTCGGGAGTGGATAATACTGAGTGATATCCCCTGGGTTGTCGCTAGGCGACGATCGGATCGCACGATACGATAACTTTGCCGTGTCGACTCCGTGGTCACTTGGCTCACGGGGACTAGAGCATGCCTGGTCTAGGTACAAGCTGGGCGCGAGACTGAGATCGCTCGTTTATATGTCATATGCGTAGTCGTTACCTACAGTGTGGCATAGGAGCCAGAGTATGTGGATGATCCCTAGGGGAGATCATGGTGCATGCTTTAATTGGAATTAGTTTTGGATATTGGATATGAACCATTTTCTAGGAAAATGGCAAGGTTTTGTAAGAGGATGTTGAGATCCATTTTTTGGAAAAATGGTGGTTTATTGGTTTAGGTCATTATCTGGGATAATGACAATGACTTGTTTTAAAGGATATGTTTTGGGCCAAAATGGGATTTTGGCGTGCGTGGAAGAATGTGGATTTTTGGGACTTGTGCATTTGGCATCTTTTCATACATATTGTTAAGTGTAATATATTTTTATCTTGTGGTGTTTGGATTATTACTTACCTGCGGCACCATTTTTGGTACTGTAGATATTTGATGGAGAGATTGAGAATGAGGAGGCTAAGCCCGAGGAGGTGGCTCTGCTAGAGTATTTGACTTGGAGTTGTTTTATGTCCAAAATTATCTTTACTTTTTTTTATATTATATAATTGGTATTTGAAACAGTGTTGAACTTGTAATATTTTATTACGTGTGTTTTAAACTAGTTTGTATTTAAATAGAATTCTAGTACTTAGTTGTAAGACTTTTATTATCTGCTGTGTGGTTTATTTGTACACATGTTGCATGCAAACACACACTTGGCACTTGGCGATGGGATGTGTGACCCGTGTTGTCATCATCCCGACGCATCGATTTCCACGTGTTCGTATATGGGAGTTGGGGGCGTCACAGGTGGTATCAGAGCAGTTCGGCTCTGGGTAACACCATATGTCCCATAAGTGGAGTACCAGAAAGTTTTAAAAACTTGAGTTAAAATTATTTTGTTTATTTAATTTGAATTGTTTTTATTTAACTTGATTCGATTTTATTTTATTTGAATTTATTTTATTTAATTCCATTTGATTTGATTTGGTTTGATTTTATTTTAATTGCAAGTATGTTGTTTTATTTGTTTTATTTATTTCAATGTATGTTATTTTATTTATTTTATTTTAAGTTATTTTGATTTGTTTTGTTCAGAGTTGAAAGTGAAAGGGCTACCCTATGGCAGGAAGGCGGTATAATCGAAAATACTATTTTAGGCATGAACATTTAGTGTGGTATGCTTGAATTCTTAGCGATGTGGTTTGCTTTTATGATGTTGAGGTCTAAAGGGAATGTCATGGTTTAGGCAATCTTTGTAAAGTAGGAACTCATGTCGCAGTGAGGAGGGGAATTAGCTTTAAGTCGCTTAAGATGATTGAGGTTTTAGATTTTGTAGAATTTATGTAATGAGGCTATAGAATATGAGAGTGTAGGTTCAACGAACTTTAAGGATAGGTTTAAGAGAATTTTATCTAAGGTTTGAGGCCTTACAGATTTTAGGAAATAACATTATGGTAATTAAGGTGTTAGGTTCGACAAGCTTTGGGGGAAATAATTAAATTTCAAGTTTTAAATTTTGATGATTTTTATGAGCAATTTGGTGGCAATTGGAGCTTTAGAATTTACAAGCTTTTAAGGTGAATGTTTTGGATTAAGACCATCAATCTAGAGGATTTTAGAAAATGATTTATTATCCATTAATTTTTTAGATTTTGAAAGTTTTGGTAGTCGATTGTTCTACTACGGGGTGTAAGTTCATTTATCTTAGAAATTTCAGAAAATGATTCTTATTTGATTTAAGGTTTTAAAATTACAGAGTTGAACGACCAATTTATAATAAGAGTTCTTAGTTTTACGGACTTGGTGTGCTAGCTTGATCTACTCTGGAGAGTAATTAGTTTGCAACCATTAAAATTGGGTTGATCAGAGTTGAGTTATTGATATGAAAATTTTTCTGGAGTACATTTCTTTGAGGATGGAAGGTAATGATCTAGCTTATGTACTTTTTTGATGATTGTAGATATCGACTTAGTTCAGAAAATGATTATTGTTAACTCGAGGTTGTAGTAATAGATTTTAGGAAATTGTTTTTATCGATTCGGAAGAAATAGATCCATCGAGGTGTTGGAAACAATAGTTTATTTGTTGGTATTGAATTCGATTGAAGTTGAGGCTTTATGTTCTGGAGACTTTTGGAAATGGATTATTAGCAGGTTTAAGGTCATTTTCAGTACAAAACTTTAAGCGATAGCTGTTTGCTAATTTTAAGGGTATAAGTTGAGCAGATTTAGGAATGATTCATGTTGATTTGCGGATATAAGTCCAGATGATGGAAATAGTAGTAATGGATCACTTGTACGTTGGAATGATTATTGGTTTTGACTAAGGATACATGAGATCGACATGTGATAATGGTGAGTCGATTGGAGTGTTCAGTCAAAGCGTGTTACTCAATGGAATGTTGGTTGGCAATAATTGTTATGATTACTTTAAGGAAATTAGTTGTGAATTGAGGTCATAAATTTCTGGAGACTACACTCTACTTTGGAGATCGAGCATCCAATTGGAAGAATTATGAACATTGTTATTAATTTGGACAGATATTGTTGGGTTGCCATGTGTGATAAAATCTTGGAAGTTGAAACTTAGGCATCAACGGTGGGTAGCATAACCATATGTATGAGGTAATGAAGCATTAGGATCCATGTGTGACACCCCGTTTTTACGTATATTTTCATTGAAGAAATATTTTAATTTAATTAATATAATAGTTCTTTTATTTTAAATTATCGGATTTTAAATTGATTTTATTTGTTATTTGAATTTAAATTGCTGTTTAATTTATTTTAGCTTGTCTTTGGTTTTAAAATTAAATAGTTAGTTTTTACCAGTTATTTATTATATTTTAACTTTACGTTGTGTTTAAAATATTTTCTTGGTTTTATTGCTTTTAAATTTATTTTTGTTAGATCAGTTGTTGAACTCCAGAGGTGAGGACTGGAGCTCATTTCTTTTCCTCCATCTTTTCTTTTCTCTTTTTCCTTTTCCTTCTTCTCTTTTTCTTTCTTTTTTTTCTTTCTTCTTTCCCCTTTTCTTCTTTTCTTCCCCGAGCCCCTTCTTCCTGTGCGATTTCTTCTTCTTCTTTCTTCCTCTCTCTCTCTCTCTCTCCTCACCCACGCCGTCCAGCACCCACCGCCCAGACCTGCTGCCGCCGGCGGACGTGGCCGACACAGCCACCACCGTCTGACTCTCCTCCAGCCGGCGTACCAGCCCACCGAATCCCAGCCCCATTCGTGCCGCCGATCACCCCCTACAGCCCATCTAAGCCGTACGGCTTTTTGCCATTTCCAGCGCCGTCGCTCCACCTCTGGCCACCACCTCTTCACAACTTTTTCCTCTACCTCTTTCCGTCCTAACCCACTCATTTTCGGCCCCGATCCATTGCCGGAGCAGCTCCCATGAGCTCAACTCTGATTTGGCCTTTTTCCGCTTCCACCGCCACCCACGGCCAAAGCTCACTTCCATTAGCTTCATAAACACCTCTAGGTCATTCATTCCCTATCAATCCCGAGCTTTGGTTTGTCCCCGTTCAAAAGTGGGTATTTTACAACCCACGGCCACAGTGAAATTTCACTGTTACGTTGCTTTTCCTTCACCGTTTGTTGCACGCTGATCCTTCAAAAATTAATATATAGCGCTGTAAGTATTTTCCAAACTTCGTTTTAGATTTAAATGTATTATTGCTTTTACAATAATTATTTGTGATCTGGTTGGTTATTCCGGACTGAGTCCGAGGAGTCGAGGGTTGGTTGGATTTGAGATAGGAGTTGTTTGATTGGTTGTTATTGATGTTTGGAATATGTTGGTGAATTTGTATAATTTTATTTGAATTGCATTGTGCACGCATATGCATGTGTTATTTATTGAAAACGGGGTTTTCGAGCGAGATATGGTTTTGGTAACGTGAACGATGGGATTGATTGGCTTGAGTTAGAGGCACGTGTAGGGATGGTGGTGAGTAGGGATGATGGTAGAGTCCCGCCTGCGATTCCCACCTACGGTGCACACAGCGTAGGGATGGTGGTAGAGTCCCGCCTACGGTGCACTCGTAGGGATGGTGGTGAGCAGGGATGGTGGTAGAATCCCGCCTGCAATTCCCGCCTACAGTGCTATGATGGATTGGTTATTGGGCCATTTTCTGGGAAAATGGCGAGACTGGATTTTGGGCCATTATCTGGGATAATGACGAGGAAAAAATTTAAAGGAAAGGTTTTGGGCCAAATGGGATTTTGGCGTGCGTGGGTAAAAATGTTGTTTTATGGGACATGTGCATTGGGCATACTTCATGCATATTGTTTTGGTTGTAATATGTTTTTATCTTACGTTGTTTGGATTTTACTTACCTGCGGCACCATTTTTGGTACCGTAGTTTTTGGTGCAGATGTAGAGGAGGAGGAGGCAGCTCCGCCGGAGGAGTAGTTTGGAGTGCTTTTTATATATTATATTTGTTGTTGTTTTTATTGGTATGTATTTGGATTTAAGATGTCAAACATGTAATATTTTATTTATGCTTGTTTTAAACTGGTTTGTAATTAAACAAAATTCTGGTACTTAGTTATATGGCTTTTCTATTCGCTGCGTGTTTTTATTTGTACACATATTGCATGTGCACACACTTTTGGAACTTGGCGATGGGATGTGTGACCGTGTTGTCATCATCCCGACGTCTCGATTTCCACGTGGCCGTACGTGGGAGTTGGGGGCGTCACACCATGAGTGTTGTTCAATAGTTTTTGATGGATTGAAGATTCAAACAGTATTGCCTGTCTTGAGATTTATTTGTGATGTGCAATTGAAGAAATTAGAAATTTTAATACTAGAGTTTTGAGGGTACAAGCAGGTGGGTGAGTTACCAAGAGCGTTTCGATTATGTCTAGGTGGGGTCAATGGTAGTTTATAGTGAGTTTAGTCTCCTCTAGATTAGATAATATTTAAAATGTAGGTAATGAGCTTGAAAGTGTGGGATGTCGGATAGAAGTTATAGGCGCTCTTGTTGGTTGGCTAGGAACGACTTGAGCCTTTTTGGGTATATTCCTTATCTTTAGAAGAGACGTGTATTTTGGGATGATGTTATGTGTTTTCAATTTGGGGCATTGAGGTTGATTAGTATTGATTTCTGTCATCAATCCATGGATGTAGTTTTGTGGAATGTTGATTTTGATTAAAGCAGCAAGAGCCAAATGAAGAGAGTGATAATTCGTGGTTTTTGGAGGTATATTATTTTCTATCGAAGTGGGGTAAATGATTTTTTTGTTTTCAGGTGTTGAGTTAGCTTGTACTCAATGGTGTTGATTTATGAGGACAAAATTTTTGCATTTTGGAGAGTTATCAGAGTGCGCACGGAAGCGTGATTTTTGGAGATAATTAGGTATTCAAATTTTGTGGTGATTTTGAGGAATTAGTAGTGACTCGAACTTTTCATGGAATATTAATAATTTGGTTGTGTAATTTATGCTTATTGATGGTTTACTTCGGAAGTAACTAAATAGTTACCAACTTGTGGAATACAATAGAGGTTTGGAAGTTCTTTTTTTAGAATAGCAGTTGATTGAGATTAACACAGTTTATGGCGTGAAGATAATAACCATTGGAATTTACTGGGTATTGTATTAAGGTTCTTGTGGAAGTGGAGATTTTGGATTACATAGTCGCCACGTGATGGTCACTGGGAGACTAGTGCAGGTATGATGGAATCGCCTATAGGAGTAGACATGAGAGAGAAATATCCTTAATTGTTTGGGTGTTAATGATGGTATGTTTTTTAAACTTGGTCTTAGTGGAATCTTGTGGCTTGCTTTAACGTTAGCGTTTGATTTTGCAAATTTCAAGGATGAAATTTATTTTAAGGGGGGAGGATGTGATAACTCGTTTTTACGTGTATTTTCACTGAATGAGTGTTTTAATTTAATTAAAATATTAATTCTTTTATTTTAAATTATCAGATTTTAATTAGATTTATTTAGTTGTGAAATTTATTTTGTAGAGCTTTCTTAATATTAATTATTGTTTTGAGTTTAAATTGTTGTTTAATTTATTTTAGTTTGTTTTTGGATTTAAAAATTAAGTTGTTAGTTTTTACTAGTTATTTATTATAATTTAGCTTTATGTTGTGTTTAAATTATTTTCTTTGTTTTATAGCTTTTAAAGTTGTTTTCGTTGGATTAGTTTCTGGACTCCAGAGGTGAGGACAGGACCTCATTTCTTTTCCCCATATTTTATTTTTTCCTTTTTCTATTTTTCTTTTCTCTTCTTTTTCTTTCCTTTTTCTCCTTTTTCCCCCAGGTTCCCCTCTCTCCCGTGCGAAGCCTTTTCCTTCCCTTTTATCGCCGTTTTCTTCCTCCGCCCATAACCGCCTTTTGCCGGCGTCGTGCATCTCACCACCCACCTAGATTTCTTCCCCTCTGGCCAGTGATCATCCCCACCAAATTTCACCTCCATCCGAGTCACCGTTAACCGCCACGAGCTCCTCCAAGCTGCAGTCTCTTTTCTCTCCAGCGCCACCGTCGTTCCACCTCCGGCAACCATCTCTTCACCACTTCATCATTGACTTCTTGCCGTTCTAAACCACCCATTTCCAGCTCTGATCCGTCGCTGGAGCAGCTCTCACGACCTCACTTTCCGTTTTGGGTATTTTGGCCTTCCACCGCCTGTTTTCACCGCCACTCACGGCCAACCCTCACTTCCAATAGCTTCATAAACACCTCTAAGCCATTCCCTATCAATCCCAAGTCTTGGTTCATCCCCATTCAAAAGTGGGCATTTTACAACCCACGGCCACAGTGTTTTTACACTGTTATGTTGCTTTTTCTTCGCCGTTTGCAGCTTGTTGATCCTTCAGAAATTATCATATAACGTTGCAAGTATTTTCCAAACTTCATTTTAGATTTAAATATATTATTGCTTTTACAATAATTTGTGACTGATTGGTTATTCCGGACTGAGTCCGAGGAGTCGGGGGTCGGATGGATTTGAGGACGGAGTTGTTTGTTTGTTGTTGATGTTGAGAATTGTTAGATATTTTGTGTCATATCATTTGCATTGCATGGTGCATGCATATACATGTGTTGGATACTGAAAACTGAGTTTCATGTGTAAATGGATTTTCGGGTGCGTGCGTATCACGACCCCAAGCCGGGATGTGGTATTATCTCGGTGGAGCTCCTCTGGTCACTCGGGAGTGGATATACCAAGTGACATCCCCTGGGTTGTCGCTGGGTGACGACCGGATCGCATGATACGGTAACACTGTCGTGTCGACTCCGTGGTCCCTCGGCTGGTGGGGACTAGGGGATGCCTAGTCTAGGTACGCACTGGGCATGAGACTAAAATCGCTCGTTTATATGTCACATGCGTAGTCGTTACCTGTGGTGTGGCATAGGAGCTAGAGTATGCGGATGATCCTTATGGGAGATCATGGTGCATGCTTTAATTGGAACTGGTTTTGGATATTGGATATGGACCATTTTCTGCGAAAATGGCGAGGTTTTGTAAGAGGATGTTGAGATCCATTTTTTGAGAAAATGGTGGTTTCTTAGTTTAGGTCATTATCTGGGATAATGACAATGACTTGTTTTAAAGGATATGTTTTGGGCCAAAATGAGATTTTGGCGTGCGTGGAAAAATGTGGATTTTTGGGACATGTGTATTTGGCATCTTTTCATGCATATTGTTAAGTGTAATATATTTTTATCTTGTGGTGTTTGGATTATTACTTATCTGCGGCATTATTTTTGGTACCGTAGATATTTGATACAGAGGTTGAGAAGGAGGAGGTTGAGCCCTAGGAGGCGGCTCTGCCAGAGTATTTGACTTGGAGTTGTTTTATGTCAGAAATTATCTTTACTTTTTTTTTTTATGTTATGTAATTGGTATTTGAAACAATATTGAACTTATAATATTTTATTACGTGTGTTTTAAGGTAGTTTGTATTTAAACAAAATTCTGGTACTTAATTGTAAGACTTTTATTATCCGTTGCGTGGTTTATTTGTACACATGTTGCATGCACACACACACTTGGTACTTGGCAATGGGATGTGTGACCTGTGTTGTCATCATTCCGACACCTCGATTTCCACGTGTCCATACGTGGGAGTTGGGGGCGTCACATCATTGACCTCAAATTATGTGGCCCTTCCACACATTCTATATTAATTGCATCTTAAATTATCTTTAGCTCCATGAAAAAGAATTTCAAGTGACATAATTGGAACCCAAAAAATGCAAGTTTGCATCATAAAAAAATTTAAGAAATTTTATAAACAACGTACTCTTATCTAAATCGTCCTTGTTTGGAGGTCCTAACTCTGATGCCATGATTGAGCTGAATTATTACATATTTTATACATCTAGAATCTATATATTTGAATTATTTTATTATATTATTATTAGTTTTAGATGAAAAAATGGTTAAGATTCATTAATCTGAGTTATGATTTAAATTGGTTAATAGTATGGTTTATGCTTAATTTTAAAATTTGTAATTTAATTGAGCAATATTTCTTTACAAGCACAATACATTTTTTTTATATTCTATTCTTTTTATTTTTTTTTTCTAATTTCTATTTTTTTAGGCTAAGAAATACACAACATTAGAAAAGAAAGAGAAAAAAACTACACAGTTTGGCTCCTCAAAAAACACGACACAACAGGCATTATTCAGTGGCTTGGCATTGGGGGGTAATTTTGACAAAAGAAGGCACCCGGGACCCAAGCTATTTTTGGGTTTTGATGAAAAGTTGTGAGTTGTAGCACGTGAGGGGGTTTTGGAGAGAAACGGCAGAACGGTTTGGCATTTGAAAAAATAAAATCCAAGAGTTTTACGCATGTGGGCCTTTTGGTTTTACGAAGGGAACGACACAGAAGTATGGATGATTATTATTTCGGACGCTAGAGTCTTGAGTGGGGAGGTAACACAGCAGAAAATAGGACCTTTTTTTTTTCTTTTTTTGCCAAGGAACACAGCAGCGTCGCTTGAAGAACTCCTTGGGGTCTAATTGTCGTTGCCCAACATCCTCCATTACTTGTCGCCTCCATGTCTATTCATCTGGCCTGTTCTTTCCAATTCATACTTTTTATTTAATTTTAGTTTGAAGTTTGTGGTGTATTTGTTTTTTTAGACATTTAATTTAGAATCATTTGGCTTTGGGTATTCTATTTCTTGCATATTTAATTTTGATGCAGTTGTTTTCTTGCTTTTTTAAGCTTACATTTAACAGTGATTACAATTATCATGGAATGATTTTGAGAATTTTGTGATTTGAATATAATGATGAATCCTAAAATCTTGATTTTAGGGCTTTTTAATTTTTAGCTCGTATTTTGTCAATTACCTTCTAATTTAGCTTAGTTCTTGGCTTAGTTCCATTACATTTTAGTTTGATTAAAGGTTAATTAGGACTTAAATAATTTCAGTTTTATTATTTAATTTTTAGATTAATTAAAATTGTTTAGCTTAATTGATTCATTGATTGTTAATTTCAATTTGTTAGTCTCTTATATTCTATTTCAACACTAAAAAATTTAAAAATATGAATCTAGTCCATGACTAGCCTTACAAAAGTTGATAATTCTTTTGTGTATTTTTCAATCCTCATCAATAAAATATGTGGTAAGATACATGTAATTAAAATTTTGCATGGATATCCATGTATTTGTGGTAAGACAAATTCGTTACCCTTTAAGAGGACTTTTCAACTGGTATTTCTCTCTCAAATAAACCTTATAAGCATATTTTGTAACCGTTATGCATGATGGAATCTTAACCCATCATCACAAAAATTTTGGGCTATTGGGATGATTTTTCTTAGGAACGAAATGAAGATCGTCCCAAAAAGTAAGATCTAGGGACGAAATTTTGATTTCGTAGCAAAACAATAATGAAACATGTAGACCATTTGAATATGTTCAAATGGTATACTTAGAGACGATAAATTTCATCCCTAATAAAATAATTATTTGAGGAGGGGGAAAATTGGTGGGTGAAAGAGCAGGAAACTGATTTACTATTCAAACATCACTCTACACTATTCGAACATGTAGTTAACCAAGTTTGAACGGTGTATAGTGAAATGTTTGAATGGTACTATGGCGTTCGAACGAATACATTAATTTAATTAATTAAAAAAATAATAATAGTAATCAACAATTAATTTATAAAAAAAATATAATGCATAATTAATTAAACTTACAAAACATCAAATATTGTCCATACTAAAAATAAAACAAAATACAAATAAAAGATATAAAATACTATGTCTTGGCCAACTCTTTGAGAACATCCTAGATTGCATCTATTCTTGCCTCTATCTGTGTCAATCGAGTAGATATTGTCTCATGAGTCCGAGACATGTGATTTACATTCATAGTTAACTCAGAAATGGCACCTATGATCTCAGTACGTAAGCCAGAGAAGGCAGTATGGATCTCCGTATGCACTATATTAGCAATCTAATCAGGAGTAACATTGCGTGATGCCTTAGGCTGCGTAAATGTCTCATCGGCTGATACTCCATGATAAGTTCGGTGTGCATCTCTAGTCTGAGAATCGACCGGCTCTGTAGTAGGAGCACGAAGACAAAGTCTCAAGTGCCCTATGCTCCATGACAGTGTGGAGGAGTTGGTCTGTGATGCCCCCAAATTCCGCTTGGGCTTGAACGGACATTTGAAGTATCGAGACATGCAACACAAGGTTACCTGCCCCCGTTCATGACATATAAGATGCAATGTTCCTAACATGCATCTAGCATTATGCAATATTCGCAGCGGATAATTTTTTTCTTTAGCAATACTATGCACCAAACTAAAAATATCCCAAATACTTGAAACATATTTCATACATAAAGGCATACTAAAAAGCCGTGATCACCACACTAGTCTAAAATGGTTGTGATCAAAAGAATACTTGAGATACAACTCCAAAAGTATGGGTAAGGGAACTACAATTTATGTATGTATGTTATCGTATATGCCATGTCATGCTATGTCATTACATGTTTATCTGTTACGTATGATTTAATCTCTCATGAATATTTATCTGTTACACAATCTTTTCTGTCATACAATGTTGTATGTTATAAGTATGCCATGTTAAGTATGCCATATGATACATGTATGCCATTAAATGTTTATGATTAAATCATATTGTGCCATTTACAAGCATACGCCATGTTAGAAAAGTATATGATATTAAATAATATCTCATGCATTAAGAAAGATAAGACATGTTATGTTACGTATAATACGTGGGGCCACAACAACTGTGGAGTACGTATTATATTTTATGTTACGTATAATGCGTGGGGCCACAACAACTGTGGAGTACGTATTATATTTTATGTTACTTATAATGCGTGGGGCCACAACAACTGTGGAGTACGTATTATATTTTATGTTACTTATAATCGTGGGGCCACAACAACTGTGGAGTACGTATTATATTTTATGTTACTTATAATGCGTGGGGCCACAACAACTGTGGAGTACGTATTATATTTATGTTACTTATAATGCGTGGGGCCACAACAACTGTGGAGTACGTATTATATTTTATGTTACTTATAATGCGTGGGGCCACAACAACTGTGGAGTACGTATTATATTTATGTTATTATAATGCGTGGGGCCACAACAACTGTGGAGTACGTATTATATTTATGTTACTTATAATGCGTGGGGCCACAACAACTGTGGAGTACGTATTATATTTATGTTACTTATAATGCGTGGGGCCACAACAACTGTGGAGTACGTATTATATTTTATGTTACTTATAATGCGTGGGGCCACAACAACTGTGGAGTACGTATTATATTTTATGTTACTTATAATGCGTGGGGCCACAACAACTGTGGAGTACGTATTATATTTTATGTTACTTATAATGCGTGGGGCCACAACAACTGTGGAGTACGTATTATATTTTATGTTATGTATATTCATGGGGCCACAACAACTGTGGAGCATGAAGTATGGGGCCACAACAACTGTGGAGCATACACTACGTGAGACACAGCAATTGTGACACATAGAATACGTGGGGCCACAACAACTGTGGAGTACGTATTATTTTTTATGTTACTTGAATACGTGGGGCCACAACAACTGTGGAGTACGTATTAATGCACGTTATTAATCAAGACAATTGAATAATATTCCAAGTTTATGTTAAGTCCAGTTTCAGATCAAATACATGATAAGTCAAGTTTTAGATCAAGTCCATGTTATGTTATGTTCACGTATATGTTATGTTCATGTCATGTTATGTTCAAGTTTATGTTATTTTCAAGTTCTTATTTATGTTATGCATGTTTACGTTCATGCTATATTTCAAGTCCATGTTATGTTTCACGTTCATGTTATGTTGTTTGTTCATGTTATGTTTTAAGCTTAAGTTCATGCCATGTTAAGTCAAGTTCAGTTCACGTTTAAGTTCTGGTTATGTCATGCTATATGTCAAGTTATGCTATGCTTATGTACGACTATACTTATGCATTTATGCTTTTACTGCCATGCATGCATCTTTAACCTGTGTGTGAGTTTTATGTTAACTTACTGAGATTTGTAATCAAATCTCACTGTGGTAGTCCCAACTACCATTCCCCCCGAATGGTAGATCTTGTTACAGGACCCGAAGGAGAATTGGAATCTGACCAACTGAATACAATCGACTAGGCCACGGTGCGATGTTGATGATGGCATAGTATTTAACTTAGGTTACTACTTGTA
>QGSO01000262.1:1153337-1475558 GCA_011037825.1 Carya cathayensis
TGAGGTTTCACTATACCCAGAAGAGATAATTTGACTTCAGAAAGCCTTTGCACTAAAACAAGTTCATTAAAATTATCAATAATAACCAAACAAACAATTCCTTTCTCAATCCATATACTCTTAGCCATAGTCAACCACAAGATGACACCAGTCACCCCGGACTATAATCCATAACACCACTGCTTCGGGACACTGTCATACAGTTTCCCAACACTACACCATACGCTCTACACTTCTCTGTTACGCCATCCAACCCTTCGTGACACGCCATCCGGTGTTTCACGACTTAATACAGAGTACACTCACGTGAACTCTCTTCCATCCACACTACAATACCCATCACTGCGATACACGTCTCACGGTGCATCGCTACGCGACACGGAGTACGCGCCACGCGTACTCCTTTCGCTACAACACTCATCACCCCGACGCACATCACACGGTGCGTCACCATACAACACGGAGTACACTTCACATGCACTCCCTTCATTCTACACCACACACACTACAGCGCACATCGCACGGCGCGTCGCTGCTTTACACAGAATACGCTACACGCGTATTCTCTTCACACAACCCGCCGTATCACATCTACGGCATCCATCTCACGCCTATACTTCACAGCACAGTCCACAAAACTACACAATCAAACTCAACACTTCACAACCACACTTCGCTTCACAACTACGCAACGAACTCCACAAACACTAACTACACAGTCTACAGCCAACCAAATCAACTATGTTAAACATAAAATAACTAGAGATAGAGGGTTATACCATCGACGGGATAACCCGTGCGTCACTCATTATTCGTCACGAACATGCGTCGGAGGAACGTACGTGGCGGTAACACCGCGTACGGTGGCTGTCCACCACATAAAGTGGTAGTTTGGGCTTGAGAAAGGCTAGGCGTGGCGTTGGAAGGCTCATGGTCGCCTTGTGATGGTCAAAGGTGGCGAAGCACGGCGGCATCACGCCATGAACAGTAAATCCGAACGGTGAGCGGAGGAGACGCGAGGTAGCGAAAAGCCATAGAACTTCATGGAAAGCTAGGGAAAGGTAGAGGAACATGTGGTGGAGCTGTGGTGGCGAGGTGGTGGCCGGACGGTGGCTAACGGCAGCGGATCGGCCGTTTGAAACCATTTTTGGCCTTGGAGAGTGCGGGAGAGTGTGAGCTCTACGAAGCTCCGTTGGCCATGAAATTTCTTGGAGAGGTTCATGAGGATGAGAGGAACAAGATGGTGGTGGTGAAACACCACGGGTGGCCGTGTACGGCGGCGCACGGTGGTGCAACCGAACGGGTGTTTTGAGAAACCCATATGAGAAAGAGTGAGAGTTAGGGAAAAAGAAAGACATGGGGAGGAAGCCCTTGATGTGGTGAATCCAATGGTGGTGCTTGGTGGCTGATTTGGCCGTGTATGGTGGTCCAAAATGTTGAAAAGCCTTAAAACCCCATTTGTTTGGAGGCGAGAGTGGTGGCTAACGGTGGCTCGGATGGAGGTGAAACTTGGAGGGGATGTTCACCGGTGAGAGGGGAAGAAATCTGGGTGGGTGGTGTAGGCCACGCCGTCGGCGAGCAGCGGTTCTGGGCGGAGAAAGAAATCGGCAACAGGGGAGAAAACAGGGCAAGGGCAGCAACTTCCGGGGGCTCGTGGCGGCTAACGGCTGGTCCGATGGCTCTGAAAATTGGTAGGTATGAACTCTGGTGGAAGGGGAAGAGAATGGCAGGGGTGGTGTTGACACCTCCACCAGACGGCGGAGAAACGGCCGGCCGAATGGGCGGCGACGGTAAGGAGGAAAACAGAGCAGGGCAGCAACTTCCGGGGGCTCGTGGCGGCTAACGGCTGGTCCGATGGCTCTGAAAATTGGAGGGGATGAACTTTGGTGGGATTGGAAGAGAATGGCGGGGGTGGTGTACGACACCTCCACCGGACGGCGGAGAAACGGGCGGTCAAAGGGGCGGCGACGGTAAGGAGAAATGGGGAAGGGAAGAGCATGGGGAGAGAGAGAGAGAGAGGAAAGAGAGAGAAGAAAAAGGAAAAAGGAAAAAGTGAAGGAAAAAGGGTAGGGGCCTAGGTAATTAACTTCAATCCTACGCTTCGGGATCCTCAAATAATACCAACGATGAGTTAAAACACTGATTTGAAAATCGCGTAAGTGTTTTATTTTAAATAAAACACTTTAAATAAAACACTACGATGAATTAAGGTAGAATATTATTTTATAAACTAAAGATTTATAAAATAATATTTCTCTCATCATTATTTAAAATGATAAAGTACCGTTAATTAATCGAAGAGATAAAATCATTTAAATTAATAAAAACTTAATTACAACACTGAGAGGAAATTAAGATAGAATATTATTTTATAAACTAAGGTTTATAAAATAATATTTTCTTCATCATTTATAAAATGATAAAGTATCATTAATTAATCAAAGTGCATAAAACACTTAGAATAAACACTAGAGAGGAATTAAGATAGATTATTATTTTATAAACTAAAGTTTATAAAATAATATTTCTTCATCATTATTAAAATGATAAAGTATCTTTAATCACTCAAAGAGGATAAAACCATTTAATTTAAATAAAAGTTTTCAACGTAAAAAAAAATAAACCTCTTAATATCTTAAAACAACTAAAATATTTAATTTAAGTAATTATCCACAATTATAATATTTTCAGAGCTCATTAAATTATTATAATTGTGCTATTTTAAAAACAAGCTTATCTAATACTTTGAAATTCGGTGGATAAGATCCGGAATACGCCATCGAGGTATAACGCTTAGGATAAAACTGTTCATGATTTTACAGTTGTCGATGAAGAACAAAGTAACGTGATTTATGGAAAAAGATAATTATGCATGTGATTTCGGGTGAGGGTAGAGACGAGAGAGATAGTGACTGCTGTTGGAAAAGAATCCAAAACTGATTGCCGTGCTGTCTAATATGTGCGAAAAAGAAAGAGAAGGGTGAAGAGATAAGACTAAATTTTAGCGGGCTGTTACATGATCGGTTCAATTGGCTCTTAGATACCCTCATCAACATCAGGTAGGACCTGACCGATAATAGGAATCGTGTGATCAAGAGGCCAAATGGAAAAATATATGTCGTAACGTACGAACCCTTTGATCGCATCCTAATGAATATATAACCCACTAGATCGATAGGCATCATATGAGCGACATGTATCATAAATCTTGATCTGTCTATGACAACCTCTGTCTTGTGCTACTGAGGGTCAATGTTGTGGGCGATGATTAAGTTCATAATCTTGAAAAATATGATAAATGAACTTGTTTGATGCTCTTCATCCCATCATAAAAGAGGAGCATCTGAACTAACAACCAACCTATACAGCTCAGCATCCGAGAGGCCATCCAGTCCTTCAGTATTAGTGCCCTCGTCCTCAGCTGTAGACTCCTTGTGAACCACGTTTGGATATGCAGTTCCCAAACGTGCGACGCTAATAAAATTGGCAACTATGTCTACCAAGAACGTGAATGAAATAACTCGTATGTCAATAATATATCTACCATTAGCATCCTTGCCAGAGGCATGGAGCCCTCTATAAAAGTCGGTGACGAGATCAATATATGCCAAGAACAAGAATGCCTTATCCCTCTAGTCCAGAACTGGTGACCAATAGCGCCCCATGAACACCGATGTCAAGGAGTGGCCCTCAAAGAGAAGATCCTGAAAATCGTCGATCTTCACTTGACGTTCTAATAAAATTTTACGACTTAAGAATGTATCGACCGTACTACTAGAAGAACCTCCTTCCCTTGGTCTGGCATGCTTTGACCTTCCCCTAGCAGACATTTCAACCTGAAATTTAAATAATAAAATTAAAAGGATTAATTACAAAATATAATTTTCAAAACAATTATAAAATTATATAATTAATGAAACAATTTAAATCTATTTCCTGATTTTATCGTTTGAACAGTCTATCTTATGTTTGAATGGGTATGGATATAATCGTTCACACGGTCTAAACACATTCGAATGGTTTTGTATTGAGGCATTTGAACAGTAATGATACCTTTTTAACAAATGACCTTGGGTTTTAATCGTTTAAACAGTATAAACATGTTCAAATTGTTTTAGATATAGGCATTCGAACGGTAATGACATGGTTCTCACTAACAACCTTTGGGTTCTAATTGTTCGAACAATGTGAACATGTTCGAACGGTTTTTGATATAGGTATTCAAACAGTAATGACACCGTTCTAACAAAAGACCTTTGGTTTATAATCGCTCGACAGGTATAAAAACGTTCAAAGGGTAGGCATTCAAACGGTAATTACACCATTCTCATGAATGACCTTTGGTTTCTAATCGTTCAATGGGTATAAAGACGTTCGAACGGTTTTGGATAAGCACTCGAATGGTAATTACACCGTTCTTATGAATGACCTTTGGTTTCTAATCGTTCAAACAGTTTTAGATATAGACATTTGAATGGTAATGATACCGTTCTCACGAATGACCTTTGGGTTCTAATCATTCGAACAACAACTAGATCAAGCTCAGCAATAGCTGAGTTGAGTCAATGGCCATCAAAATGAAAGGAATCCTTTTGTTTCTTCAACAAAATAACACATACACAAGGCCGAAATGTCTTTAGAAGCATTTCGACCTTGTGTTTTGCAGCACTAGAATACTAAATCTAAATTTAAAATAAGTTTAATACAAATGATAAACAATAATAAAAAATGACAATAAAAGCATTGAGATGCATATTTTCAAAATGTAACTTTTGAATAGTGGTAATGTTGATCGACGGTGATGGTGATATGGCGGCGATATGGCTATCGTTCGAATGTTTTTTGGTTTTGAACAAAAATGAGTTGTTTGCAGTGTTGGGTGCTCTTATAGTGCAGTACCGTTTGAACGGTTTATCCTCCGGTTTGAACGTTTTAGTTGTCAGTCAAAATCTTTAAAGTATCGTTCGAACGTATATACATTATTTTATTAATATTATTACATATTACTATATATTAACTAATATATTATATTATATTATATATAATAGCATTTTGTCCATTTCTGGTAAATGGTTTTATAGTCACTTGTACCAATCCAATATGTATAAATGAATATTTTTACTCCTTATGATATTTAATGGTCTCTTTTGTTAATAATTGTAATGATTCATAATCATTATTTAGATTAATAGTTTTCTCTACTATTTTAATTGAATAATTAGTAAAAAATGATAATTTAGAAGAAAAAGTTAATTGTTTATATATTTAATTTTTAGATACATTAGGAATTTTTCTATCTTGTAAATTTCTTTCTATGTCTATTATGCTATAATCTTCTTGGTTTACATTATCAGTTTCTATAGGTGTATTGGTAGTAGGGACAGATCATCAAGTAGCGCATGTTCTGGTTACAAGTTTCATTAGCTAACTAAAGGGCTGGTGGGATCATTATCTTTCACAAAAACAAAGAATAAGAATATTTAGCGCTTATAAACATGATAAAAATATGTAAGAGATTAAAACAGAAAATGGTCAACTTATGGAAGATGCTGTTAATACTTTAATATTTATATTAACAAAACATTTTGTAGGTGATCTTGTTTAATTCAAAGAAAGAACTAGTGATTTATTAATTAATTTAAGATATCCTCAATTATCCGATTTTAGATGATATAAATATGTCTTTTTAGCTAAAGTTATGATCATAGATGACTATCAACAACTATACTGGAAGGAAAAATTCATAGCCAGACTTTCATATTACTTCACCCAAAACGTATGAGAATCTTTAGTAAAATAAAATGGTACTATTGATTTTATTAATCTCACATATAGAGTTATAATATCTGTTATTAATAGAACTGACAGGATTATGTGTAATGACTTAAAATTAAAAAAGTAAATGAAAAAAGAAAAGAAATTTTCTAAGAAAGAGTTAAGTACCTTTTGTGAACAGTTAAGTTATTCCTCATTATTGGCTCATTCTACAAGACATAAAAATGAAAAAAGAATTTATAAGAATTATCTAAATAAAAAATGAAAATATTAAAAACCTTATAAAAAGATAAAAGAAAAACAAGTATATAATAAACTAGAAAATGGAACAAAAAAAATTTAATAAAAAGAAAAAATAAATTGTTTGTTATAAATGTGAAAAAGTTGGACATTATTCATCAAATTGTAAGGTTAAAAAAGAAATTAAAAAATTAGATATCTGAAGTAGTAAAAGAAAAATTACTAAATATTTTTATACAATCAAGTGAGAAAGAGGAAAACTCTTCAGAGGAAGAGCAAATTTATCAATTAAAATAATCAAGTTTCTTAGAACAATCTTCTGGTAGTGAGTCAGAAGAAGATGAGGTACATGTTTGTAATTGCCTAGATAAAAATAATTGTATCTGTAACAAAACTATTAATGTATTATTAACATATGAAAATATTATATTAGAACTAATAGATAAAATTAGTAATCCACAGGAAAGAAAAGAATATTTGAAAAAATTAAAGGATACTTTTATTAATCCAATCACTTCTGTACCTACTTCAACCTCATTATCATATAACTTTATAGAAATAGTAAATAGATTCAAAACAGAAAAACAAAATATTACTTTAAAAGACTTACAACAAGAAATTAATAAAATAAAGAAAGAAATTAGAGACTTGAGAGCTTCTAATATTAAACCTGAAATTTCTAAAGAACAATTATTACAAGAAATCATACTATTAAAAATAGATAAAAATATTGATACTTCTAAAAAAGAACAAGGAGAAAGCTCGACAATAATTACCAAAGAAGAATCAGATAATTTTATTAATATATTTAATAAAATAAATTTTTAAAAATGGTAAACTGAAGTAACTATCTTTATTAATAAAGAATTTTCTTTTTCGGCAATCGCTTTATTAGATACATGTGCAGATTTAAATTGCATACAAAAAGGAATAATACCTTCTAAGTATTTTGAAAAAATCAAAAGAGATATTATCTTAAGCTAATAGAGAAAAATTAAATATAAATTATAAATTATCAAATGCACATATTTGCAATGATGGAATTTATTTTAAAATAACATTTATTTTAGTAAAGAATTTCAACACCAGAGTAATATTAGGAAACCCATTTCTTACCTTACTTTACCCTTTCTTTGTAACAAATGAATGAATTTCTACTAAAGTATTAGGAAAAGAAATTCACTTTAAATTTTTATTTCCTCCTGTTTGAAAAGAAATTAATTCCTTAAAGAAGTTTCATTAACCAAAGAAATTAATTTTTTAACAAAAAATAAGATTAAAAGGAAAGAAAAATAAATAAATTTCTTAAAACAATAATTAAAATATAAAAGAATCAAAGAATAATTAAAAGATTTGTTATTAATTCAAAATTTTAATAATTTCAAAAATATAATTGAAAAAGAAGTATGTTCCAATTTACCTAATGCCTTTCCAATTTACCTAATGCCTTTTGGAGTAGAAAACAACATATAGTTGAATTATCTTAAGAAAAAGAATTTTCTGAAAAGAATATTCCTACTAAAACTAAACCAATCCAAATGAATAAAGAATTATTAGCATTTTGTAAAAAAGAAATTAATGATTTATTATTTAAAGAACTTATTAGAAATAGCAAATCACCATAAAGTTGTCCTGTTTTTTATGTAAAAAAAATAAGCAGAATTAGAAAGAGGTGTTTCTCGATTAGTCATAAATTATAAGCCGTCAAATAAAATTTTACAATGGATTACGTACCATATTCTTAATAAAAAGAGATTTATTATCTCGACTTTATGATGCCACTAAATTTTCAAAATTCGATATGAAAAGTGAATTTTGAAAAATCTACATTACTGAAAAAGATGGATATAAAACTGCATTTATAGTTCGATTTAGATATTATGAATGAAATGTTATGCCTTTTGAATTTCAAAATATTATTAATAAAATATTTACGTATTTCAATCATTTTTTTTATAGTTTATATAGATGATGTATTAATATTCTTTTCATCTATTGAACAATATTGGAAGCATTTAAATACCATTGTTCAAATTATTAAACAAAATGGATTAGTAGTTTCAACACCTAAAGTTAAATTATTTCAAAATAAGATTAGATTATTTGAACATGACATCTATCAATGAACTATTACAATTTACACCAATAAGTAGGACTATAGAATTTGCTAATAAATTTCTTGATGAAATAAAAGATAAGCAACAACTACAAAGATTTCTATGAAGTATAAATTATGTTGCTGATTTTTATCAAGCACTTAGACCACTATGTAAACTGTTATTCAATAATATATACTAATATACTTATATATTACTATGATATATACTTATACTAATACATACGAATATACTTATATATTACTATGATATATACTTATACTAATAGTATTTGTGACGCCCCCATATTCCATTTGGGATCAGACAAACATCCGAAGTGTTGGAACATGCAACACAAGGTAATCTACCCCCATTCATAACATATAAGATGCAATGTTCCTAACATGCATATAGCATTATACGATATTCGTAGTGGATAATTTTTTTTTCTTGAGCAATACTATACAACAAACTTATAATATACCAAATAGTTAAATTGTAATCCAAGCATACTTAACAAAATAAACATTCATGATTTCAATACGAGTCACAGAAGACTATAATATGAAAAACATAAGAGACCAAACTCTATATTTACATTACAAAAATACATTATTGAGGAATTTCGTCGAGTAACTTGACTAACAACTCCAGAATATTATCTAAAAACTAACTATGGAATCTGTAAGCTCCACGTCGTGTCTGTGGCGTCTAGTCAACCTACTCCAGTCTACCAGTGTCTGCTCCCTGCTCTGATCCTGATACACGCCTACCATTCGGGGGGAATGGTAGTTGGGACTACCACGGTAAGATTTGATTACAAATCTTTATAAGTTAACAGGAAACTCTGAAACAGGTTAATGATGCATGTATGACAGTAAAAGCATGAATGCATAATTAAAGTCGTAAACATAGCATAACTTGACATATAACATGGCATAACTGACATAACTTGAACTGAAACGTGAACTGAATTTGACTTGACTTGACATGAGCTTGAACTTAAAACATAGCATGTACTAGCAACATAACATGAACATGAACTTAAAACATAAAGTGGATTTGAAACATAGCATAAACATGAACATACATAACATAAACATGACTTGAACTTGAACTTAACATAAACCTGAGTATAACATGACATAAACGTGAACTTGAGATATAATGTGAACGTGAACTTGAATATAACATAACATAAATGTGAGCATAACATGATATGATATGAACATGAACTTGAAACTTAATGTGAACGTGAATATAATATAACATGAACGTGAACTTGAACATAACATAAACGTGAACATAACATGATATGAACATGAACTTGAAACTTAACATGAATGTAAACATAATATAACATAACATGAACTTGATCTGAAACTTGACTTAACATGCACTTGATGTGAAACTTGACTTAACATAAAATTGGAATCTTGCTTCTTTAACTGCTTAAACTCAACTTCTTGACATGAAGTTGGACTTAAATTCTGATAATCAAAATAATTTTGCCAGTCGTTTCGTCAAGAATAGTGAACAATCAGAATGATTCCACCTAACATATTCCATTAAAGATACTTAGACAATCAAAATGATTCCATCATGAGTATTTTCAATTATGTACCCTAGCAATCAGAATGATTACACCAGGAATATCTAATAATACTGTAACAATCAGAATGATTACATCATGAGTATTTTAAATCACGTACTTTAGCAATCCGAATGATTATACCAGGAGTACCTAGCAATACTCTGACAATAAGAATGATTACATCACGAGTATTTTAAATAAGATATCCTAATAATCATAATAATTACATCAGTAGTATCTGCATAATTGAACTTGAACTGCATTCTAACAATCAAAATGATTTTGCCAAAAGTACCTTATTTGAATTACCAATGGAAATGTTCAGATAATCATAATGATTACATTGCGAGTATCCTAGACATAACTGATTTAAACGTAACTCAAAAGACATGATTTACTTGAAATGTAAACATTTCATAATATGACCTAATATGTAACAGATATCATACTTACCATGACATACTGCAACAGTGAATATTACATGATATGACATACATGTAACATATGACATACTTATAACATATAGCAATACATAATAGAATAGATTGTGTAATAGATAAATATTCATGACAGAATAAATCATGCATAATAGATAAACATGTAATGACATGACATGGCATGACATATATGATAACATACATATATAAACTGTAGTTTTCTTACCCATCACACATACGTAGTAAATTGATAGTAAGTTAAGAACTAACTTACATCGATCATTATATTCTACGATAATAAAGTGCCTAACATGAGGAGCTGAAAATAATGATTCTAAAAAAATTAAAAATTTAATTACCAACAATTAGAAGTATGAAAATAAGTTAACTTAGAGTAAAATATGTGAGAAAATGACCATTTTACCCTGAACTTAAGGATTTCACATTCTAACTCCAAAAATTTCTAAAATTTACATTCCTCATGTAACTTTTTTCCTAAACTCAAATATCACATCAGAAAAATTTAAAACAAATCATAACTATAGAAAATACACTAAGGCTGAAACATTCATAGGTCATTTATCTTAATTTTTGTTGCAATTCCTTCCAACTTCAAAACTTATGCTTAAACTAAAATTTTACAACAAAGATCTTCCTATCATAAGTTTAAAACCATACTTAAAACATCCATTTAGAGAAATCTAATAATCAATACCAAAATTTTTGTAAAAAGATCCAAACCCTTGAATCACAAGCTTTGACCCTAAATTAACCAAAAACTCAAATCTTACATCTAACATATTCATAACATCATCCTAAGATCAACCGTGCTTTAAATCATCAAACTAAAGTCACCAAAATCACAAAATAACACTCGAAATTTTTGGTTTTATACTTAGTCTAAAAACAAAAACTTTTTTCTTAATTAGTTTTGATCAATATCTTAATCTATGATTTAAAAAGATGAGATCTTCAAACTAAAACATCACATGGTTTAAAAAAATGTCTAAAAAAAGATTCAACCATCAAACTTAAAATCACATGGCTAAAACTCAATAAAACATAGATCTAACCCAAAAACATCAAATCTTAAGCCTAACCGAAATCTTCTTACATAGAAAAATCATAACTTTAAAACTAATACTAAATATCTTCAAAATAACATTCTAAAATAAAAATAAGAGACTTATGCTCATCATATAAAAATATCAAAGCCTTTAGAGTAAGATCAAACCATGAAATATTCAAATTTTCTCTAACCAAAAACTATTTTTCCATTTCCAGTTTTCAAGTTTCTAGATCTAAGATAATCTATCATCAAAAACTTTATTCATGCAACAAAACCTCAATGAAAACTCATAAACATATGCTAACAACATTCCATAAAATTTCCGAACCAAGATATGTCCATTAGCTTGGTCAAAAGCCCCAAAACATAACATACTCTTTAGTTTTACGCCTAGAATGAGCTTTCCATGGTTAAAAATACATTTGACCAATCAAATGACTATGGAATGAGATGAATAATATATCTATAGAAACCAAAGTTTTGAATACCGTTTCGGTGACCATTTTGGATAAGGCTCTAAACCGAAATGTTTCGGTATCGGTATGTTTCGGTGTACCGTTTCGGGATTAATTATATATTATATATAAATATTTATATGTATATATAAACTAACAACTAATAAAATAAATACACATATATATATATATATGTAAGTGTGTATCATGTATGTATGTATATATATAGAAGAATTAAATATTTATAAAATGAATATATGTTAAAAAAATTACAAACTTGAGTTAAGACACAAAAATAAAGAAAACAAATAAAAATAATAGATAATTAATAAAAAATAATGATATTTAAAAAAATAGAGAATGAGGAGACATATTTAAAATTATAAAACAATTAAAACTATATAAATATATTTATATTTTAGAATTAATTAAATACCATTTGGATTTAAAATTTACAAAAATGTTATCTAAGTATAAGAAAGTTACGGAATGGGAACCAAAACGCTCAATTTCGGCCGAAATGACTGGAATTTGACCGGAATGGCCAAAACGGGATCGGAATGACCGGAATTTAAAGTGAAACGGAATGGGGTGGCAGTGTACCGGACACTACACTGAAACGGAAAATTCCGGCTAGAACGAAATGGAATTCAAAACCATGACGGAAACTGTACTCAAATATGAACAATTTTTATGAAAGAGTCATCGCGTGAAAATACTTATAAATGGTCAAAAAGTTTCACGCAAAAGACGTAGAAATCTACCCAAGAGAACTCTTTTGGATTTCTCTCTAAGAACGAGGCGAAGAAGTGATAAAAGAAATGTGTCTTGCACGACTTTAGACTTCTAGAGAGGGAAGATATAGGCTTGAATGACCTTTGATTAGAGGTGGCTATGTAACATAAAGTGGAGAATTATGAGAGGCAAAGGACTGCCTATAGAAGTTGTGCGGTATACAGGTTGATAAGGTGGATTTCTCCTTCACATCAAGGTACTATTGGGTGCATCCAAAGGCAGTGGATGGTCTACCATGTGGGCCTCAACCAAGTGGACTTCAATTTGGGGTTTAAAGGGGGTTTGGTTAGATTTTGAGATGCTATCAAGCCCAATTTCAATTTTTCTTAGCTCAATCAAATCTCCAAAGTTTAAACGGTTGGATAATGATGTCATAACAAGAATCTGAGAAATTAATACCATGTAGAAGTGATTTAATCAAGTAATTAAAGACAATGTTAGAAATTGGATAAAAAAAATGGTTTGAAGGCCAACTTTAGGGTTTGGGGAAACCGTTTAGGGTTTTAGTTTCAACCAAACTTTTGGAGTTTCAATTAGATTCCAATCATTTAGGGTTTCGCGAGGGTTGAAACCCTCTTTGATCTGATACAATTTGGTTGATTAGATGAAATTTTTTTTTCTTAGGTGGCATGATTTCACACCTCGATTTCCTACACAAATCCATCTAATGGTTCCTTTTTATGTCAAGTGTCTAATACTATTCACAATATGTGGTTAAGATCTTTCCAAGTATCCCAATAAAACTTCTTTAACCTAATTTGGACATTCCACACTATAATTTTGAAAACACTGCACTTAGTACGTTTGTCGATGTCATTATTCACTCTGAAAAAATGTATTGTAAACTTAGTACTAAAAAATCCTAAATATTTATATTAACCTACAGTAAAAATCGCTTACCAAAACTCAACCTCGAAGTGCCCCTAAAAATAATTTCATCGTTTCAAACAAATGTTTCATTCGAAATTATGAAAATGGGTTATTGTGTCATAAAATCTTAAATAATCAATTGAGTCTAGTGACGTTGATTATAACGTATTCTGACACTTCTAACTACCTTAAATAATAAAAATCGCATTTCTGTCACCATAGTGAGTGATAACACTGACTATGTTTACAAATTAAAACCTGTGCGATTGGTCAATTTGTGAAAACTTAAGGAGTTTTCATGAATTTCCTAAAGTATATAGAAATTCCACCATTGAGTTTCTAGCGGCTTGTTACATTATTACTCATAGGTATTGTGACACCCCCAAATCCCCACGTACGGACACGGAGAAATCGAGACGTCCGGATGATGACAACACGGGTCACCACCCTATTGACGAGTGCCGAGGGTGTGTAAAAGCAACAAATGTGCACGAAGAAACACGCAGTGGATAGTAAAGTCATATAACTAAGTACCAGAATTTTTCTTCGTTTAATACAAAACTGTTCAAATCATACATAATAAAATATTACAAACTACAAATATAGTTTCAAAGCCAACTACAAAGCATAGACTCCAACTCAGTACTCCGACGGAGCCGCATCCTCTGGCTCAGCCTCCTCCTCTTACTCGAACTCTGCACCAAAATCTATGGTACCAAAAATGGTGCCGCAGGTAAGTAAAATCCAAACATCACTAGATAAAAACATATTATAACTCAAACAATATGCATAAAAGAATGCAACGCACATGTCCCATAAAAACCACATTTTTCCACACACGCCAAAAGTCTCATTTGGCCCAAATCCAGAAACCACCATTTTCCCAGAAAATGGCCCATTAACCAAACCCTCAGAGCACTGTAGGCGGGAATCGCAGGCGGGACTCTACCACCATTCCTACGCGTGCACCGTAGGTGGGAATCACAGGCGGGACTCTACCACCATCCCTGCTCACCACCATCCCTACGCCACGTGCACCGTAGGCGGGAATCGCAGGCGGGACTCTACCACCATCCCTACACGTGCCTCTGAATCAAACCAATCAATCCAAACGTTCACATATACCAATAAACCATTTCTTGCTTGAAAACCCAGTTTTCAAGATTTAACACATGCATATGCGTGCACAATGCAATGCAAATAAAATCACACAAATTCACCAACATATCCCAAGCATCAATAACAACCAACAGACAACTCCTTCCTCAATCCATCCGACCCCCGAACTCCTCGGACTCAGTCCGGAATCAACCAACCAGCAGTCAAATAATTATTGTAAGAGTAAAATATATTTAAATCTAAAAGTAGAGTTTGGAAAATACTTACAACGCTATACGGTATTTTTCGAAAGCTCGCGGCGTTGCAAACGGCTGAGGAAAAGCAACGTAACAGTGTATTTTACACTGTGGCCGTGGGTAATAAATTACCCACTTTTGAACGGGGATAAACCAAGACACGAAATTGATAGGGAATGGTCTTGAGATGTTTATGAAGCTAGAGGAAACGAGTTTTGGCCGTGGGTGGTGGTGGAAATGTCGGTCGAAGGCCAAAAAGGGGCTGAACGGAGTTGAGCTCGTGGGAGCTGCTCCGGCAACGGATCAGGGCTGAAATTAGGTGGGTTAGGTCGGCAAAAGGTAGAGGAAGAAGCTGTGAAGAGATGGTGGCCGAAGGTGGTGCGACGGCGCCAGAATCGGTGAAAATCCATGTGACTTGGAGGAGCTCGTGGTGGCTAACGGTGGCTCGGATGGAGGTGAAACTTGGTGGGGATGTTCACCAGTGAGAGGGGAAGAAAACTGGGTGGGTGGTGTAGGCCATACCGCTGGCGAGCGGCAGTTCTGGGGTGCAAAAGCAATCGGCAACAGGGGAGAAAAACAGGGTTGGGGCCGTGACTTCCAGCCATGAGTGGCGGCTAACGGCTGGTCTGATGGCTCTGAAAATTGGTGGGGATGATCTCTGGTGGGAGGGGAAGAGAATGGTGGGGGTGGTGTCGACCACGGTGGCGCACTGGGCGGCCGAAGGGTGGGCGACAGGAAGGAGAAAAGAAGAGGAGTAGCGCAGGGAGAAGAAAAAGAAAGAAAGGAAAGAAAAGAAGAAAAAGGAAAAGGGAAAAAGAAAAAGAGAAAAGAAAAGAAATGAGGTCCAATCCTCAATCCGGAAATCAAAAATAGATCCACCGAAAATTATTTTAAAAACCGTAAAACGATTAAAATAAATTAAAACCAATGAAAATAGAATAATTTAAATTAAATAAACCAATATATTAATTAAATTAAAAACACTCATTCAGTGAAAATACACGTAAAAGCGGGTCATCACAGGTATTATAGTTACTATGTGCTTGCTAATATACTTATATTGATATATACTAATATACTTATATATTATACTAATACTTATAACTATGATATATACTTATACTAATAGTATTAGTCATAGTTATTATATATACTTACTATGTATGTGCTATATACTTATACTAATTTACTATATAGTACTATATACTAAAACTCATATATTTATACTAATATACTATATACTAATAAATATTGATAGTATAGTTATTAAACTATATGATATCTAAATATAAATTACATCTTATATATTTATAGATCACAATATATATATATATAGTGAATTAATAAACTAATTATAATACTATAGCTCGATTAAAAGAGATAAAATTACTAATATTTCAATTTGTATTGCATTTGAACATAAAGTCACACCGTTTGAATGAATATAACATGATCAAACAGTATTTTATATAAACAAAAATGTTCAAACAGTTTATAGAATTTTGCACGCTTAGTGGAGGATTGTCTCCCGCAAAAGTTCATAAATGATATTATGGTGTTCAAACGACATTTGGTCATTCGAGCACTATTTTATCCGTTCGAACATTGTCGCGAAATTTTGCCAAGTGGGAAAATTTTGTCGCTCATTGAATTTTCTTGGTCGAATGCCATAATTTGTCGTTCGAACTCCATAACAAGTGCTTTAACCCTTCAGCTCTCTCTCTCTCTCTCTCTCTCTCTCTCTCTCTCTCTCTCTCTCTCATATTTTATCACTTATTCTTCTTCAACCAGTGCCTAAAACACCCACCCATTTTCTCCACAATCCTCCACTTTTATCTCCATAATCCTTCATTCTCTCTACAAAATCTATACACATTAGCACTATATTGATTCAAGGTATGGTTTTTTCTCAAATTTCTATATACATTAACTGATTTTCTTCATTATAGAGATATTATTTGTTTCAACACTAATTTGTAGGCGTTTATTGAGTTATTTTGGTTTGCACAGCTTAAGGTATGTCCAAATTTCATAACTTATAGACTTTAACATTGAATCTATGTATTTATGTATTTATCTTCATTGTGAATTGATTTTTGGGATGATTGATTGCGTTTTGCGATTATGTTTTGCTCTTTGGTTCGTATTCTAGGTTGATACCGTTTGAACGCAATATTACATCGTTCGAACAGTTCTCTATGTTTGAACACATTCGAACGTTATTTACATAAAACAGATTAATTACTATGTTATTTTATTGGAAAACAAATAGATAACAATACTTAAATAAAAAAACGCTCAATACATAACAAATTGAATAAAAAAACTTAAAATATATAACAATACTTAAAATAGTAACTATAATTAATTAAGAAATAGTTAATATGAAAATAGCATAATAATAGTTACGACTTTATTAAAAAATAGATACTTAATATGAAAATAACATAATAGCATAATAATAGTACTTAATACTTTATAATATTAAAAAAACTCTATATTAAAAAATAAAATTTGATAGTTAATACTTTCTTAAAAAATATTTATAATTAATATTTAGAATACATAATAATTAGGATACTTAATAGCTAATAGTTAAAATAGATAATAATTAGGATACTTAAAATAACTTAAAATATATTTTAAAAATTAAAATACTTAAATGACCTAGAATATATTTTAAAAATTAAAATACTTAAATGACTTAGAATACCTAATACTTATACTCTCGTATCTTGTATTGTTGTTATGTTTTAATATCGTATCTTATACTTTGTATTGAAATAAACATTAGACCCATTCGAGAGTTATTGATTGATAACTCTCGAATTGTCCAAAGTGGACAGTTTGGGCTTGTAAGATCATTCTCGCAAACTATCCAATTATATTTGTTGCGTTCAATATTATGATTTTGGTAGAGTCATCCCTTATTGTTCTCCAGATAAGCATTTTCGGTAATGGTGCATTGATATATTACTTGTCGATGCGCACGACCAAATAGGCATATTTGGAGAACTATGTGAAAATGCTGTGAAAATTTTGTTAAACATGACAGATAATAGTTGGTAGGTTGGCAATTATGATCTTACAATCTCGAATGGGATAGGACCAACTACCCTGTGAAAGGAAGAAATTGTACAAAATGTTATGTACCTAATTTTTTGTTGATGCATGTGATTGTTTGCAATAGGATATTGGACAAAATGGATAAGAGTTGGATGCGAGTTAGAGATCGGTTGGATGAGGATTACAATGTATATGCTGAAGGTGTTAAGAAATTTTTAAAGTTTTGCATCCTGTACAATTGACAGTGATGGTCATATTAGATGTCCATACCGAAAATGCAAGAATTTGTGTTCTCATAAGATAGAGTTGGTGAGAGAGCATATGTTTGTCAAAGGTATTGACCAAGGTTATACAGATTGGGTCTTACACGGAGAACCGTATCCAACGTCATTCGAAGTTTGAGATGAAGAAAAAAAAGAAAACATCGATGAAGATGTACATCTTGAGGTTGTTGGTGATGATCCCGAAGAGGATATGGAGCAAATGCTAGGCGACATTGGTGCGAGAATGTTTATGGATGAAGATGTACAATGGGGCCATAACACTTTTACCCGCTTGTGGAATGATTCATAACGTGAGTTATATCCAGAATGTAGAAGGCACATTAAGTTGTCATTTACAGTTAGACTGCTTCATATAAAATCCATGTGCTGAATATCTATTAAGGTTGTCGATATGTTGCTTAAGCTGTTTAAAGAGGCACTTCCATCAAACAATATTTTACCTCGCAACTTCTATGAAACAAAATAATTGAAAAGAGGGCTCGAGTTTGATTACAATATAATACATGCATGTAAGAATGATTGTGTATTATTTTGGCGAGAGAATGAGTAGTTAAACAAGTGTCTCATTTGCCATGAATCAAGATGGACAAAGGAGATTAGAATGTACCGTTGAAGGTCATATGTCCATTTCCATTAATACTTAGATTACAACGATTATTTATGTCACGTTCAACGGCTGTGGACATGACATGATACTCATGATCTAGAGTCAAGAATGATAATGTTTTGGCACATCCTGTGGACTCTCATGTTTGGAAGGAATTTGATCTAGAACATGCATGGTTTGCTGAAAAATCTAGTAATGTTCAACTTGGGTTAGCAACAGATGGATTTAATCCATTTGGGAACATGAGTACTAGTCATAGTACTTTACCAGTTGTACTTATGTTGTACAATCTATCATCATATAAGTGTATAAAAGATCCATATTTCATGATGAGTTTACTCATTCCAAGTTCGAGATCACTGGAAAATGGTATAGATATATAGTTACATCCACTGATTGCACAATTGAACGATTTGTGGGAGAATAGGGTCTTAACATTTGATTCATCAATAGGCAATTCATTCAAGATGTATGTTGCCGTGTTATGGGCAACAAATGATTTTCCCGCTTATGAAAACTTGTCAGGTTTGAGCACTAAGGGAAAAATGGCATGTCCGGCTTGTAACAAACATACTCAATCTGAATGGCTTACGTATAAGCGGAAACTATGCTTCATAGGTCATTGTCGATTTTTACCTAGTGACCATAGATGGCGTGGAAATGGTAGGATGTTTGATGGCACTATTGAATGGGTGCAGCCTCCACCATTCTTGTTTAGCGAAGATGTGCTTGCACAATTTGTGGATGTTGGAAATAATGATTTTGGTAAAAAACAACATAAGAGAAAATGAAATGTGAATGAATTGAATTAGACAAGTAAGAGTATTTTTCGAACTCTTCTACTAGTCAACGTTAAAATTGCTGCATATTCTTGATGTTATGCATATTGAGAAAAATATAGGTGAGTCTGTGTTAGGAACATTGATGTCAATTGAAGGCAAAATGGAGGATAATATAAACTCACGGAAAGATCTAAAGTGGTTGGGAATCAGACCTCAAATGTACTTGCAACAAAGTGGTTCATCTGTCTACATACCAATTGGGTGGAATACATTGTCAAGGAATGAAAGGGCTACATTTTGTGAGTAGCTGATAAAAATTAAATTACCAGACGGGTATGCCGCAAATCTAACAAGGTATGTGAAAACAAATGACTGTAAAAGTACTGGATTAAAAAGCCATAATTATCATGTATTTTTACAACATATTTTGCCTGTTGGTATCCGTAGGTTCTTGACGAGAGATGTGCGAGTTGCGTTAATTGAGTTGGGTGTATTTTTTAAGGATTTATGTGTTAGAACGTTGAATCTAGAAGTTTTGGATCGTATAGAATGAGAAACTGCTATAATATTGTGTACGATGGTGAGTATTTACCCACTGTCATTATTTACCGTCATGGCTCACTTAGCCATTCATTTGTCACGTGAAACTCGATTTGTTGGACCAATCCAATATAGATGGATGTATCCCATCGAACAGTTTCTTGGAAAGTTGAAACGCACAGTGGGTAACAAGGCCTACCCAAAAGGATCAATTGCAGAAATATATATTGATGATGAGTGGCATATATTCTATTCAAAATACTTTCATAGCATTGACACGAGATTTGATCGATCGGAAAGAAACTTTGATGTTGACCAAATAAGACAATGAAATGGATTTTCTATATTTTTCCAACAAGCACATCCACTTGGTGCTCAGAGTGGTTATGATTTGTGTGAAATAGAATCTGAGAAAACTCATTGGTACTTGCTAAACAATTGCCCTGAAATAGAAAGGCACTTGAAATAAGTTCAAATTACTTGTTAATTAATATTATGACTAACACACAAAAATTATACGAATATAAATTTTTTGGTAATATTTAATTTCAGTGATTATATTAACGTGCTCAAAGAACTTGGAGTAAATGATATTGGTTAGAAACATGAACAGGAGTTTCCAAAATGGTTCAAACAATGGATAATGACATTAATACAAATGTGACTTATTTAATATGCAGGTTGTACAAATGCATGCAAGTAATCCAAACGATATATCAGATGAAGTGTACGCACTAGCGCATGGCCCCTTAAGACGCGCTGCTCAATATTCTGCATATATTTCTCGAGGAAATAGGTATCACACAATGGATCGAGAAAGCTATAGGAAAACTCAAAATAGTGGTATCCTTGTCGTAGTGAATCATGACTGAGACAATGTTGATTTATATGCAATTATCAAGGATATAATTGGAATGAGATATTTGGGGGAGCTTGTGGTTTAAATATTTAAGTGTGATTGGTGAGATTTAAACAATCCTCGAAGGGGAAAACACCAAGATGAATATTAATACATAAAAAAAATGATCTTTTTATTTTGGCTTCCCAAGCATCTCAAATATTCTACTTAGATGATCCTAAGTTAGGAAATCAATGGCAAGTAGTATAAAATTTTTCTCCAAGAAATATATATGACGTTATCCCTGAGGCGAAGGGACAAGATGAAGAACAGATGATCCCTCTACTCAAGAAGCATACCAAGAGAGTCAACCTGTCTTTAACTTATTTATGAAATTTAAGCCAGTATGAGATAATTTCATTACATATGAAAGATAATGAGGCTGAAATAGTTTATGTGACAGTTGAGTAAAATGTTAAGTCATTTGAAGTATCTACAAATGACGAGAGCGAATCTACAGATGAAATTGACACAAATGATTGACCAATTTGTGTTCACATTACACAGTATCTCACAATTACGCCACCAAAGAGGAATGAAGTTCGCATCCCATCTCCATCTGTTCCTAACTCTTTTTCTAACTCACAACTAGAGACTGACTCTACGGAACAAGGTAAATAGCTAATATTCATTTTTTTCAATTTAGATAATTGATAATTGATACAAGATAAATAACTAAATATTATTTTACACATGTAACAGTACAATCTCATCACGGACGAGGCACTACTAGAGGTGTGACATTGGAGAAATATCATAAAGTGGGTAAGATTAAGGTTAACATTCCTGACGAACATACTGGAGAGAGGGACAACAAGCAGCTTGGCTTGCATCGCATGTGGATGCTCTTACACGTTGTTATGCACTTTTGGCTACGAGTTTATGGCATAAAGTCCCACAAGATGTGAAAGAGCTTGTAAAGAAGCGTTTTTTATATGTAATGTTTAAATAATAAGTTTATATTGATAATATTTCATATTCTAAATGATGATATCTTTGTGTATATAATTTTTCAATGTTGACTTTGATCTAAATTTTGGTCAGAGAGAGGAGCGTAAGACTGTCGATGAGTTGATGTATAATGCATTTTACAAGTATAAGGCGATGTGTCATAAGTATTACAAGAGGTACGAGAATAAGAAAGATGTATGCTAACATCTTTTTCAGGATGTCCGACCTTCATATTGGGAAAAACTTTGCAACATGTTTGAGGATCCATCATATAAGGTAAACAAATGAATTATTTACGTAACTTATTTATAATTTACACTTACTAATATTTACAACTTCTATGCAAGAGTGAAGTTCTATAAACAAAACAAATAGATCGAAGTTGAAGATTCATCATCATGCAGATTCAAGATCTTTCTATTGCCTCTCTCTAAAATTGGTAATGTCTCCACTTCCTACACTAGTTTTTTCTACCAATGAATCCACTCTTCACAGGTGTACTAGAACTAGGATAGCTCCTCACTATCTTCTAGACTTTCATTGCCAACAAGATGCCTTGACTCCCACTTCCCAATCCAAGGTTTAGGTATGCACTCCTTGTTCCACTTGTTCTTTTCCATTGCAAAACTATTTGTCTTATGAAAAATTTTCTCCATCTTTCAAGGCCTTTTCCTCCTCTATTTCTTCTATTGTTGAACCAACTAGTTATAGCCAAGTAGTTAAGGACCCCAACTAGTGCATTGCTATGGATGTTGAATTGCATGCTTTAGAGCAAAACAATACTTGGGTTCTCACAGATTTACCACTTGGAAATGAGTCAATTGATTGTAGTGTGGAACACAATTTAGATGGTAGTGTGGAAAGGCTAAAAGCTCGCTTAGTTGCAAAGGGGTACACCCAACAAGAAGGCATCAATTGCACTGAAACCTTCCCCCTAGTGGCAAAAATGGTGACCTTCAGGTGCCTTCTTTCCATTGCTGCCATTCGAGGTTGGCATTTGCATCAATTTGATGTCAATAATACCTTCCTCCATGGTGATTTAGAGGAGAAAATCTACATGAATAAGCCTTATTCAAGAGAGAGAGAGGGGGGGTTATTCCAACATTTAATGCTGCCACTATTCCTCTCCAAGAATTTCCTACTACAAGTTCCACTACTGGTCGTTGGGTGCAAACTGCAAAAGCATGTAAAGAAAAGTCTAAGCAAGGAGGCTAAGGGTACGTAGGAGCACGCAGCATAATGATCACTGGTTGCAACGGCATGAGCATGCAGCCTCATTCCCTTTTGTACATTTTTTGTCTTACTGTCAGCTGTACATTTTATTCCTTTTGTCTTTAGTTATCAGTTGGTTTTGTAGTGAGTGCTTATAAAAGCAAAGAGGTCTGTACAGAAAGATCATTCATTACATTAAGAGTTTTATTACATTTTAGATGCCTGCAAAAGCAGAGCAATTCTCTCATCTTCTCTTTACATATTTTCTCATCTTCCTTTTCTTACAAGCAGATCGAGATTGGTATTCTTTATCTCGATGTGATGATCATAGTGTGCAACATCCTTACTAAAAAAAACTGCTTTAATTGAAGCCCAAGGACAGAGTATGGCCGGCCACAAGATAATTATATTGTCGTTGATCGATGTAAATTGATGAGTAATTAATCAATTTCAAGAAGTGAAAGGTCGTGAAATAATTATATGGTTCGTTTCCATACATATGTCAAACATCCTTGTTTAATTTGTTACGGATATATAATTGAGTACTCACTACAACATAAACGACCTGTTGCTACCAATTTTTTTTCAACAACTTATAACTTGCCGTAAATCATTACTTTTATCCACAAGATTAATGTTTCCAAAAAAAAAAGATGCAATCATGGCTAAAACCCATTTTTTCAGCAAAAACATGTTGTCACAAATATTTTCTGACCAAAAAAGTTAATTTCGACACTTTCTTAAAATTTTACAACAGCATCCAATTGCCACTAATTTTAATTGAGTTAAATTTAAATATTTACTGCGATTTACTAACCACACAAAAGTTCAAATCTTCTTCCCTTTATTTTTCTCCCTCTCCGGTCTCCCCTGATAGTCTCCATCCTTTTATTTCTTTTTCCCCCTTTATCTTCTTCCTTCCCCAACCTGTAACCTATTTCCCCTTCCTGCGCAGAGACCCCCAAGCCCCCTGCCCGTGACCCTGCCTTGTCTTCCTCCCTCCCCGTCTCTCTCACCGACCACCGCCCACGACCATAGAGCCGCGGTGAGCGCGCAGTAGCCATCTCGAGCACATGATTTTTATTCCCCCTTTTTCTTCTTCTTTCCCCAACCTGTACCCTGTTCCCCTTCCTGTGCAAACACCCCCAATGAACCTACCTGTGACACTGCCTTGTCTTCCCCCCTCCCCGTCTCTCGCACCGACCACTGCCAGCTACCATAGAGTCGCCATGAGCAGTAGCCGCCTCGAGCACACGCACTAGGGTGTAACCGTCGAACGCTGCCCATAACCTCTCTCTCTCTCACCCCTATTCGTTGCAGTTGTTGTGCCGCCAACCCAGTTGCCCAATTCGGTCTTCCCCATCGTGCACCATCGCGGATGTAGGAACCGTCGTAAGTCGCCCCTTATTCTCACTATTGATTTCACTGTATTCACTGCAACGAAATTTGGGTATGAAAGTCTGAGCATTAGTTTCGTATTTATACTATTGTTTTCGTGACTTGTACATTAGTACCATTTGGAAAGTTGCTTTGGTTCTGGTTGTGTAAGAAACATTAGAGTTTTGACTTCTTAGTTACATTGATGTGTAATAGCCTCTGATTTGGGGTGTTGTGGGTGGAGAAAACTCGGTAGTGTGGCTGTATGGATTGTGTGAGATGGGGGGTGTTGCTGGTTGTGGTATTGTTGGTGAAGAAGATTTGACTGCGTGGCCTAATTCATGAAATATTAGGCACATTTTATGATTACGTATCTTAGCATGGCCTAATTGCCTTATGTATATGTAACTAGTTAACTTATACTGTCATATTTGGTATAGTATGACCTCAAAAGTGATAGTTAGATGTCATTTTTGTAGTTACTTATCACTTAAAAGGTTGGGTTGTTATGGTTACCCCGAACAATTTTTTTATATGTTTCAGTTCTAATTGTATCTTGAACATTGGGTTTTGTGTTACATAGAAATATTGAAGCTTTACTCACTAAATACCTGTGTGAACATTTTGTTTGGTCATGAGTTAATTTTGATTATTAGTTATATTCATTTTGGTGGTTCAAATATCTACTGTGCTACCACTTGGATCAGTACCTCAGTTTTAGGGTAGATGGAAGGTTCAAATGTGGGATTTACTCTTGGATAAAGATGGTAATTTTTGGGTCTTCCTCATTCTCATATGGGGTGTCACATTTTGGGTTAACTATAAAAGGTAGAAATAATTTATGAATTTTATATTGTTAGTTTTTTATAATTTATATGTTTAAATTATTAATATACGTTTAAAATTTATAATTTTATCAATTAGATCCTATCTTGTATTTTCATTGTATCTAACTTTTATTTTATTTTATTTTAGCTTTGAGTAAGTTTTGAGGCTTTGAGCCTCCTTTCTAGGGCTTTTCTTTCTTCACTTTACAGCCCCCAAAAACCCAAGCCTATTAACTTTTCTCAATCGTAAAACCAAAATCTCATGGCTTCTCAGCGGCCCGGTGTTTCTCTTCAGCCACTCTCAGCGTCGGGACGTAGTTCCTATAGGCTTAGCCTTCCGACGCTTCAATCCAAGAAGAAGTCCGATAGGGCCATGCTCTTAGCCCATGTCACACCTTTTTATCCTCATCACCTTGCCGACTTCCCCAAGCAACTCTCCCATTTCCTAGCCTCCTCTGCGTGTTCGCTACCCTCAAATCTGAGATGTCATATCGTTCAATCGCTCATTTTCCTTGCTAATAGGAAGGTAATATCGCTAAATCTCACAAAGGAAAAATAAAAATTGATGTGATTTTTATTTTATACGGAGCTTTTTCATATTGAATTTGGCATATTTTGTTGTTTTACTTTAGATGGTTGATATTGGGGACACCCTAGCTTTGTTCATGGTATTGAATTTGGCATATTTCGTTGTTTTACTTTAGATGTTTGATATTGGGGACATCCTAGCTTTGTTCATGGAGCTACAAACTATGGGTGATGGGGCTTTAAGAAAATTGGCGTTCTCTCATGTTGTTCATAGCATCAGGCGAATGAACAACATGCATAAGAACAAGAATCGTCCGCTTCAAAATATCTTCTTTTCACTGCTTCAGGTTTGTATTAGTAATTTTTTTGCCTAATCAATGAGCAAAGCTTCATCGGAGTGATAATTGATTTTTATATTTTGTAAATTTTTTTATAGCAAGAGGATGAAGCAAAATCCAAGAGATCACATATCACCTTATGTGAGCTTCACCGAGGAAGAGTTTAGTTCGATGATAGAACTGCAGATGCAATTTGTACTGCATGTTTTCATTCTTCATCAAGGTATATGAGTATTGTCTTTTTGTTGGTAATTATGGGTAATTTATAATCTTTGAACATTTGAAAATCACAACCTGCATTTGAATTACTTAGGATCATGATTGCTGCTCTGTCATTTCTCCTTGATTACGAGAAGATTCAAGACAACGATGATAGTGATGCTTCGAGCAGTAAAGATGACTTGAGTCCTCAAGTGCCTCGAGCTGTCCTTTGTAAAGAGGCTGTTTATAAGGTTGGTTGTAGATTTCACTAGGTTGTTCACACAACAATTCAGATTAACCCAATATATTTTAGGAGTGCTATGGGATGGAATTTACAATTCCACTCCCGCCCAAGAAAATTACCTCCCACTGCAGGGACAGCTGTTGGGTAATGAAGTACATATTTTTTTGTTTGCATTTAGAGCAGTAGATATTTTGAGAAGTCATTTGAAAAAATTTAAAAATTCTTTTAAGAATACAACTTGTATTGACTACAGGCACACCATAAAGGAACAGTTTCGAGCAAGAAGAAAAAGCAAGCGAAAATACAGCATGCAATTCCTAGCATGCTTTAGATAGCAACGCTTATCATCAGAAAAAAACGACCTCAAACTATTATTCCCCTCTTAGCCATCTTAGGGATGCATAGGTTCTTATGTTTTTCCATTATCTTCTATCCAGTTAAGGGAGTCTGTAAATTTTTAAGGATGCTTAGTTAGATTTGTTGTAAGATAGGGTAAAGCAAAGAGGATGGTAATCATGTAGTTTTAAACCTGGACAACAAAAACAGGGGAAATAGTATGTGTACCTACCACATAATAGGGAATCTGGAAGGACTTATTCTTACAATTTTCTTACCTGGGTTTTGGGAAACCTATTTCTATGGATAATGGTGAAGGAAACTTGAAAGAACAAGGCTGCAGAGGGGTGGCAAAGAAGAAACTCTGGATTGAACCTTTACTAGAGTGGCTGTTACTTCCAGAGATTTTTCTCCAATAATTTTTCTTTTTGATAAGATGTTTACTTCCTAGGGTGGCATAAGAGGGGCGGCAGCAGGGGTTAGGTTGAAAGCTTCGTTCCTCTAGGTTTTATGATTTTAGCATATTTAGCAGCAGCTGTAGGGTTTTTCATGGCTTAACTGGTGACATAGTAAGGAATTCCTGGTCTGGACAACTTCTTCTAAGCTTTCCTTGAGTATTGTTGACTTTCCTTTTGATGATGATTACCAAAAATGTTCTTGATGAACTACATGACACATAAAATACTTAATTAAGACCAAGATCAAAGATTTAAGCAAATATAAGAAGCTTCAGGTTGCTGAAAATAGTTGACGCATAATTGCAGAAATATGAAGATATCTTCATTTCTTAAACAACTATAGCCCTTTTCTCCTTTGTTTCCCTGCTTCTTTCCAAGATCTAGAAGGAGCTACATATGTAATTCAACATGCATAAATTATAACAATGGTAGGAATTGCTTGTCTGCTTGATATGGATTATTTTTTGTTGAATCTGGAGTTATACAAAGAGCCAAGAGCAGAAATTTTCATTCTTTTGGTCAATTAGCTTGCTTTATTTTTTTGGCATCATCCAAGAATATCTTCCAAATAATAAAGTATTTTTGTATGCCATCTATTGAGTAGTCCAACTCCAAATGTCCCTTTAACATTCTGCCAAAAAACAGATGCAGGTTCTATGACTTTTTGTTTTTGTCTTCTGTTTTTCTTATGGTTTTGAGTACTTAATAATTATTTATTGGCTGGAGATGTGCATGCATGGCTGTTATGGGGTCGACCCATCTCTGCTGTAAGAAATATATATATATATATATAAATTTTGTGCTTCAAACCAGGTTGAAAGTATTTTGGCTTTTCAGAGATAGATCAATAGGCCACCAACATTATCTTTCACTCCCAAACAAAGCTCTTTGCCTTTTGGATTTTTGCATTACTTGGTTGATCACCAAGGCATCTAAAACAAATAAAAGACAAAACTAAGCCCCACTAAGATCAAAATAAGGTGTTGGATACCTGCAGCTTGCTTTAACGCATCTAAGATTAGAAAGGAGCCAAGTATGAGCAGCTCATCAGTGTGCATGCATGGGTTGATATACCATAACCTTGGGGAAGCTCATGGGCATGAAGATCCAAGATCTTGTAGGAAGGACCAACATTCAAGTGGTTACACTCAACATACCAGGCAAATAGAGTAGTCAATAGGACAAAGCTACCTCGTTTTACGCTTCTTTCCAGGAGCATAACCTAACCAATTAGCAACCTATTTGTAACACTTCATGGGAGTGGATCCCATTTGCTCCATTGCATAATTTTTTTTATTTCTTCCTTTCGACTTGTCCTAATGAACTCTGACTGAAATATTTCTCCTATTTTCAGTGAGGAGTACACATGCTGGATCCATTAAGCTGAATGTGGTTGTGCATAAGAAATCATGCACACTCCTATGTAAAGACCAAAGTTTCTTAACTTTTGGTAAGTTTTAAGTTCCAGTTGGTACTAGTTTGGGGTGAAGTAGCATTTTTTTTTTAGACATACTTTAACGTCAAAAATATTTTGATGAACTCAACCAAGTCTTCCTACCTTATGGAGTGTTTCTGATGCAACAATTTGTTTTGATTCTTCTATTTTTTTTTTTTTTGAATGATGGGATAGGGTAGTTAGTAAGTGTCAAAGATTGACATGATATTGGACATTTATCAGCCTTGCTATTTAGGAAGCAACTCATAGGTAAAAATGTTGGATTTCCATTACGATAATTCAAAATATATGTGCTCAAAGGTATGAATTTCTGACAGTTGGATATCCATTGAAGCTATCCCTGCTTTAGATTAACTAAATAATTTGCATGGTTGGATAAAAATACATGCAATTGGTGGCTGAGAGTAGAGTCAATTGCTGATGGGATAGGGTACATATTAAGTCTCCAACATTGTCATAATATTGGTAATTTATTAGCTTTGCTATTTTGGAAGCAACTCAACTCTTAAAAAAAGGATTTTCATGACTTTAACTCAAAATATATGTGCAGGGAGTATGAAGCATGGCAGCAAGAGGAGATTTTAAGGAACTGTACTGATGAAGACACAATGAGGCCAACCTTGGCATGATGTGGACAATGAGGTGTGTTTTGTTTTTACCCAAGATCCCCACTGATACTTTTGACCAGAGAAGAGACTAGAAACCATGCTATATATATTGATCTGTAATAGTTCTGTTTTGGGACATAGAAATGGGACTCATGTGTGAATATGTTGTTTATGTATATTGGTTGGGCATGTAAGATTGAATAGGATGTCAATTATGGGAAGCATGTAATTAATGAGACTAGAATTGATGATTAAGTCATATGTGTTGATATGATCATGTGCAATTTGTGGTTTATGTTGGCTGGATATTGACCTTGAGAATAGGGTGCATTTGGATGGAAAATATGTTTAATGGAGAACTAAGTGATATATAAAACAGATGTGTTCATTTGGATGTGTCTTGTTTGTGAGTCATTAGTTGGGGTGTTTTGTGGGAATAGAGGTTTTCTGACAAGAATGCATCATCAAGACCCTTCAATCTCTGCCAATAAAATGTAGGTCATTGTATTCAGAATTAGATGTAAAACAAATTTGCCGAGATTGAGCTATAGCAGAGAAAATAATGGCTGAGAAAGTTATTTTTGGCATCGCTGAATCATTAATGAATTCCTAAAGTAGGAAAACTAATTAGTCGGCAATAAGGCAGATTGGAGGATTCATAATTGTCAGTAAAAGTATTTTCCAAAAGACATAGTTGCCAATAATAACCTTTTACATAAATGTGTAGTGTAGCTAAAGCTAATTGAAGTTAGTTTCAATTTGTCGAACCGCATTGCATTAAGTTATTGTAAGGCTTCGAAGTTGCTTGAACTATTTTTTCTGCAACATAAGTTTCCAATTAATATATTTCCTCAATATGTATGTGTAGTAAGTATTCAATAGCCACAATCTAGATTGATGAAATAGCATATAAGTGGCAAGGTTGCATTCCGGGAATTGAGTTAACTAATCAAGATTGGGAGGGCGAGTTGTAGTATTTCTGACAAGAAAAATGCCTTATGGTGGCAGCTTGCATTGCCATAATAAGTAGCTATTTTCTACAAATTTTTAGATGGCCGAAATAATAATAAATTGGCAATTTATTATCTGCAATCATGCGGCGGGACTTTTCTGCCACTGTATGGTCATTTGCTACAAATTTTGATAGTTTTTCTGGAAAAAGATTTCGCGGCAATAGGCTCTTTTTGTTGTAGTGGTACTGATCATAATTGGCAGTACTGTCAAGCTCTGAATTGAAGTGCTGTGAGAATTAGCTTTAATCAAAGGCTCAGGTATGATCACGTACGTTCTAATCCATCCCTGAAACACTGTTTTCGATCGAGTCTAATGGATCGCATTTGTGCAGTACCATGATCAATATCTATCATATATATGCATGCACGCACGAATCGAGAATAGATCATTGATGAGATCAATACCTACAGCTTTATTTGTGTGACAACTATATATAAACTGATGAACATGAAAAGGTCCAGATTTCTGTTGAAGTTCCGAGCGAACTATTCATGCGTGAAAATATCGATATATGACGACCGATCGAGTATATATACTAGGATTTCACGTACGTGCATGGACACAGAAATTAAAGAAGGTCATGTTCTTTCAAGCTAGCAACATGATCATGCCTGCAAACTTGAATAACAACGTGATCATGCGTTGAACCATGTCATTGATCATAAACTGCAATATATATAGCGCCATGCATCAAGCTTGCTAGCAGTTGAAGCAGAGATCTAGATGGTGGATTGCTAAGAAGGACCATGAGCTATAGCCGTAAGTTATTGGTAAATAAACCCTAGCTTAGTAGCTTTTTAAAAAAATAATAATAATAATGATAAGTTTTCTTTTTTAATAATAAAATTTTGATAAAAAAAAAAAAAAAGGGTTCTTAATTTCTAAAAATCGCTTAGGAAAATCATGACTACTACAACAAGAAGTTTTTAAACTAAACTACGTACATTACTATGTAAACATTTCGTGCTCTGAATCGTATTAGGGCTAGCTGTGAGGAATTTTATAAAAATTATGTAAGAGATCCTGAATCGGTCTAGGCCCATATTCAAGCTTCGGTTAACTTAATAGAGCCCAAGTGGACCAATACTAATCCACTTATTTTTAAGGGGGCCTAACAAAGATTGGGCCAAGAAAGAAAAAGAATGGACTATTAATAAAATGAAAAAGAAACTACGTAAATTCCTACATATTCTTTTTAGAATAAACCCTAATTCGAATGGATTAATCATTAAACTCGAGACCTAGGTCTGTTTGGTAACACAAAATATTTAAAATATTCTTATATACTCTAAGATATTTCATTCTCAAAAATCACTTAAGCCTGATTTGATTTCAGAGATGAGATGAGCAGGAGTGTAAAAATAAACCAAAAAATCTGGAAAACTAGCCTGGATCGAATCGAACCGGACCGGTTGGTTCAGTCTGGCTTTCGACCAGTTTGGTTTGGAATCGGTTTTACATTTTTCAATATCAGGCCGAACCGGTTTCACAAATTTATATATATATATATATATATTTAATTTTTAATATTATATATAATATATTTTATATTATATATAATTTTTTATATATTATATATAATTATGTTTGAAATAATATATTATAATTTATAACATAACATTTTAATCTTAAACGTGAATATTTATTTGATTATATGTTTTAAATATAAAATATATATTAAATACATTTTATTGCCTGATAAATTCTCAACATATATTTTTTTTATCAATACATTAATAATACTAATATACTTAATATATTAAAACCGGAAAACCAAACCGAACTAAACCGGAACGGGTAAAACGGGAAATATCGGTTTAGGGGGTAACGGTACGTAATCTGTTTAAAAAATGCAAAACCAATGCTACCGGTTTGATCTTAGATTTTGTCCAAAACATGACCAAACCGGACCGATTACATCCCTAGAGATGAGATGATTTTAGATAAAAGATAAAAGTTGAATAAAATATTATTAGAATATTATCTTTTAATATTATTATATTTTGAAATTTGAAAAAGTTGAATTGGAATTTGAAAAAATTGAATTGTTTATTATATTTTGTGTGAAAATTTGAAAAATTTGTAATAATGAGATGAGATGAAATGCTTTCCGAATTTAAACGGGGCCTTAAACATAAAACACTTTTTAATTTCAAATTTTCTACTCTTTCATTTGATAATTACTTAATCATTATAACTTTTCCAAACTTTCAAAACAATACTACTTTTTCAAATTTTAAAATCAAAATTTATTAAAAAATTATATTCAAATTTTTTTTAAACTTTATAATATTTTTATTTAAGATTTTCTCTCTCATTTCCAAAATCCAATACAACATCTTAAATCAAACTATTTCGCAACGATTCATAAATTATTTTACTACTATTTACGAATATACTGAGATATTCTACGTATTTAAATAGTCCCTTAATCTAAAAAGACATTGAGGGAGGTGATAATGATATACCCTACTCCTTGGATTAAATCTCCAACTTGGTTCCTTCTGGAAACTACCGCCCAAGTGTAGAATGTGTCTTGTTGAAATATAGTGAAAGTCCCAAAGTCGATTTCACAGAGACAAAGGTTTATCAAAACATATGTGGAATTTTATTGTAAAAAAATATATTGACTATGAGAGATGAAAATAAAATGAAATGTAATGTGAGGAGTCTTTTTATGGTTTTTTTTTTTTTTTTGTTAAATGGTTGTATAAAAACAAAATATGCAAAACCAATAGGAGAAATGATTTCTGAAATTTACTTAAAAAAACCAACTTTATGCAAAATTAAACTTAAACTGAAACCAAAATGCTGAAGTTCACTTTTTGTAACTTAACACAAGAAGATTCTTGAAAATGAAGTAAGAAAAAGTACGAAATTAATTTCAGTAAAATTAAATCAGAGAGGAAATTATAGTTTCTATCTAAAAGGAAAATTAGCAAGCACCTGGGTTGAGTATGAGACTCTTCTTTTTTCAGTTCCTAAATAATTTTCTCAATTAACAATCTAATCAAGACATTGATAAATGGAAGATAAAAAAAAGTTATCTTCAAGTTTTGCAATATTTCCTACGGGATTCACTACCTTACTAGTTAAATACACATTAACAATCAACTAAGAGAAGCCTTGATAATTTTCAAACTTTTGTTGTGCTTTATGTTAATAACAAATCAAGAACAAGAGTTGCAATCTATTTTTAACTCAAATCTTACTAGTAACAGAGTGAAATCAACATTTATCAACAAAATATTGCATTAAACTAAAACCTAAAACAAATCAAGTCTTCTACACTGTGATTTTAAAAACATTGCGCTAGATTTTACTATTGAAGTTACTATTCACTCTGGGAAGGTGAAAAATAAACTTTGCACTGAAAAATCTAAAAAATATTTATACATATCTAACCATGCAATTTTTTTACCAAAATTCTAACCCGAAGTGCCTCAAAAAAAGCAAAATGCGTTTTCGAACAAGCGTATCATCCGAAAACTGAAAATGAGATTATTGAGTCATAAAATCATAAATAATCAACTGAGTTAATTGGCGCAGACCATAACGTATTCTAACACTTTTAACTACCTCAAATAAATAAAATCAGACATCGAGTACCATGATGAGTGATAACACTGACTATGCTGATAGACTAAAACCTATGCAATTAGTCGATTCATAAAAACTTACGGGTTTTTCACGAGATTCTTAAAGTCTATAGAAATTTCATCATTAAATTTCTTGCGGTCTGTTACAAAGATGGTCGCACACGTCCACGACACTTCTTAGGCCGATGGGTGTGTAGAGGGCCTCAACTCCTTGTGATAATATCTTTTTGAGAATCTGCAGCCATTCCCATGGGAGTGTAAGAAGTTCTTGAGCAGCCTTGACCTCAACAAGGTTTCGGTTGACGAATATGCTTTCAATCGTGGTTGCCGACTAGGGATGGACCTGATGCTGGATGCTTTTACTGGCCCTGTCGACCTGGACCCGCCTGTTTCTTCAGCCTGCGCTTCAGAGGATGGGTCCCCAGTTGGAACCTGATGCACCCAGGCCTTAGCTTTTTCTTCTTTTTTATTCTTTATTTTTTATTTTTTGTGTGGCCATTATGTGCTTTGTATGTAAACACGTGTTCATTAATGAACATGCTTCTTCACCATTTGCTGTGATTTGTCTAACTATTTGCTTTGGACTGATCTCGTGTTTGTTCTTGACTGATCTCTTGACCGATCTCTTGACTGTTCTCTTGACTAATCTATGATGCCAGCTTTACTTTAGTTTCTCCCCCATCAATTCTTATTGAGTGCATGCGATGCGAATTTATCTCTACTCTTGTTTTTCTACTATGGTCCATTTGGCCAGGCCGCAGGAAGCGTCGTACCTCGCCGAGTGCCTCGGTCTCCTTTCCCAGCTAGCCCTTAGGCAGATTTTCACCTCATCGAGCTTTCAAGCTTTTCTTTCTTGTCGGATATGTGGTCGTGCCTGTAGTACCTTCCACGTGTTGTCTCCCCATATCTCAATGGTGATAACTAGGCCCCTCGTTTCTCGTGCACTTTTGGCAATTGTTCAGCTTCTATAATCATACCCAAATATGATGGTTTCACTTCGCATTTAAAAGCGCCCCTTGATTCTCTTGCCATTAATTCCGTCTGTCAGTTACTTCTTCCCACGTTGTTTCATAGGATGCTCATTGCTCAAATTGCGTGAATAACAGGGATTGGATCGGGTGAGTAGGCACCAGTTACTCTGGATTCCAACCGTTGCATCTGCCTATATATAAGGCCTTCCCTTCCTCATTTTTCCCATCTTCAGTTCTGTGCTGATTCCTTTGCTCCTTCATGCCTTCCCTGGGCCACCAAATCTTGGTTTTCTGGGTACTGTCATGCTTCGTTTTCTTTGTGCCGAAATACTTCAGTGTTATCCCTGTTCTCGACCTAGCAAGCTTGGTTCTCAAATGGTTGCAATCTATTTCTCTTCACTTTGTATAAATGCATTCTCTATCTTCATCTCCCGTGTCCCGGGCGGCGAGTTCGTACAGAAATAAATTCTCTTTCTTCATGCGTTGGGACATTGCTGGAGCTCTCTTCAACTCAATCGAACCACTTCCTCCTCCCGGTCGCTCTTAATGTAGAAATTAACTCCAAGATATTCCGATTCTTGGCCCCTTCTTCTCTCAGCGCTGCTTTTTAGTTGATTTTCTTTCAAGCGGCCTCGAGTAGGGGGTAGCAGAAGACTTCCTCACAACTACTATTGGTTCATCGTAGTGATAGAGATCTCTGTTCGTTGCTTTCCCCAGAGAGTGATGTTTGCTAATGTCGCTCCCCCGCGATGTATCATTTGATCGGTTTAGTATGAAGGAACGACTGACGGAGCTGCTGGCTTCTAGCTTTTAGTGAGATATGACCTAGTCTAGTTCCCACTCCGCTAGGTAGTGCTCTTGGCCAATCGCCCTTGGTGCCGGGACCTTAAGTTGTACTATGTTCTTTGTTTTGGAGCTTTATTTTGTACTTTGTCGCTCTATCTTGGAGCTTTACGTTATACCTTGTCACTCTATTTTAGAGCTTTATGTTGTAACCTGTTACCTTAATAAAATTTCTTTGCTTTGGTGCTACTAGCTTTATACATTCTTCTGCATTATCTTCCCTATGATTCTATTGTACTTTTTATTCTTCTTGCTTGGTCTGGTTTGGGGGGACAGCTGGCATCCATCGCTGGGTGGAGATGGCTGCCCTCTTGAGCATCATGGTTCATCCTCTCGGTACTGAAAACCTATGACTTACCATGATTCTGTTGGTCATCGGCTCTCTGTTTGTAGGATCTTCATTTGTTGGGCATTCTTCCGCCATAGTCTACTATCTTGTTGCCGAGGTCGATGCTTTACTTTGAGTGGTCATCGGACCTACCCGTAATCCATCGGGGAGAGGTCAAGGTGTCTTAAGCCAACCCACCTATTTGATTCCCCTGAGGAGATAACTTCTTTAGGAGATGGTGTAGGGTCGCCTACTCTCTCACTGCGATGTGAGTCAGGGTAGGTATTTGGGCCACCGAGAGGCAAGACCCACTCTCTACTGTGGGAGAGGTTGGACGGTCTTTGTCTTAGCCCTCCCTCTTAATCCCGCAAAGAGGTAGGTTATTCTAGCAGTTTGGGACTGGATTCGCTCCTGCTCATTGACATCACAAGGAAAGGTAAGATTTGGGCCAGGTTGGAGGTGCACCCACTTTTCATTCACAGCAGAGGTCAGGGTAGGTGTTCGGGCTGCCCGGGGGCTAGACCCGCTCTCTACCATAGGAGGGGTGAGTGGGTTTTGGCCTAACTCTTCCTCTTCGCCCTGCAAAGAGGTAGGTTATTCAGACATTTTGAGATTGGACCTGCTCACACCTGTTAACGCTTGCAAGGAAGATAACTTCCTTTTCTTTTTTGAGCAACTGACGACTAACCCGCACTTCACTGCGGGAAGGATAAAGCAACTAGGCATTACACCCATCCTTATGGTATCCCACAGGAAGGACAATTCGGACAGCATGCGGTTGACCACTCTTGGTCGCGATGGGATTTGGGGTAGGTATTTGGGCTGTCGAGGGGGCAGGACCCGCTCTCTAGAGCGGGAGGCCCCACAGAGAGGTAGGTTTTTCGAGCAATTTGTGACTGGACCCGCTCCAGCTCATTGACATTGCAGGAAAGGTAAGATTTGAGCTAGGCTAGTGCTGGGCCCACTCTTCTTTGTGGTTGAGGTCGTGGTAGGTATTCGGGCCACCAGGGGGCAAGACCCATTCTCTACCATAAGGCCTCGCAAAAAGGTGAGTATTTGGGTAGTTTGAGACCGGACCCACTCCTACCTGTTGATGCGCACAAGAAAGGTAATCTTTGTCTATGGGTGGCCAAGGGTAGACCTTCACTCCACCACAGGAAAGGGTTTAAGCAACCTTTGACGTTGCGCTCACCCTTTTGTGACCCATGGGGAGGTAACTTCTTTAGACAGCGATGCTATTAGTCCGCTCTTCGGTGCAATGGGGCCGGGGTAGGTTATTCGGGTCATTGAGGGAGTAGGACCTGCTCTCTACCGCAAGAGAGGTAGAGTAGCTTTTGGCCCAACTCTCCCCTTTCACCTGCGGAGAGGTAAGTATTTTGGTAGTTTGAGACTGAACCCGCTCCCGCTCGTTAACATTGCAAGGAAGGTAAATGTTGGGTAATGAAGTTGTTGTCCGTCGCTAACTTCGTTAAACAGGTCATCCTATTTTTCTGAGGTGAATGTAGCATGGTTTCCTAAAACACAATGAAATCCTTTCATTAATTAGTGCAAATTTACAGAGCATCCGAAGAAGTTCAAAAAATGAAACTAAAAAGAGTGGGAAAAAGATTCTTGGAGTCTCTCCCGACAACGTCTCTGTCTTTGGCACCTTGCATGTCCCTCTATGAACTCCCTTCCTCCCCTGCGAGCCCAGTAGGGCGAGCCAAGGGTTAAGGCTGCATGGACTTTTGAGCTCTTGGACATAACACTCCTGCGCTTTGACCTGATCCCCTTGAACCTCTCCTATGTCTCGTAGAGTTGGGAACTTCATTTTGAGGTGGTAGGTAGAAGTGACCGCTTGCAAGCTGTTAAGGGTGGGTTTGCCGACGATGGTGTTGTAGGATGATGGGGCCTTCACTATAAGGAAATCGACCATAATGGCAGCGATGCAGGGTGCAATGCCCATAAGGACTAACAGCATGATAGTTCCCTTGGGATGTACCATATCCCTAGAAAATCCCTTCAGTGGTGTCGGGGCCAGTTGCAGTTGTACATCGTCAATTCCTATCGGGGTGAAAGCCTCCCGGAACATAATATCTGCAGAGCTACCATTGCCAACGAGGATCCTTTCGGTGGTGAAGTTAGCCACTAGCATGGTTATGACCAGTGCGTCGTCATGGGGGTACAACACCCCATCTTCGCTGTTCTCCCCTAAGGAGACAATCGGGGCCGGCTTGCTTTTTGGTGCTTGGATGGGTGATACTCTGCTGAGTATACCTTATGGTACCAAGCTCGCCGCGCATGAGCCTTCCTGTAGGAGGATGTGATACCTCCACCCGCGAAACCTCTTGATTGAGCTATAATATTGTGATTATTTTACACTTAAATTCGAGTCAATCACGTTTTTCTTACTAGTAATTGAATGAATTGGGCCTTAATAAATCAACCCTAACTCAATTGATAACAGCCTAGTTTTATGATATTTAATCTCTAATTTATTACATGAAATTGAGGAAGCCATTTGTTGTGCATGTATGAAGGTGGGTTATGAGTGGGCCACAAGTGGGCCATTTGGGCCTTTGCACCAGACTCATCTCACAGAAGCTTCATTTCATATGGCCCCTACATTTTCACTTCACGGAAAGCACACTTCACGCGAGCCCTGCATTTCCACTTTACAACAGCAATTCACAAAAACGTCCAGACTTCATTCACGCTCCTGTACCACAGACGCATCACGCTGCCTTGCACCAAATTCAATTCATGAGGGCCTCTGCAAGATTCATTCCATGCTAAATGTTTCACTGCTGCAGCATAGCACCTTTTTCCTTTCTTGGACACACAACTGCTGCTAATAGGAAAGTGGAGGCTCGATTACACAGAGGAAAGGCATGCCTACTCTATTTTGGGTGCTTTTGGTCTATATGCATAGAAAGTAAACTCCTTTGTTACCTCAAAGATGAGAGAAAACGGAAATAAGAGAGAGAAAAATATTTGGTTTTTGCTAGAGAGTTTCAGCCACTCCCAAGAGCCATTTTTCACCATTTTTTGGATTTGACATTTCTTTTCTTGAATCCAAGACTTGTGACTAGATTCAAGTTCTTATTTTCATTGCATTTACATTTAAATTGTTTCTCATTCCAACTTGTTTCCATTTCAATTTAGTATCTTCGGTAGTCACCTGTGTTTGGACTCATTCTCGATAGCTTTAAATTTTTCTTTCGGATGTGTGCTTTGGATTATACTCATTGTTGTTGAATGATTCTAAGTAGTGTAAATTTTTCTGAGTCAGATTGAACTCTTGGGAATGATAAATAGTGGGTTTTGGAATTGCACATATGGTGTTTAATGAAATGTCCCTTAGAACGTAAACTTCGCAATCTTTCCTTTATTTCTTGGGAACATCAGATTACATTACGTTGATGAATGTGATTTAGCTTCTCAAGTGAGGATAACTATAATTTATTGAATGCACGTTTACGAGTCCACTTAATGAACGGAAGTGATTGAAGTAGCGTCAAGCTACATTGGAGCAAAAATTCTTGGATGCGAGCTAAATATTTCTTATTCCCCATTCGTGTTTGACACATTATTTTCTTCACTTCTCTTGCATATCCTTTAGCATTCATTCATCATCTTATACAAAAGGAAACAATGGCATTTTTAACAATGTCCAAAAAGAATCGATTTTCATTGTGAATATTGTTGTAGATAGCCTTAGGTAATAATTTTCTTTTATTTTCGGTAAAGGATGAATTTGCTATCTAAACTAATCATTTATTGAAGAAATGACTTAGGGACTTCCCTAATACTACTTGAAAACTCTTATACTTGGGAGTAATTCTTAAAACACTTTTTAGAGTGAGTCACCTCTGGCGATAGTCCAGATTTCTCCAAGAGGAGGGCCCTGCCGTGGTTGAGATCAGGGATGGTGGCACGAGTACTGCTCTCACTCAGGTGGTTGTCTGCACGGGCTCTCTTCCCTCTAGCATCGGTTGGCTCGATCGGAGCTTTTGTCCTTCGATCTATCCCTTCTTCCTTGATACTGCCTTCTGGGAAGGGAGTGTGGCAGTCTGGCCTACTTCACGCAATCTCCCTCTTTGTGCCAAGGGCTGCATTGCCCAGTATTGTGGGAGGTATACCTATGGTATATGCAGTAGCGGCATCCCTCATTTCGATCTTCGTCTTCATGGTTAGTAGGGTGACTAGCTTCGATGATGGTGAGCGCAGGTCGATCAAAGTAAGGTCCAGGTCCTCACTTGGGGCTTCCTCCTTTGTCTTGCAGTGGGAAGCTTTTTCCACCTTCTTGGGAGCCCGGGCCTTAGCCGGGGCTTTGGCCTACCGGTCAGCCCTTTCCAACTCCTTTTTCCTTGGTTCTGTCCAGGCCTACAAAGTATCTTCGACGTTGATGAAGCTGTCGGCCTGGTCCATAAACTCTCGCAACATCGCAAGGGTTCTTCTGGCTAACTCTACCATAAACTAGGATTGAGGCCAGACTCCATCCAAGGCGTCGCCAAGGTTATTTTCTCGTTCTGGTTGTCAGTGTACATACGCTACTTGTTGAATCTTACCAGGTACATCTTTAGGCTCTCTTCGTCGGTTTGTTTGTTGGTGAGGAGATAAGCTTCAGGAAGTCATCTTCTCCAGCTTGACATGAACTGGGTCAGGTAAAGTCTGGCTAGCTCGTCGAAGCTGTCCATTGAACCAGGCGCCAGGGACCCAAACCATACCCGAGTCGGGCCTTTCAGGGTCAACGGGAATGCTTTGCATGCTATCTCGCTGGGGTAGCTATGCAGTGTCATGCAAGCTCTTAACTTGTCTAAGTGCTCGAGAGGGTCCCGTCCTCCATCGTATAGCTCCATGGTGGGGACCCTAAACTTCTAAGGCAAGGGACGGCCATGACCTCCTTATTGTAAGGCAAGCCCATGCTTGCGAGTAGCTGGTCCACAAATGATGACTTGTCCACCTTCTTGGCAATCTCCTCGTATTTTCCCCAAAGGTTGTAAATTGCATCCTTTATGTTTTTCCTTTCTTGCACTTCGCTTGTTGCTGCTCTCGTGTTCCAGGATTCTTCACGTTCGCCACCACCGAGGTTGACCTCTTCGGTGTGTGCTTGGCGAGGTTTTCGCAAATCCTCATTCTCCTAGCAGAGTTTTGGCACTTCAATGGTCATCTTGGTTACCCATTCCTCCATGGTCTTCAGTCTTGCTTCTATGACGATTTTGTTTTGGCCCTGAGTCGCCTGTGAATGGGTTGTCCCAAGCATACGAAGTCACGTAAGACCTACAAAGGTCTTTATAAGGATCCCATAGACGACGACACTGTTAATGTCGTGTTCCGTACGCTGTTGGATCAAGTTTCAGGGACTCTTGTCTCTAGTAATGGGCCTGTAAAACTTAAAAAAGATGAAGCTAGAGGAGGGTGGCCTAGGGGCCGAGGAGCTTCCGATGCCAAAGTTAGTAAGGATTCTTGAATAATCGCAAATAAAATCTAAAGTAAAAATGTAGAGAGAGCCAGAGCGCTTTTCTCGTACCTGGGGTTGGGTATTTATATTGGTGCGCGAGGAGGGGGTAGATCCTCTCTATCCCCGTGGGTCATTTGTCTACATCATGACTCCTGGTTCAGTCTCATTAATGTGGCGGCACCATTAATGCAGCGCTTGGTTCAAACTGGGTTGTCATAAATGCGGCGTGCTTCAACAGGGTACCATAAGTGCGGCGTAGTTCTCCGTCTGATATGGCCATGTTGGTTTCTCTCTTGGTCCGTTGATGCAGCAGTGCAAGAGATTGAAAAGCTTCTCCTTACTTAATGTTCACCCATGTAGATAGGCACTCAAGGGTCAAGTGGCGCCAGAGGTGTTAGATGACCGGTGCATCCCTCCCAAATCTTGCACATGGGTTAATATGACATGACTCTTTTTAGTTGGGCCTTGGGCTCTGCTTTTTGCCCACCTGATCGTGATCGCCCCATCTTAAGGTCAAGGGTGAGAGGAAAAATCCCCTTATATCATAAATAAAATTATAAAATAATTATAAAACCCAAACTCAAATGCGGGATGAGCTCAATTGATTTGAATCAATAAATACCATGTATAATAATATATGTGAGTAATTAAATAATATTGATGAGCATTGATGCGGTGGCCGGCGGGTACGTGTAGGTACGTTGGAGAAGTGCAACCTGTCCCATGGCGCTGGCTTTAGATATTTTTTGTAACGATACTGACTAGTTTCTGGAGAGAGAGCATGGTTGGCCTCGCCACCTCATCATCCTCCTCATGGTACCCACCTGGACTCACTGGATGGAAGGAAGAAATTAAAAGAAAACGTACTAGTGTTGTTTCGTCTTTACAGCTGCTTCCTGCAGTAGTACTGCTATCCATTATTTAACCCTCATTACCTCGTCATCATGTACCTGTACCTATCTTTCTTTTTCATCTCTTCCTTCAACTTCCATTTTTCAAAAGAAAAAAGAAAAAACTATTTGCCTCGTCGTCTACCCCAAACAGTCACACTTGCGTCTCTTCCTGGAGTAACTACATGATATTCTTGCACTGGTGTGCGTGGCTTTTTCCAGTATATTAATTGTATAAGGGATTAAGGTTTTAAAAAAAAAAAAAAAAGCAAGTTAAATACGATCCAGATATCACACGTTTAAATATGAGCTATTTTTCAGTTTTTTTTTTAAATTATTTTCAAATTTTTTCAGTTTGAATCAGTACTAATTACGTACTAATATAACACATGCATTATATAAAATTAATTTCTATATTAATTATTTAAAACATATTACATTAACAAGTCATGTAAATAAAATCATAAGAATTCAAGATAAAAACAACACTCGTTAACTAATTTTTACATTGTACTTATAATTTAATTTCGTCTGTTGATCAGAAAGAGATATAGATTCGAAGTCGACGTTGCTTCAGGAGGACACGTACATTCGTATGGAAATATAGTACGTACTAGGACTTCTCTGAAATAATTACAACAGAATATTCCAAGTCATGCCTTTCGAAAAATAATAATAATAATAATAATAATAATAATAATTGATGCGTCCTGACTCCTGATATACTAATTAACTTTTTATTTAAATAATATATGTAATCAATTAGAATAACGGTTTTTTTTATCAAATTAAAACCATTGCATTAAAAAAACCTGCATAAAGTCTTACAGGAGAGTAACCAGCAAGAGCCTAAAGAAATATTAATTACAGCTAGCATTAATTGTGGATTTTTTCCACTATGAAAATTTAGGAGCGATGGAGATGAGGGATATACTTCCATAGAGATTATTTGAAGCTGCCCATTCATGTGCAATTGAATGCATGTATTGATTTGAATCTCGATGTATTTTCATGACATTCCAACTTTAAAAGTACTGAAACAAGTTTTTTGGTATATTGAATTATGGGTTATATTGTCTAGTCTGAGTTTCCAGGTCCACTACTACCTGAAGTGTCACTTGCAAGTCTCTAGCTACCAGCAGTTTCTTGATTTTTCTTTCTTTTGCTTCCTCTACTTATATGTACATTGTCATTACCTCGCCTTGATTTGGACTTTGACTTTTAATATGTTTGGCTTGCACAAAAATTGGGGTTCCTTCTTCTTATCTGCAAATAGCTACTATTGTACTAGATTTTAATTATAACAAACCCCTTAACGAACTAGCATTACAAGAAAAATAAATTTTTGCTATCAAAATGTTGCAAGTAAAAGGACCATTTCCTACTAAAACGTACTCATTTTCATCGTAAATAGTCATTTTGATTGTAAAATTTTGATCGCAAAAATCCGTTTCTCTTATAGTGTAGCTAGCTAGATGGGGAAGATGAAGATAAATAAATGATCAGGAAATGTTTGTAAAACATGAAAGTGATCAAAGCATCCCCTACATATAGATATCATCGTATTAATTATTAATCCGATATATTATATATATATAGTTTCAGCTTGTAGGTGCTTTCTTGTGGTCAAAGAACTGATCATGAAAGTAAATGCATCATGTATATATGTTAATATAGACTTAACATCTCAGATTAGGTTAGGTGTAACGTTAAGATTACACGTTATAAGGATCATAACAGTAAGCTGGTACGTGGGGTGTATGTATGTATGCATGCATATATGTATGTAATTCACAAATAGATATTATAAAAAGTAAAGTTCATGTGTCGTGTATCAGATTGGTAAACCTAATTTTTTAGTGTAAAACAGATCTAATTTACTGCATGCATGCATGCATGAAGTGCAGTTGTTGTGTTTAAGAAAGGAACAATATGATGCATATCTACTCTACATGCTTATAAAAGGCTTTCATCATGCATGTGGGCTTTCCTCTGAATTTCAGTTCCCTGTAAACTCACGTAAGACAGGTCCTGCATGCATGCATGAAGTGCAGTTCATGTTGTGTTTTTCAGTTTTACAAGAGATCGAATGTGTTAAGAAACACAAAGACCAAACCAGAACAAAGAAGCTGTCTTTGCTACAAGATTAATGTGTAATCTTACATGTATATAATGTGGTATCTATTGGCTCATATCTCCTAAAAAATGATAGCAGTTTGGTGTGTTTTCGGGAAACTTGAATTTACAGGGAACTAAAAACCAAAGATACAAAACCCAAGAACAGATTTTTTGGCTTTGGGAAGGAGACGTGCACATGAATACAACCCATGCAAATAGTCCAAGAAAAAGCTCACACGGCAGCTCTGCCTGCGACTGGGCCATGCATGATTTTTCTCCCTCACCTCCTGCATTATACTTATAATGGCAAAGGTTTTATAAAATTATAAAAAAAAAAAAATCCCCAGCTAAATTGAAACATAACCACAAGCAGACAAAATACTCCAGAAATAAAAATAAAAAGAAAAATTTTATTCTCCATTCTGTCACACACATCACAAATAAATTTTTTTTTCTTATTTAATATGTAGTACATGAACTATGAATAGAAGAATTTTTTTAATTTAATAAGAATAATAAAAATTTAAAAAAAATTTAAAAAATAAGAGTTATTATCTATAATCAATATTACGTAATTCTTACAAACTTTGTTAATGAGATTGATCCAAACATTTGTTTTCTATTAAAAAATAAAACAACCAATCATATTAGGGCTAGTTTGGTTATTAGACTGTATCAAAATCAATTCAATTCACTCTAATTATAAGTTGAGTATAAATTCTAAATATACAATTGTCAAATTATTAAACTCATTTCAAAACTCTTTTACACTTTAGGCGTATAATTTTTTTCAACTCAAAATTTCTTTACATATAAAATTCATAATTTTTGTTAGGTTACTATAAAATGTATTAAACTCATTTTAATATTTAAATATATTTAAATTTATTTTAGATTAGTTTTATAAAAATTATTCTATTATCTTAATTTATTATTATTTATAAATAATTAAAGTGCAGACGTATTCGGAAAAATAAAGAAAGAAAGAAAAAAAAAAGTGAGGAACATTATTGTCCAAAATTTAAAAAAAAAAAAAGTGAAATGGAAGGTAGGGGCAGAGACGTGGCAGTTAATCAGCAAAAGCAGTCAAATCGTTCGCTACTCCAATTGTCCTTATTACTGTTCCATAGCTACAGGGGTCCCACTATCGCCCCTCCCCCCCCCCCCCCCCCCCCTCTCTCTCTCTCTCTCTCTCTCTCTCGCTTCTATTTAATTTTCTGAGAGTTTCATCAACCGAACCCTCCCTGTCCAGTTTCCACCGCCACTGTCGCCGGAACTCTGGGCTCTACACAGAGAGAGAGATCAGAGAATGAGATATGGTGGGTCTGAGTGTAGTACTGGAAGCCCCAAATGGTGGTGTTAGCAAGAAAACCCCACAGGTTGTCAACAAGACCGCCATGTTGCTTATCAACAAGCCCTTATCTCCTTCTGATCTCTCCTCCTCCCCCTGTAAAAACCTCCATTCTATAATTCCTCCAGGACCCACTTTCCTTGACCAGTGTTTTCTCTGCCGCGAAAAGCTCTTGCCTGGAAAAGACATCTACATGTACAAGTAAGACCCCCCCCCCCCCAAAAAAAACCACCAAATCTGTCTGTCGGTCTGTCTCTCGTGTTCTTCTTTGTTCTTTCATGGGTTTATTTGTTTTGTGTTAAAGTTTTAATTTTTGTTGTAATATATTTTGGTGGTTATGCCTTAATGCAGAGGGGACAGGGCATTTTGTAGCGTGGAGTGCAGGTGCAGACAGATTTTTATGGACGAGGAAGAGAGTCTTAGCAAAAAACACTGTTCATTGGCTGCCATGAAACCAACTTCTTTGTCGTCGTCGTCTTCTTCTTCTTCTTCAACTTCTTCTTCCTCCACTGCTCGTCGTCAACGCAAAGGGGCAAAAAACCGAGCAGGCGGGTTTGCGTACTGAGAGAGAGTGAGAGTATTATGAAACTGAGAAATAGATTTTTTTTTTTTCTTTGAAACTGTAATCCAGTGTTAACCTCCGCTGATTTTGTAATGGCATTGATATCCTTTCTATTTTTATTTTCTTCTTGGTATGAAGCCATAGAAGTCATGTGATTCATTACCCCCAACCCCCAAACACATCTCTGAGGTCATTAATGGTATTTACTATATATATGTATATTTATGTGTAGTGCGAAGAATAGAGATATGAGTAGAATTTTCTATATATATAAACATGGTGCTCTTTGGGACGAGAATGTGTGGGTTTTATTCTTTGTAGAAAAGTGAGAATGCAAAGCCATTAATATTGTTTCCTCGGATGCTCGTCTTTAGTACAATTTGGAGGGTGAATGTGTAGCTAAGGTACCCAAAAGTAGAACAATGCTTTAATGGAGGTAGGGAAGATGGTCCGTGATTAAGGAGAAACATCTATTGCTATATAAAAATTGTTACACTTTCTACTTTCTGAAATTCAAAAGCTCCTGCATCCATACCTAAGATGTGATGACCCGCTTTTACGTGTATTTTCACTGAAAGAATATTTTAATTTAATTAAATATTTTATAGTGCTTTTATTTTAAATTATCGAGTTTTAAATAGATTTTATTGGCTGTTGAATTTAAATTGTGATTTAATTTATTTTGGCTTGTTTTTTGTTTTAAAAATTTAAATAATTGGTTTTTACTAGTTATTTATTTTATTTTAGCTTGTTGATGTGTTTAAAATATTTTATTGGTGTTTATTTATTTATTTGATGTAGTGTTAATTTATTTTAATCGTTTTATGTTTTTACCGTTTTCGGCTGATCAGTCTTTGGACTTCCGACGTGAGGACTGGACCTCATTAATTTCCTTCATCTTTTTCTTTTTTCTTTTCTTTTCCTCTTCTTTTTCTTTTTTCCCTTTTTTCTTTTTTCTTTTTCCTTTTTTTCCCTCTCCCGTTCGGTTCTCTCTCTCTCTCCCCGCGTTCCTCTCTTTCTCTCTCTCTCCTCACCCACGCGTCCGCCGGCCTCCAGCCCAGCCCCGCCGTTCGCCGGCGTCGTGCCTGACGCCACACCCACCGGTCGACTCCCCTCCGGCCGGTGATCATCCCCTCCAACTCCCAGCCCCAACCGGCCGGCCGTTTGGCCGGAAAACGCCCAACAAGCCGCACGGCTTTAAGCCCGATCCGCCGCCGTCGCTCCACCTCCGGCCACCACCTCTTCACCACTTCTTCCCCTACTCCTTACCGACCTAACCCACCCATCCCCGGCCTCAAACGGTCACCGGAGCGGCTCCCACGAGCTCAACTCCGATTTGCCCTTTTTCCGCCCCTACCGGCGTTTTCGCCGCCACCCACGGCCAAAACTCACTTCCACTAGCTTCATAAACATCTCTAGACCATTCCCTATCAATTTGGTGTCTTGGTTTGTCCCCGGTCAAAAGTGGGTATTTTGCGACCCACGGGAACAGTGCATTTGCACTGTTACGTTGCTTTCGCATCGCCGTTCGCTTCGCGCCGAACCTTCTAAAAATCCTATATAGCGCTGTAAGTATTTTCCAAACGCTACTTTTAGATTTAAATGTATTTTACTCTTTCAATAAATTATTTGGTTGGTTCGCTGATTCCGGACTGAGTCCGAGGAGTTCGGGGGTCGGATGGATGGAGGACGGAGTTGCTTGATTTGTTGTGCTATGGTTGAATTTATTTGTCGAGCATTGAAATTGGCATTTACATGATGCATGCACTTGTATTTTATTTTATTGGAAAAATCATGTTTTATTGGCGTAAATGATTTTTGGGAGTGTGCGTATCACGAGCCCAAGCCGGGATGGGTTATTATCTCGGTGGAGCTCCTCTGGTCACTCGGGAGTGGATAATACTGAGTGACATCCCCTGGGTTGTCGCCGGGCGACGACCGGATCGCACGATACGGTAACGCTGTCGTGTCGACTCCGTGGTCCTTTTAGTGGCGGGGACTAGAGGATGGCCTGGCCAGGTACGCGCGAGTTGGAGGCGCGAGTCTGGGCATCGCTCGTGTAGGTGTCACACGCGTAGACGTTACCTGCGGTGTGGCACAGAGCCAGAGTGTGCGGATGATCCCTAGGGGAGATCATGGTGCATGCATAATTGGTTGGTTTTCATGGTTTTCGGATATGGGCCATTTTCTGGGAAAATGGCGATGGTCTTGTGATCCATTTTCGGGGAAAATGGTGGTTTGGGCCATTATCTGGGATAATGGCGAGGCTTGGTTTTTAAGGTTATGTTTTTAAGCCAAATGGGTTTTTGGCGTGCGTGGAAAATATGATTTATGAGTTTTGGAGCATTGACATTCATTCATACTTGTTGTTTGAGTTTAATATGCTTTTATCTAGTGGTGTTTGGATTTTACTTACCTGCGGCACCATTTTTGGTACCGTAGATTTTGATGCAGTGTTCGAGGAGGAGGAGGAGGCTGAGCCCGAGGATGCGGCTCCGCCAGAGTTTTGATTTGAAGTTATGCTTTGTGCTTAGTTTTAAAAACAATATTAATATCATGTAATATTTTATTCTGTACCTTTGAACCGTTTGTATTTTATTTAAGAAAAATTCTGGTACTTAGTATTTGACTTTGCTATCCGCTGCGTATCTTCTTGTGCACATTTGTCGCTTGCACACACTTGGCACTCTTCGATAGGGTGGTGACCCGTGATGTCACCATCCGGGCACCTCGAATTCCCCGTTTTCCGTACGTGGGGATTTTGGGGGCGCCACATAAGACCTTGTTTGTCTGTTGCAATAATGTCCGAATTGATTTTTGTTTTCCCTTTATTTTCCATATCATCCCCCACTCTTGACTGGATCTGAGCTATTGAATTTGAACATGTAAATTAGCTGAAAAATTAAAATTAAGGTGTTTATAAAGCTAGTAAAACTCTATTGATTCTCTAGAATATTTTCCTAAAGCTATAGCATTGAAAAAAAATAAAATAAAATAAATGTCTTATATTAGCGTAGCGGTTACCACCACCTCTTCAACAATGTTTCATGCAAATGCATGCCATTCTTGTAGTTCTGGAATCAAAACATGGTGCTTGATTTGATAGGAACATATCCACCACCAGGAGTACTCTCTCTCTCTCTCTCTCTCTCTCTCTCTCTCACACACACACAAATAGTGAGATTTATAATAGAACTTTTTAATGTTGATGTGAAAGAATGAAGTGTTAGTGGAATAATTCGTGCGTGGCCCTGAATTCAGGAAGTTGGTTAGATTTAGCTGGCATCAACATGTGCAGATTCCCGAACTGGTTAGAGTACAAGATGGGGATACCCATCTGCTTAATTTATGCTATGCATTGAGTATAACTTGCAAATATACAAATTGCACACAAAATCTGTTGATTATGGTATGGCCATCCTCTACATGTACAGGAAGATGGATTCAAAACAAACACACTCGGGGTTTTCTGTTCTCACCTCACAACTTCACAAGGTCGGCCTGAAATAGTTGCTCGAAGCATAGAATAACTGGGGGACGGGAATTTGAAGTTTTGGACCATAGAATCTATACTCTCTGATGTGGGCATGCAGTACCTTAAAGTTGGAACATGGAACCCTAGAAAGAGTACCATGAGAGAGAGAGAGAGAGAGAGAGAGAGAGAGCTACTAAGGACTAAGGAGGTGTTTGCAATTTGTTTGTCTTTATGCTCTGTCACAAGTCCATATTACATCAGTGGAAAAGGACATAGGCAGTACTTGTTTGTCTCGCAAGGTGAAAATGCCTTATCATCAGTGGAAAAGGACACAGGCAGTACTTGTTTGTCTCGCAAGGTGAAAATGCCTTATCATTTCACTTTGAGAGGTAGAGAATGCTTTGGTTCTGTCAATGTGAGAACTCATTGTGCCACCCTTTACACCCAGGGGGATAAGTTCTTCTTAAGCCAGACCAAATCAGATTTACCTAAAACGGAATTATATTTACTCTCATTCAGCTTTTTGGAACCACGTGTAATTTACACGACATCAATCAAGATCAAGGCACACTGGGTACAGTTATAAGCTTCAATATCCAGGATAGCTAGGAATACAAAAGCCATCAAAATAAGGTTTACATTTCAGGCTAACTAGCAATTCTCTAGACTGGAATATGGCTGAAAGGGCTTTCATCGAGGTATCCTACTGGGTTGGCCTCACTGTCTTTATATTTTTAGACCTAGGGGATACTTTTGCCAAAACTATAAGCAGCAAAGATGGAAGAAGTCAGCCCATTCATCCAACCTGAATGCATTTTAACTTTAAAGTGGACAACAATAGTTAAACATAGATAAGCTTTGATACCCAATGCACTAATTCCAAGTTTCACAGAAGCGTCGAATTGCACTCTTGAGTTGAGAACCCGCCTGCTATCCAAAGTTCAAAGCCAATTGAAGTTATACAAAATATACAAGTTGAACACAGGAATGTCCTGAAAAGGTTTGCATGCTAGTGTTTTCAATTAAATACAAACGGGTTCTAATTACAGTGTCCTAATCACACATTTGTCTGGATCGTTATCGCCATCATAATGTACGTCATGATGACAATCATCCAGACTTGAATAGCAAAACAGCCTTCTGATCCAAATAGAAATAGATGAAGTGGTTTGTTTCGTGAGTCACATAGGAACCTGCACAGAAAACAAGTAAATATGTCCACACAACTCAGTTTTAAAAATAAGCAGCGGCAATCCCAAGTTTATCAAATATACAAAACAATATCAAAATGGTAACAATAACGTAAGTGTATTTGTATTTGATTTTATACTGGCGAAGCAACAATGAAGGGGGTTGCTTTTGGAAGTCCAAAAATGTCAGGAGCTGGAAGGCCATAGTCACTAATGGAAGCAAACCAAAGCACTTGCCTGTAACATATAGCATCCCCACACATCAACAGAACCTTGAAAATTAAGGGTCACTCTTATCTTGGTAACAGTCAGTCAAGACTTTGCATGGAAGCAGATCTGAAGCAACTACTTCAGTGCTTGTAGATAGAGGTTCATACTAAAACTGGCAGAACCGTTCACCTAGGAATACTGGAAACTTATAAAGGCAATTTAGAAGAAGATACACCTCACGCACTTTTAAGGAAACATGATGAGCTGACAAGCTCAAGTCTCCCCAAGAAAGAGGAAACATATCGATTGTGGTTTCTATATGTCATCGCAGAGAAGATGACCAATGATAATCACCAAATAATAATAATAATAATAATAATAATTAGCAAGTTATCTGGAAGACATTACTTAAACACCAACTCAGATTTGATAGTTAAATATCACTTTAAATCAATACCTTTTTAATGGTAAATCAATATTTGACATTAAAGACGTATCCCATCAATCAGATCTTTTCAAAAGAATCTATGCTCACATACAGCTGGAAATACTGAAACTAAATTTAGTTGCTCCAGTTAAAGAAACAAGGTTTGATATTTTTCGCACAGTGATTTTACAGTGTCCATGCAAATGCAAGGTTTAGAACAAGCCATGCTAAAACTGCACCATACAGAGAATGGCCCAAATTTTTTATTCACTTGGAGCTACTCACTACCAGCACTTGATTATATCACTCCTTGTCATGCCTAAAGACAATGATAACTTCAAAAATGATCCATGGTAGTACTAGAAATATAACTTACATAGAGATCTAGGCAGACCACAGACATGCTACAAGCAGGGTAGCCTATTGCCTGGTCGTGCTATCGCAGACCATACACAGGCTTGGATGGAAAGTTTCTATACTCAACATCATAGGACCATAGAAATAGCAATACAGAGACACATAGGCAGACATACTACAAGAAAATCACAGCATGACAGTTGCATATTGCTGATGGTATATCACAACCTTATATGGGCTTGAACTGCAAGTTCTTATGATGTTTTCTAGGATCTGACACAAATTCAGCCACAAGCACACATCAATGTCAAGTAATGCAATAACATTCATTTCCCCCTCATTTATGAAACGGAATTATGATTTATTTTAACCAAAAAGTATCATTCAATGCCACTCCCCATTTGGGGCCTTCCAAGCATAATTGCAGTATAGGATTTACGCGTCATTGGACAGAGAAAAAGAAAAACCATGGTTTCATGAACTGCAACAAGATCTGAACTTGTTTTCCATCACACTTAGGATGCTAAAAACATCAATTGCAGGGTCTAGCAACGAGTAGGATCAAGGACTATGAATGAGGTAAATCCAAGGTCAAATGCATTTAGAGGTTTTTTTAACTACAGTTTTTCATAAATAAATTATTAAGATTTTGTTTTTTCGCACCAAGTCCAATGACATCAGCTCATCTACTTTCAAAATTGCTATTGGACACACAGAAAGGAAGTAAAGACAAAGGTCCAAAGCATGCCTAGATTCAAACTAAAGAGGGTTAAGGCCATGTTTAAACACCATTCAAACACAAATACTTTTCAATTTAAAATTTTCAACTTTTTCATCTAATCATTACCTAATCATTACAACTTTTCTAAACTTCCAAGCAAAACACAAATAACAATTTTTTTTCAAATCTTAAAACAAAAATAATATTAAAAAATTATATTCTAACAATTTTTAACATTATAATTTTTTTATTCAAACTTCTTCTGTTATTTTCCAAAATCTCATAAAATATCTTTTAACTCAAACCATTTCATTATTATTTACAAACTATTTCACTACTATTCACAGATTTTTCATTTTATCTAATCTCATCTCACGTGCAAACGAGACCTAACCCCCAAATAGGTCAAAAAGATTCCCTTGAATCAAAATCAACCACTATATATACAAAAGTAGCAACCGCATTCCCAGCATCCGATCATTAACTTGAGGGTAGATCTACTAGCATAAGTCATATCGAACAAGACAAAATACCCAATAACCAAAACAGAACTTAAACCACAAATCGATTCGATAAACATACCATCAGATAGAAAACTGAATCTGAACAAAAACCCAGAAGAAAACAAAAAACAAGAGACGGAAAGTGCAAAAATGGAGGAGAAGGGAGGGTTACCAAAGTTACGACCAACGATGCAGTGCCAGGTGGAGCCGTGCCGCTTGTCGAACTCCTTCTTAATGTGCTCCGCAACGTCCTTCTCCACACCGTGCTTCTCAAATGCCTAATGGAACCCAATCCCACATTAAACACGATTTTTATTTTTTTTTTTGTTTTCAAAAGAGAAAAAGAAAAGAGCAAAGAACCTCAAATTTAAATATATAAAACTAAGTATCAGAGAGGAACTGACGGCGATGGCGGTGTCGATGGCCTCCTTCTGCACGTCGGGGAGCATGTCGGCACTCTTGATAATGACGCGCTTATCAGGGGGAGGAGTTGCCGCAACCGAAGAGGGAATCAAGTCTTCTGAGATCGGAGACTTGATCAACAGACCTCCCGCGTTGATCCTCTTGGCGTCTTCGCTCATTTTGCCTCCGGCTTTCCACCCTCTCGCTCCTGGCCCCTGTCCACAAAAAATTACCTCCCTCCCTCTCTCTCTCTCTCTCTCTCTCAATAAGTACCCTTTTCGCTCTGGGTATGAATGGTTTTACTGGCCTCCATATGTAACAACTTGTAATTAGTGTGACCAGATATTTAATCTGGATAATATTATAATTTATTGGAATAATTACTGCAAATGTCTGAGTTACTAAATAACAGGTAACACAAAATTAAAAAATTCATCTTATTTCATCTCAACTCATTATTACAATTTTTTTAAATCTTCATACAAAATATAATAAACAATTTTACTTTTTCAAATCTCAATACAAAATTAATATTATAAAATTATATTATAACAATATTTTATTCATTACTATTTAAAACATCTCATCTCAGAGCATTGACATTGGCTTCATCAAAATTATCTTTAAAATTTGATGAAAAGTACAAGTTTTCCATAAATATAAAACTTTCATATCTATAATCCTACATTGGATTAGCCATTATATTCATCAAAATAATAATATAATATTATTTTTTTAATAATAATATAATTTTTTTTTCATTTTTTGCAATTAAACTGAAATGATAATATAAAACTGAAATATATTAATAATATTATAAATCCAAAACTGAAATGAAACTATGGTTGTAGGAGAAAAAAAAATGAGAAGGAAAATAAAATACAATAGTTGGGAATTAAAATGTAGTAAAATAATTGGTTGATGAGTGAATAGTAACCCTTCAAATTTGAAGGAAATCATAGATTTACTGTAATTCAAAGCTTCCCATTTTTGGTTTGACTAATCCAATGTAGCTTGAATTTATACATATTCATCATTTTATGCATTTGGCTTGGCTTTTGATGAAGCCAATGCCAATGCTCTCATCTCATATGTGTAACCAAATGGGACATAAGTTATGTTTGATATAAGTTCAATGCATGCAATATCATTCAGGCATCCTGTTAACTGTTTATAAAAAAAGAAAAGTTTATAAACTATGTTTATAAAACAAAATAAAAATCTATTAACTACCGTATCATTCTACTCTCATCTTACTATAATAACGTGACTTTTTTATTAATTTTTTAATTTATTTTATAAAAAAATATCTATAAGTAAGGAAAAGTGTCACGTTCATAAAAATAAAATGAAAGAATGATAGTAATGTGGTGTGCAAGCATACATAAATCACTTTCTTAAGTGAGAAATATTCTATATTATTTTAAGATATGTAAATTCTTTGCATTCTCTTTGAAGAAAGTGGAACAAATATGAAACCCATGTAAAAACTTACTTTAGGAGTGTAATGGGTCTCGGTTTGGTCTGGTTTGCAACATATTTTAAAATCAAATCGATATACACTAATTTTAAGAATTGAAGAACCATTACCTAATCGATTCATCAAAAAAATTAAAACTTTCGACTTTATTGGTTCGGTTCGGCCCAATTTTATCGCTTTTTCAGGTGTAATTTTAATGGCGAAAACCTCACATAATTTTCTAGAGTGAGAAAAATAGCAAGAGTTGTGCCCAATTATTTACAAAACTAAAAATACATATGATTAAATGAGTAGAAATGTATTTATAAAAAAGAATATAAAATTTATTTATCCTATATATATATATATATCAAAAGTAGGTTTATATTAATAACTTAATATTAATATTCATGTTTAAAATTAAAATTTTATGCTATATTAATTTTAATATTTTATATTTTAAAATTAAAATTTATATGTTATATCAAATGTTATAGCTTATATTAAGATATAAAATTAATTTTATTTTATTAGATTATTAGACATAAATAATAATATTTTTTAAATTTGATATTATATTAATTAGCAATTTAGAGAATAATATATATAATATAATATTTAAAATTATATATAATTAACTCGGTCTCAAATGTGCTTCCAAGTATAAAAGTGTTAAATTCTATCAAGGATAAGTTCAGGATCGTATTCCACAGGGATAAAGAATTATCAAAACATTTTGTGAAGTTTTTATTGTAAAAAAAAGTATATCGACTATGAGAGATAAAAAAAATGAAATGTAATGTAAAAAATATTGAAGATGAGTTAAAAAAAATATGAATTGAATTTCCGTAAAAATTTAGTCAAAGCTGGAATTAAAATTTCTAATCGAAAAGTCAAATTAACAAACACTTAGGTTGGGTATAAGACTCTCTTTATTTCGGTTCCTAGATAATTTTCTCGATTAACAATCCAGTAAAAACATTGATAAACGGAAGATAAAAAGTTATGCTCAAGTTTTGCAATCTTTTCCTAAGGGATTCTCTACTTTACTAGCCAAACACACATTTACAATCAATTAAGAGAAGTCTTGATAATTTTTAAGCTTTTGTTGTGCCTTACGTCAATAATAAATCAAGAACAAGAGCTGCAATCTATTTTCAAATCAAATTCGACTAGTAACATAGCGATATCAACATTTATCAACAAAATATTACATTAAACTAGAACAAAAAATAAATCAAGTCTCATCCCACAACTCAAGCTTCAGAAATTAGCTAGACATAATATTTATAGCAGTAAAAATAAATATAAGTAAAGCTATCACAAAATTTCGAGCGAAAAAGAAACCCAAAATAAAAATGAACTGAAAGCCAAAAATAAATGAAGAAGACACCGCAGTTCATGAAAAATAAAATCCCAGTAGAAAATAATATGAAGCTAAAAGAAAAATGCAAATGGAAATGAAAGAACACTGCTCAGCAAAACTGAAATAAAAGCCACGGAAAGGAAAAAAAAACGAAGCTGACGCCGCGCGCCCAAGGTAAATAAAACTAAAACTGAAAGGTAAAAATCTAAGGAAAGAAAATGAATGGAATGAAAGGCTCCACCTAGAAATGTATATGAATGCAAGAAGAACAAGTAAGAATGAAGCCACTGCCCAAAAAGTAAACTACAGAAAAAATAAAATGAAGAACGATCACTATAAATGAAAATTGAAAGAAAAATAAAAACCAGCCGAATGATAATGAAGAAGAAGAAGTTGCCGTCCAGCAAAAGACTAAAACTGAAAGAGAAAAATAAAGTCTCTAGAATCCAAAATGAAAAACGAACGAAAATGAAAAAAAAAAAAAAACCCTCTATCCAGAATTGAGAATTAGAACCAAAAAGTACCTACTGAAGGAAAAAAATGAAAAACAAAAGAATGTGATGCTATTTCGAAAACGAAAACTGAAACTTAAAAAAAAAATGAAGCCGACGAACGGGAATGGAAAAACTCCACCCAGGAAAAATAATAAACTAAACTAAAAGATAACAGCCGTCTAAGAGAAGAAAACGTTGTCCTCCAGTTCGAAAACTAAAACTATAAAGAACGAAAAAAACATTGACAAAAAAACAATTAATAAAACCTAAGAAAAAATGAAGAAATCGAAGAGAAGAGCTATGATTCCTTTTATATTCAGTCTATGATTCGCAACCCATAGCTAATCCCCTGCTTTTCAGCTCGCAAGTCTTTAGCTCTTGCGTCTACACCAGTGTTGAGGCCAAACTGTGCTCTGCACCAGCGAGGCCACGATTGTGCCCTTGCATTTCGTACGTCCCCAAATTCCCTTACACTTCTGTCCAAGAGGCAAGCCACAATTCCTAATGTTCTTTTTCCAGATGTGCTCCCCCTCTTTTACTTACCTCACTTATGGGCCTCCATCCTTCTTGTTTCTTCACAACTTTTGCAACTAATGTAGGCCTTGGTTACAAGTTCTAGTGGGCTTCACTCCTAGATGTAGGCTTGAGTTATTGAGTTTTAAACTGCTTATCACATTGGCTTCACTCCTGTAATGGGCAAGATTCAATTATAAATTTACTTAAATGCTCTTCCACCCACAACATAATGCATCTATATTTAATTAGATGTAAAATATTATTTTACATGCCGAACAAAGTTAATTCAGATGATCTAATTAATACTCTTATTTTAACACATAAAACTCATTTAACCCAAGATATTAAGAGTATTAATAAAATATAATTGACCATTTATCACACTCCCCAACTGATTTTTTGCTAGTCTTTAGCAAATAAAGTGAATGAAATCACACATGGAGAAGTTACCAACTGCCATTCCAATAAATCTGAAAATCACATGCCATGAAATACACTTGTTGAGTTTAAGAATTTGGAAATAAATTAATCTAAATTTGAGTGTCAACTGGGAGATTTATACACAATTTAGTTATTTAACCAAGGGAATTAAGTGTAACATAGTTTGCTTTCCTTCAAGTGTGTGGGAATAAGGTTAGAATTCCAAAATTGACTACTAAGAGGCATTAATAGTTTCAATCACAGGAGCTAATCTGATAAAACCACATGGTATTACTCTAATTCAAAACTATTGTAGTGGTAACTTTCACACTATTACACTTTAAAAGGCACATAATTTCTTATTTAGTAAGGACCCCGGTAATAGGCAGCCTTTTCCAATACACAAATGTAAATCATATATGATTTCTTTTTTTTTGGTTTTCCTAGTGGGGGAATCAAACATATGAATGTGTGCCTACCCACACTTTCACAAGTCAGCCCTTACCACAAGTCTACCTGAAGGATTTTTATTTTTTTTATTTTTATTTTTATCCATGGCTTGTCTCTTCTCTCATTTAATTCACTTTAGATTTATTCTTAAGCCATTAGGATATGGTTCATTAAAATCCCAAACAACAGAAGTGTAAATCAACAAACAATGACCCAATGTAGTCTTTCTAGGCATTCTGGGCAAGTGTTGTGTGTGTTTTAGAAAAATTTTTAACATCTTTCCATTGGTTTAACAACTAAATAAAATGGATAAGTCCCCATTTTGATCTAAACTCTGATTTCACTACATTAAACATGTTCCATCTCAACAAATCATTTTCCAGCTTGTGAAAATCAGAAACAGGAAATTTTATGCCAACATATGAGCAAGGCATGCAAAACAGAAAAATTGAAGGAAAGAGGAGAATGAAGTACTTGGACAACTTTGAAAGGAATGCAGCCAAAATAAAAAATAAAAACTGAAAAACAAAAGAAAACAATGAAAAGAAATTGACAGATCAAGAAACATTAATTAGGATCAAGCAAATGTAGAGTAGATTCCTCATGTGCAAAGTTAGAAATAAAAGGCTTGGCCTTTGACCATTAACCTTAAAAGCATTTCCATTTTGAGGATTGACAACCTCAATAGCACCGTGAAGGAAAACTGTTTTAACCAAATAGGGGTCACTGTTTTGACCAAATAGGGGCCACTCCATTGGGATCTTAACTTGACAGGGAACAAATGAAGTCGAGAATTATAGAGTAAAGCCTGTTAATTAGGCTCAAATGATATTACATTGAATATGCTTATCATGGAAAGATTTCATGCGTTCTTTGGACAACTTAGAATTATCATAAGCATTCGTTCTAAGTTCCTCTAGTTTTGAAAGGTGTGATTTTCTCAAAGATCCAGCTTGACCAAGATCAAAATTAAATATTTTGATGGTTCAAAATGCATGGTGTTCAAGTTCAACGGGGAGGTAACAAGCCTTACCATAGATTAACCGATAAGGAGACATATCCAAAACAGTTTTTATATGCAGTCATATATGCCCATAAATCATTGGTTAATTTTAAAGACCAATCATTTTGATTAGGACTCACAGTTTTTTTCAAAATGGTCTTAATTTCCATATTAGCAAGTTCAACTTGGCTATTCGTTTGAGGGTGATATGTGATAGAAACTTTATGGTGAATGTCATACTTATCCAAGAGGGTAGCAATGGACTTGTTGCAAAAATGGGTGCTATTATCACTTATGATGGCTTTAGGCATGCCAAATCTAGCAAAAATATTTTCCTTAAAAAATTCAAGCACCACCCTATGGTCATTTGTTTTACATGGTATGACTTCAACCCATTTTGAAACATAATCAATGGCCACTAAGATGTACAAATAACCAAAAGAGGAAGTAAATGGTCCCATAAAATCAATTCTCCAACAATCAAAAATCTCAATAATTAAAATAGGTTGTAAAGACATCATGTTTCTTTAGTGACAACACCTAGTTTCTGACATGACTCATAAGTTTTGCAGAAATTATATGCATCTTTAAACATATGAGACAAATAAAAATTACTTTGTAAAATTTTTGCAACTGTTTTATGCGCAGAAAAATGACCCCCACACACCTCACTATGGCAAAAAGAAAGGACAACTTGTATTTCATGGTCAAGCACACATTTTCTAATGATTTGATCAAAACAGTATTCAAACAAATAAAGATTATAATAAAAAAATGATTTCATCTCATGCATAAATTTCCGTATATCTTGAGCACTCCAATGAGGTGGGGTTTGTCCTGTCACCAAGAAATTAACTATATCAGCAAATCAAGGTAAATTCTCAACTAACATAAGATGTTTATCAAAAAAAGAATCAAGAACAAGTATCAGTTGTTCAGTTTCAGCAATTGTAAGCCTAGACAAATAGTCAGTTACCACGTTCTTCACCCATTTCTTGTCTTTGATGATAGTGTTGAACTCTTAGACTAAAATTATCCATCTAATCAACCTTAGTTTTGCATCTTTATTTGTCAATAAATACTTTAGAGCTGCATGGTCAGTAAATATGACTATAGGAGAACCAAGAATATAGGCACGAAATTTTTCTAAAGTAAATACCACAGCAAATAATTCCTTTTTAGTAGTAGAAATTTTTTTGAACAGAATTTAAAGTTTTACTTGCATAGTAAATGACATAAGGAAGTTTGTCCATACGTTGTCGAAGAACATCTCCTATAACAAAATCGCTTGCATCACACAAGATTTAAAAAAAAAAAAAAAGACCAATCAGAAGGTTGAAGAATAGAAGCATTGGTTAACAAAATTTTAAACTGACAGAAAGCTTCTTGACACTTAGGTGTCCAATCAAAATTTACATCATTCATCAATAATTTACATAGATGCTTAGAAGTAGAGCCAAAGTTCTTAATAAATCTCCTATAAAAACCCGCATGCCCAAGAAAAGATTTAATATCTTTTATTGACTTGGGTGTATGAAGTTTAGAAATCAACTTAATTTTTGCTCTATCTACTTCAATTCCTCTAGATGAAACAATATGTCCAAGAACAATGCCTTGTTGTACCATGAAATGACACTTATCCCAATTAAGCAACAATTGTTTCTCTTCACACCTGGCCAAAGCAGTTTATAAATTAATTAAACAACTCTCAAATAAATAATCAAATACAGAAAAATCATCCATAAATATTTTTAGAATGTTCTCAATCATGTCACTAAAAATGTTAAGCATGCATATTTGAAAAGTTGCTAGTGCATTGCATAAACCAAAAGCTATTTTCTTAAAGGCAAAGGAACCAAAAGGACAAGTAAAGGTAGTTTTTTCTTGATCCTCTGGTGCTATTTCTAATTGATAATAACAAGAGAACCCATTTAAGAAACAATAAAAATATTATCCAGTAACTTTTTCTAACACTTGATCAAGAAAGGGTAAAGGAAAATGATATTTCCTAGTTGCGGCATTCAACTTCCTATAATCTATACACATGTGTCAACCAGTAGAAATCCTAATAGGAATCGATTCATTTTGCTCATTTTTAACAATAGTAAGCCCATATTTTTTTGAAACTACATGAATGAGACTTACCCACTTGCTATCCGAGATGGGGTAAATAATACCCACATAAAACAATTTTAGCACCTCATTTTTAACCACTTCCTTCATTGTGGGATTCAACCTTCTTTGCATTTTCCTAGAAGGCTTTGCATCATCTTCTAAATAAATCATATGGGTACACTCAAAGGGATGTATACCTTTTATATCAGCCATTGTCCACCCAATGAACTTTTTATACATCCTAAGGATATCTATCAATTTATCTTCTTGTTCACTAGTTAAGTAAGAAGAAATTACCACAGAAAATGTGCTTTATGGTCCTAAGAAAGCATACTTTAACTCCAACGGAAGAGGTTTGAGGTCCAAAGTTGGAGATTACTCCTCCGAAGGCTTGAGAGTTGATGTCAAGGGTGGAAGTTGCTCAAATTTTAGCCTCCATGGTGGTGTAACTTGCTGACCTATTAAGGAAACAAGAGATGAATTATTAACATTATCAAATATTTTCAAATATTCTTCAAATTCCTCTAAAGAATCAATAAACTGAAAGTAAGGTACAAAATTTTCATCAATGAAATTTTCTAGCAAATTCACTTCATGAACTTCCTCAACTTCTTGAGGTTGCCTGCAAAGATTGAAAATATTTAACTCCACTTGAACTAAAACATCTTCCACAATACCTCTAGGAATCTTAATAGACCCATCGGCCAGCTGCAATGTGATAGAAATAGATTTTAACTCACCCAACCCAAGCTGAACATAAACATTATAAGGCAATAAGTTCACACTTGAACCTAAGTCTAACAATGCTTGTCCTATTTTTGAGCTCCCTATCATGCAAGTTATGGTAGGGGATCCTGAGTCTTTATATTTGGGAGGGGTATTGGTCTGGATAATGGCACTAACCTGTTCAGTAAGAAAAGCTTTCTTTTGCACATTCAATTTTCTATTTACGGTGCATAAATCCTTCAAGAATTTAGTATAGGTAGGAACTTGTTGAATAGCATCTAACAATGGTATATTAATCTTAACTTGCTAAAAAATCTCAATAATTTCAACTTGATGCTTGTCTTTGTGCAAAAGGGCTAGCCTTTGAGGAAAATGTGCGAGTGTAGTGCTTGGAACATTTTCAAATACTAAAGGGTCTTGTGCCTTATTTTCAAAGGGAGGTTTAGAAGTATTACCATTCTTTTCTGCCCCATGACTTGGAATGCCAATCACCTTACCACTTCTTAAGGCTGTAATAGTCTTGATTTGCTTAACATTGGAGTCTTCAGCCACACTTTGAAATTGCTGGTCTTGGCCTTGTGGGCTAGGCTAAGATTATGTAGGGAACTTTCCTTTCTCTTGAGCACTCAAGGTTGTGGTCAAATTTGTGACTGAACCTTGGATATCAGCGATGACTTGTAAATTTTGACTGTTGATGGCAGCTTGGCTTTGCAAGAATTGTTGAAAATTGGTGGACAGATGCTAGAAATTGTCTTCAAGGTTCTTTTTTTGAGTTGGGACCATGTGGTTGGCATATTGAGATGGTCCTGAATCTCCTAGGGTTGTGTAGGGTGCAAATTGTAAAGGACCAGCTGTGTTTGGCGCAAGTACAACAGCTTGTTCACCCTCCAACTGAAATTAGAGTGATTTCTCCATCCCGAATTGTAGGTGTTGGAACAAGGACATGAATAAGGTTTAACAACCATATTAATAACATTAAATTGATCCAAAAGAACTTCTTTAAAGGTTGGAATGGTTGGACAATCATTAGTTGAATGCCCTTGGCCCTCACAAATATTACAGCTTGTACCTCATTCACTTTCTTCAATTCTATGGTTTCTAATTTTTTAGAAATCATAGCCAAGCTAGCATTCAAAATCATCTACTTCTCTCATATTATATTTCTCACCCACTAAGATTGTCCTGAAACTTTCCGACTTATCATAAACATCATATGTATCCCATGATTGTGTATTTTCAGATAGATAATCAAAATACTCAAAAACTTCCTCGGGTTCTTTGTTAAAAAATTCTCCATTACACATAGTCTCCACAAGTTGTTTCATTTTTTGTTGCAACCCTTCATAGAAAAAACTAATGATCTTCCAATTCTTATATCCATGGTGAGGATATGCATTTAAAAGGTTTTTGAATTGTTTCCAACAATGATAAAATGTTTCCACATCCTTTTGGCAAAAATTCATGATTTGTCTTTTCAAGACATTGGTTCTATGCATGGGGAAATTTTTTTTAAAACTTATGTTTGCATTTCTTGCCCAGTCCCAATAGATCTTGGTCTTAAGGAATTCAACCATGTTTTAGCCTTGTCTTTTAAGGAAAATGAAAATAATTTTAGTCTTATGACCTTTTCAGTACATGTTTTATCCATAAATGTGGAACACACTTCTTCAAACTCTTTGATATGCAAGTAGGGATTTTTAGATTCCATACCATGAAAGTGAGGTAGCAATGGAATCATTCCAGGTTTAAAATTAAAAACATTTGTTTTAAGAGGCAAAATGATGTAAGAAGGTGTGCTAGTCCTAACAGGCAGAAGATACTCTCTAAGTGTCCTGTTCTGATTTACCATTTTCCTATTATGCTGCTCATTTTCAGCCATGATGCTAGGAGTGTCAGATGATGATTCGAGAAAAGGTAATGCAGAATTAAAAGATGTTAATGATTCTGTCCTAATTAGCTGAGATGTTTGGTTTCTAGACCAACCAGTCATACAAACAAGAGCAGAAAATCAAAGACAATAAAAAATAAACAGATAAAAGGAAAAATGATCAGATATCACCCAGGCTGTGAAGAGGTTCATAGCTCCACAAACGTCCTCTCAGCAGTAGAGGAATGCTTTGACAAGCACCAGTGTCCTAGGCAACGGTGCCAAAAACTTGACTCGGTCTCAAATGTGCTTCAAAGTGTAGAAGTGTCAAGTTATATTAAGGATAAGTCCAGGATCGTATTCCGCAGAGACAAAAGATTATCAAAGCATTTGTGAAATTTTTGTTGTAAAAAAATGTATTGACTATAAGAGATGAAAAAAAATGAAATGCAATATGAAAAATATTGAAGATGAGTTAAGAAAAAAAAGTATGAATTCAATTTTTGCAAAAATTTAGTCAAAGCTAGAATTAAAGTTTCTAATAAAAAAAGCAAATTAACAAATACTTGGGTTAGGTATGAGACTTTCTTTGTTTCGGTTCTTAGATAATTTTCTCGATTAAGAATTTAACTAAGGCATTGATAAACGGAAGATAAAAAGTTATGCTCAAGTTTTGCAATATTTCCCTAAGGGATTCTCTACTTTACTAGCCAAACACACATTTACAATCAACGGAGAGAAGTTTTGATAATTTTCAAGTTTTTGTTGTGCCTTATGTCAACAACAAATCAAGAACAAGAGTTGCAATCTATTTTAAAATCAAATTCAACTAGTAACATAGCTATATCAACATTTATCAACAAAATATTGTATTAAACTAGAACCCAAAACAAATCAAATCTCATCCCATAACTCAAGTTTCAGAAATTAGCTAGACATAATATTTCTAGCAGTAAAAATAAATCTAAGTAAAGCCATCACAAAATTTCGAGAGCAAAAGAAACTCAAAGTAAAAATGAACTGAAAGCCAAAAATAAATGAAGAAGATGCCGCAGTTCACAAAAAATAAAATCCCAGCAAAAAATAATATGAAGCTAAAAGAAAAATGTAAACGAAAATGAAAGAACGCTACTCAGCAAAACTGAAATAAAAGCCATAGAAAGAAAAAAAAACGAAGCTGACGCCTAGAGTAAATAAAACTAAAACTGAAAGGTAAAAATCTAAAGAAAGAAAATGAACGGAATGAAAGGCTCCACCTAGAAAAGTAAATGAATGCATGAAGAACAAGTAAGAATGAAGCCGCCACCCAAAAGTAAACTGTGGAAAAAATAAAATGAAGAACGACCAATGTAAACGAAAACTGAAAGAAAAATAAAAACCAGCCGAATGATAATGAAGAAGAAGAAGAAGTTGCCGTCCAGCAAAAGACTAAAACTGAAAGAGAAAAATAAAGTCTCTGGAATCCAAAATGAAAAATGAATGGAAAGGAAAAAGAAAAAAGAAACTCTACCTAGAACTGAGAATTAGAACCAAAAAGAAATTGTCGAAGGAAAAATGAAAACCAAAAGAACATGCTGCTGTTTCGAAAACTAAAACTAAAACTAAAAATAAAAATGAAGCTGACGAATAGGAGTGGAAAAACTCCACATAGGAAAAAAAATAAACTAAACTGAAAGATAAGAACCGTCTAAGAGAGGAAAGCGCTGTCCTCCAGTTCGAAAACTAAAACTAAAAAGAACGAAAAAAAGGCTACCAAAAAAAAGATAAATAAAACCAAAGAAAAAAAATGAAGGAACTGAAGAGAAGAGTTTTGATTCCTTTTATATTGAGTATGTGATTCGCAACCAATAGCCAATCCTCTGCTTTTCAGCCCGCAAGTCTTCAACTCCTGCGTTTGCGCCGGTGTTGAGGCCAAACCATGCTCTGCACTAGCAAGGCCACGATTGTGCCCTTGCATTTTTTACGTCCCAAAATTCCCCTGCACTTCTGTCCAAGAGGCAAGCCACAAATCCTAACATGCCCTTGTTCTTCTCCTCGATGTGCTCCTTCTCTTTTACTTAGATCCCTTATGGGCCTCCCTCATTGTTTCTTCACAGCTTTTGCAACTAATGTAAGCCTTGGTTACAAGTTCTAATGGGCTTCACTCCTAGATGTAGGCTTGAGTTATTAAATTTTGAACTGCTTATTACATTGGCTTCACTCCTGTGATGAACAATATTCAATTATAAATTTACTTAAATGCTCTTCCACCCACAACATAATGTATCTATATTTAATTAGATGTAAAATATTATTTCACATGCCGAACAAAGTTAATTCAGATTATCTAATTAATACTTTTATTTTAACACATAAAACTCCTTTAACCCAAAATATTAAGAGTATTAATAAAACATAATTGACCATTTATCAATAGTAGAAAAAGCCATATAAATAATATTTTATAAATAATATAAAAATTTAAAAAATTATATATATATTTATATATATGAACCGATCTGGTGTTATAAAATACAAAATCAGAATTGGATTGGTTTTGCAAAATTAGAATTGGTATAAGATTGAACCAATTTTACACCGGATTGAACACACCTGCACGGTCCGATTTTCCTTTTTTTATTTTTTTTTATTTTTCAATCCTAACCTACTTTGTCATAGTAAACTCCATTTAAAAAAAAAAAAAAACAAGAACAAAATATGCAAAACTTGAACATTCTAAAGCTATATCAAAAGCCATCATCACTTGGGGGCTTAGGATGGAGCCCTCTCCCGAGTCCCTTCCCAAGCATTCCCTATGCGCCTCCATATTTTGAAAAAAGCTTTATATTTTACCTTTTCAACTTTCAATTTAGTTGGTTTAAAACAAATTCTTAGTTTTTGTTGAGTTTTCTAATTTTTTTTTGAGTTTTATTTATTTTTTATATCATTTCAATTTTGTTTCATATTTTTAGTTGAAGCGTCACCTTTGTTATTCGTCTACTCTTGGCGCCTGATAGCTCTATTCTGACTTAAACCTCACTTTATACAAGCTTCCATCCTAACATATAAAACATGTCCGTGACTGTATAAATATATCAAATTACATCCTCATTTCCCTGTATAAGACTTGTTACCACCTTTTGTTTTTCCTGTGCTTCATCATCAGAGTCATGTACTACTCTACCTCTCTTCACCCGTTTGGCGCTGTGAAGAGCTTCTCCATCAGAGCCAGAATCCTCTGCAACCATAGGATTACCAGACTCGGGTGATAATGACTTCTCTGACTCGTTTCCTTCGTCGTCTTCAGAAACCTCACACAATTCATTTACAACCACATTTGGATCATCATGGTTTGAAGCATCTTCTTCACTGATCATCTTCGTGGGGTCTAAAATTTTGAAATCCCGAGAAGTGCTACGTTTAGCATGCCTCAGTAAGTTGACTTTGCTCACCTTGCTAAGCCGGATGAGATATTTTTCATAATCTTCTATCTGAAAGATGAGGTCCGGGATGCATCTGTTCTCCCTCTTAATTTTTCGGATGATCCCTTTAATACTAGGATTTTCTTGTTGTTTCTGCAAGCATAATGACCAACCAAAACCTCGAAACATCATGAGCAAAATGACTAATGCAGTCGATGCTGGAGGGTGCAATTAAAATTTTCCAGAGGATCCAGAGTCATACCTTTTGCACCAGCATCACAAAGTTATATAAAGGAACTGTGAGCTGCTTGCAAGTAAGTTCTACAAGCTTCTGAAATTTTAGGCTGGGAAGAAGCTGTTTGCAACCTTTAGGAGCAATCCGCAGCTTTGACATCTGAGCTAAATGCTTGTAAAACCTTGCAGCCAATTTGAGCAAATGTTCTGCTTGAGTGTCTGCAGATAATAGCAAGAGACAAAAAGTAAATTTCATTCAATTACCCAAACAATAGATTTTTTCATTTGCTACATTTATCAGTACATTGCATACATACCCTTGACGGTCATCAAAACAAAAAATGATAGTACTTTCATCACCTCTTCAGCCATTGAATAAATACTTTCCTCAAAGGCCAATCTAGAAGCATGTTCCCCATTTTCATTAGGATGAGTATTTTTCTGAGTGACTAAAGCAAAAGTCCTTAGTTTTTTTGTGGCCCAATCCATATCAACAAGAATTGTTTCAATCAACTGCAGTACACAAGAACTTATTGCAGAACTTGTAGAATGGTTTACGAGGGGGTATAATTCAGACATCTCTATTGGGTCGACCATCTCAGATCCAGCAACTTTTAACAGCTCCGCAGCTATGTCTTGGGCCAATACTAGATCGTTTGGAGGTGAGCTTAAAGATATAGCAAGCATGACAACAGCTTTTGCAACTTTGGAGTTCCTTATGCCACCACTTTTGCAGACACGAATAGCCCAAGCTCCATGAACGTTCTTCCACTTGCATGGCAATTTCTTCCCAATCATAAATATCATATCACAGATAACCTGAGAACAATATAATGCTTTAGATGGTTTTTTACTTAGAATTAGAACTCTGAAAACCAGCAAAAGCTCACTATAAACTGTGCATAAGGAGAAAAGAGGAAGGTCATAATGCATTTTACCTCAACTTCCCCAAAAAATGTAAGTGCAAGAAGCTCAGAGAACAATGGCTTCAAGATTTTCGTAATAAACAATTCTTTGCCTCTTACATGTTGATCATCAATTCTAGTAGCCGCTTCACATTCATCATCAGAACCAGGACACTGAAAAGTCAAAACAGAGACCATATCTTCAAGCATACCAGTCGGATTTGGGCTACACAAACTAACTATTATCAGTTCCTTCAAGCAGACAAAGGCAAGATGGAGAAGCTCCCTTTGATCCTCAACTTCTTTTTTTCCCTTAGCTTCTTTTTTCTTGTGATCTGTCGCAGACTTCGGTAGAGACTTGAGCAAAAAAATCAATTTCAGCAATTGGGGCCCAAGCATCTTGATGTCCCCATAGATCAAAGTCATCAACGGATCTTCTTTTTCCATAACAGGCAAAGACTTTGCATTACGAAGGAAGGCATTCAAGACTAAAGAAATAATCTTAGAGCCACATTTTGATGAATTTCCTGAGGATGACTGGCTACAATTCTGGTAAGCTCCAATACTGTTAGAACAGTCGGTATTATATAGTTTTAGAGCTGTTTGCAATAGCTGATAGATACTTGAAGTAGACAAATACGGAATTCTTCCTTTAGTCACTTTTGTGTGGCCTGAATCCATAATATTGGGTGTATCATGAGGTGCACTTAGTAAATTCCCTTTTCTGATGCCATTACTCTGTCTTGATGTACACGTGTACTTATCCAATGAATGATGAAGGTCAAGTAACCCGATAATCTCCTTTTCAAGATCCACCTTCCTTATCTCTGTTGTTTTCTCCATCTCATTGCCAATAGTATTCAACACCACTTCAATTATTCCTGATAGTATTAAAGCACAACATTTGCTGTTCTCTTCTTCAAGATGTTTAGACCCAGCATTCTCAATTTTGCCAAGAACACCTGATCTGACATTTAAAGAATAGAAACTAGTAAGGACCCTGGAGATGTCTTTAAAAGATGAGGGAAGGGAACAGATGAAATTCAACACCCTTGCAAGAAGCTATGTTCAGGAAAAAGATGTGAGTGTGGAAACTACGTTCAGAAAAAACGTACAAACCTTCCAAATTCTGATTTGTTAGAAACTTTCGAATCTTCAAGAAAGCACTATAGAATGACTCACCAGACAAATTCCTTCCTACCTGCAGTAGTTTCATGAACACTCAAATGTAATAATCACTTTCATGGATTTTGTCTTTGTTTCGACACTGATTACTATACCTCATTATCTTGTGAAAGAGAGAAACCCAAACATGCCCATGCAGATCCAGAAACTCCAGTTTTGCCAGGTGGCTGAAGAAGTAGAATCCAAGAGACACAAGATAGAAGACAATCTAGAGGCTCTTCAATTAAGACTTTGCCACTCTCTACTTTAACACAACTCCTAATTTTAAGTTGAACTTCTGTGTCCTGCGGATATAAAACTTTGATGTGAAGCGTGGAATTCAATACATTCACATATTAAATAAAATGCAACATGCATGATAAGAATCAATATTTGGGCTTGATAACTAGAGCCAACAAGTACTTACCTCCCTGAAAAAACAAAGGAAGTGAGGCAGCAGAAAATCAAAGATAGAACCTGCACTTGATGGGTCCATCAAGACGAGCTTCACAAGCCCATGATACATAAGTTCTTTGACCTTTGCCTGTATATAGCAATCCAATTATCATAAAAAGCATGGTTCAAATTGAAAAAGAAAAGATCAAATCAATATTTAAGAACGTGGGTATGGAAAGCATAAAACCTGCTGATAAAGACATCTCTGCAGCAAGCCACTCAGCTCTTGAAAGAGACCTTGCCCCAGGCTGCAAGGCATCTCAGCTTGCTGGCTGCAGCTGGCTTGGCTAGATGAATCTTGAAAAGATAATGGGCCATCTCTCTTAGATTGCTTTTCTGCCAGAATAAGATCAATAAGGCCACTAGTTGCAGCGATACGAACTGTCTCTTCTCTTCTAAACATAGCCTTACGCATGACCAGAATGGTGTAATCCTGCATCATTAAGTACAAGAAGTAGACAATAATACTCTAATCCGTTTACGAGGATTAAAGATAATTTCTCAATAAATGGGTCTATATTATCTCTGAGATCAATCTGAGGTATATCATTTTGCCTTCACAAAACTAAAACAAAATATCGATGTCTCTATGCTCGGGCAAATTATTTAAGAACTTCCTATCACAAGTGTTATAATGTTATTCTTTAGGTACTAAACATGGAAGACAATACCTGAAGATCACGGCTGAATTTGAAGAGAGGCAATAGTGCAGTAACAAGGTAAGCAGCGACTTTGCCATGCATGAAAGTGAAATAATCTAACAATTCCTTCAGACGGGAAACATGTTCCAACATGGGGCAAGGATAAGTCTGAATAAGATTACCAAGCAATCTGCACATAAAAATTATGATCATGCCAATGCTTTGCGTGAATCAAAACAAGAGTTCGCATTTGATGTAACTGCAGTTACCTCATGATTGGCATGCTCCGCTCAGGCTTCAATGAGAGAATGCGAAATTTGCATTGCTCAATAATCTGAAACACATTCGCCTAATCAACCAACATTGTCATAAAACAAAATAAAATTATGCTAGTCATTCCAACCTCATTTCTTGCCATATCATAGACCTCAAACAGAGTTTTCAGCATCTTAATACCAAGGTCTTCAATGCCCAATAGATCATTAGAATTCCACAGCTCTTTATTGCCCCCCTCTTCCACTGATTCAAGCAACACGAAAGCAAACTTCAAAATGCTAGGCACCATATGCTCTCTTCCGTAGCTGCTCTCATTGACCTAAAACGGCAGAAATAATGTATAGTTAAATCATCTTAAATTGTACATAAATGTAAAGTTACAATTCTGCCAAAAGAATAGTTGCGAGAGAAAAGCAAATTACGGCTCTTAACACAGCCTTCTCTACCACTTTGGTATTTTCTAGATACTCTTCCTTCAAATCATCTGGCAGCCATTTACAGTCTCTGTACGACAACGAAGCATTCACAAAAAAAGTTACTGAGATGTAATAAGAAACACAAATTTACATTTCGTTTACTGGCACTGCTTGATTATGTTTCATTTCAAAATATTCACCGCTTTTGAAACTGAGCCAATTTGTTTGATTTTAATTGACAGAGAAAAAACATTGCTGCACCATGCAGAAAAGCCTATCATAAGATGTTGAGATCCTAACTTCGATGCATAAGTGAAACACAACCACCAAAGTACTAGTTCTTAGATCCCACCCGACAGTCCCAACGGTGATCTTGCCATCTGCGTACGTTCCCAAATAACACCGATTCATCTTCATTCCTAGTGAACACATAGTTACAACAAAAGCAAAACCTACGACTTATAACAAAAACAAATGTATTCTTTAACTGAAGTTATAAACACATTGGAAGGTGTTAGTTTCAGTGGGACACCCAAACATTCATCGAGTACTATGCCCTTACCCATTACTTCATGGATATGTATACTTTTACAACCCCAGTTTCAAATTGTGCTAAAATTGTAGTAACACGTTAAAGACGTTCGGCCTTACTTGGTAAACTTGTAATCTCGATAGGCTGTGAGCACGGCAGTCTTTAAAATGCACATCGAACTCTCCCCAAGCCTTCGAACCCTTGCCACCGACAACAAAACAGAGACCGTAAAATGATTGAAAGCTCGAAAATCCGACCTAACAAGCCCCATCACCTCCTGCCCCAAAGACGGGTCCTGCTTCACCGCGAAATTCAGATGAAGCAACACGGTTCCTTCCACTTGCCTAATTATCGAGCTTGTCTTCGACCCCGTTTTAGACCCGAAAAACATCACAATGCCTTCGATCACCTCCTTCTTGATAAACCCCTTGGACCCCAAGAGCAACAATTGGTACACAAGCGAAGGCAAGTCCTGCAAGTTTGCGCACTTCATTCCGACGAACACTTTGTCCAAAAACTCTCTCCCCCTCACCTTATCAATAAACGAAAACTCCCTCACTAGCGAGACCATCTTCAACAACAAGCTATTGGACCAACTACAATCAAGCATACGATCAAACATCATGTTAGCGTAATCCCCACCACGCAATTTCTCCTCCTCCGAATTAAGAATCAAGTCTACAGACGTCGGAAGGAGATCGAGGATCTGGGTACCGTCAGAGTCGTTGATAAGAGGCAAATACGAGAGAATTGAGTCGATGACAGGTATGAGGGAGGTGGGTTCTACGTGGTGGAGGAGGGATGTGAAGAAATGGAGGGTTCTGAGGGAATTGGGGTCGTGGGGAATGAAGAGGGAGGTGAAGAGGTGGATGTAGGAGGAGAGGAGAGAGGATAGGAGGGAGGAGAGGGAGGGGGTGTGGGGGGAGATGGAGATGAGAGAGAGGAGGGAGAGGGTATATTCGGAGACGGCGAGAGAGGGGGAAGGGGAGGAGGAGCGAGAGCGGAGGAAGGAGAGGAGAGTGGGGTGGAAGTCGAGGGAGAGGAGCCAGGAGGGGAGGGGCAAACTATTATGGGCGTGGCGCTGGGCCAAAAGGACTACATCGGCGTCGGTTGGTGGAGTGGTGCCGTTGACGGTGTCGGCAGCAGTGGACATGGTAGCGATGGTGGTGGTTTGGGCGAGGTATTTGTGGGAGGGGCGGGGATTTGGGTTTTTATGGGTTTTTGTATTTTGCGCGGGATTTTAATTTTTGGTGCTTCGATATTTTATTATTATTTTAAACAAAATCTCCAAATGGGCTCTTTTACGTTCAGAATTCCATAAAACTTCCAACGTACGTTACCCCGCGTTCTTCCCTCCCCCACTTCGTCTCGATCATCTCAGCCCACCACCACTGTTCGGCGCCATCTCAGGTGAGTCTCTCTTCTTCCCTCTGTCCTCCCCCCCTGTTTCTCTCTCTCAATCTCCCTCTCTCTTTCTCTCTCTACATGGGTTTTGAACAAAAATGGTTACGTTTACAGTTACAGCTACCGCTGTCGTCACCATCTCGCCTCCAGGGTCGCCATACACAGCCTCGGTGAGCCTCTGATAAGCCCCAAAAGCCTTTATCTCTCTCCACCCTTGCATTTGCCCTAACTTGTCTTGTGCAAAATCCCTAGATTATTGTCCAGCGAGAATTCCTTCCAACATATAAAAACTTGCCTAAACTGTACTTAACAAACCAGTTTCTGCCATCTGAAACCCGAAGGACCACATCACCCAGCTTCATATTCAAATATCTTTTTGCAAATTCTGATGGTATATTCTGAAAATAAGAAGAAGAAATCTTAAACAGGTTAATAAAATCCTCGTTTAGTACAGAACTGAAAAGATTTGCGGTGTTGTTTAGAAACAAAGCATCTCTGCACAAATTTGTTGTATCTTTTAAAAGTAAATCATCTGCTATTTGAAGGTGGTAGAACTTGTGATGATGAAGTGGGTTTCAAATTGAAAGCTTACCAAGCACCGTCCAAATTGCACATATGATGGTTGCATGACAACCGTAAAATTTGGGTTTGCATGACAACCATGTATGATTAAGTCTACATTAAAAAAAAAATGCAGCAGAACACATCAACACACACAATTCTTGTCATGCATTTGAAACCCTTAAATTTGGGTTGAGACTTGAGACTTTCTCTTACTTTTAAGAAAGAACCTAAACTTTAAAATTTTAAGAACCTAAACCCAAAACCAAAATAAATAGTTCTTTCAACAGTAGAAAATTCTTTCAACAGATGGATAGAAATGAATATGCTTACAAGCTTCCCATGTCATAGAGAATCTGCAAGAATTATCTTGAAAAAATGTGGAGCTTTCATCGCAACTTCTGGATTTTGATCGTCTCTCTGCCCTTGAAAAGCCATAGTTAAACCTGAAGATTTCCAAAGTAAGGAACAGAATAAGTGTAGAAACAGCTTATATTAACAGTGCCTGCATGCTGGGTGGTTGTGCTCAATAAGGGTTGAAAAACATTTCCTTACCGTTTCCTTTTTCTGTCATGAATTTAGCATTCATTTTTCACCAGATTCTCATGTAACACCTGAATGTAGAAAGTGTCCCCCATCAGCAGTGTTTCAATAAAAACATATATCTATAGGATAATGATACTCCACCCACGGCTTTACAACCTCCTTACCTCTCACGTAGTTTTTTTTAAACAAAATCACCGAATGAGAGCTCAATCTTTCCCTTATTCTTTTGTATTTGATTTACCATTAGTGTGTGAAATTAAGGGCTCGTTTGGGAGATGGGATGAAACACAAACAAACTCAAACCAACTTGTACGGTAAAACATGCTCAAACCCCAAACATGTATTTCTATCTATCTCATCTCATCTCATCTCAGTATATCTCTCTGTCTCAGCCTATTCATTGATGGAACAATACCACCCCACTAAAAAAACCTAGAGGAAAGTTAAAGGCCACAATACCAGCCTTGTCAAACCCAGAGGAAAGTTAAAGGGATGAAGTGTATGAAAAACCACATGTGGCCCTCCCCATCAGACAGTCAAGTATGTCGTTCACCCCATCTGCCTCCCTCCATTCAGTTCAACCACGCTGACGCAAATGCCAACGCTGTCTACCTCACTCCATTCTGTCCAAACCCAACTCCAATGCCAATGCCAAAACCATTTGCCTCCCTCCATTCCGTTCTGGCCCCAATGCCAATGCAAATGCTGTCTGCCTCCCTCCATTCTCCCAATTCCGTTGCAGCCCACTCCGTTTGGTAGCCCATATTGATTTGGGGATTTTTCTGCATGGTGCAGTCTCTGTACAGAGCAACCCACGTGGTGCTTGGAGGCCCGCCGAACCTGCAAAGAAGATATCCCCTGCATCACCCAGGAGATTCGTCTGGCCTCTGCCATCTGCACTGTAATTTTGGCGTAGATTGGAGATTTTGGCAATCTTTTGAACAGACCTGGTTTGGCAAGTTGTTGCGGAAACACCATTACAAATACAACATGCCTAGACCGAAGAAAGCCACAACTGCCACCACTTGCAAGGATCGCTGCTCCATCCCCATATCTCGGTGTAAACGTCGTCCCCACCATACCTCGGCCTTCACGGGTCCAAAGACGTGCTCGTACCAAGTAAGCCCTTCTGCCCTCCCATTTCAAATGATGATCATAATGCACTCAATATTATAAAGTTTGGTGTGGTACATGCGTGTTGGTTGCCCATGAAGGATTCCAGATTATTTTGGTAATTGATAGAGATTTTGATAATTGGTGATATGAAGCAGTCTGTGAGTGTTTGTGTCTATGTTTGAATGAGGATTCTGTCTGTGCCTTTGTGTGTCTGAAATATGTTCAAAGTTGAATAATTTATTTATGTATTTGTATTATGCTGCTCTTAGGAATTGTTTGGTTCTTTCTATTTTTCTGTTATGATATGCTTTTATGGTTTGAGACGTGCTTGTTTGGTTCTGCCCCATTTTTTGGGTGCACTGTATAGGGTGAAGTTCACGGGTTGCTATGTTATGCATTTAGCTTGTTATTGAATTTCTGTATTATAAATAACCAAATAATACATAAATTATTATCATGCATAATTGCTGTACTACAAAGAGCCACATGTTTCCATAAATTGTCATTGTTTAGTGCACCACTTCTTTCTTTCTCTTCTTAAAAGTTCGTTGTTTAGTGCAATCAAGAATTTTGACTGTTTAGTTTAAGGATATCCATGGGGTGTAAGTGGTTGCTGGGAAATTGTAGGAACAGACATCAGAATGAAATTTGGAAATATCGGCATGTGGAGGTTGAGAAATCAAAGGCTAGACTCAAGTTATCTTTAATAGAGATTCTTTTTTTCCCCACAGTTCCCATTTCCTTTTTATTTCCCTGGTTTTCTTTGCAACCAAACAAAAGGGTATAGCTTTCTAGATGTTAATTTGTGTTTCCGCATCTATCGTTTAAATTGATTTGGTTTGGTAAATGGTAAACTATATGTAACAGCAAAAACTAGATGTGTTCTGTTATTTGCTGCTTATATTACATAACACGTTTTTGCCTATAAATAAGAGAAAAAACTAGTTGTGTTCTGTTATTTGCTGCTTAAGAATCTGAAAAGCATATTTTTCCACTAATATGTGAGAGTTTTCTCAGAGAGATCCAAAACTGATTATGTAGTAAAATTCTACAAAACTTCAGGAGTGTTTAGGCCTTCTGGAAATGATCTGTGTGTGTTACTTCGCTTGTTTATGTACTTGTATAGTCAAATGATCTGTTTGGTGGCCTGGAAGGTAAAAAACATTTGCTCCTTTATGTTCTTGTACAAAAGGGATTTGTAATACAGTTTTGTGTGTGCTACATTGGCCTGAATGGAGTAGTTTGGATTAAACTTGGGAAGCATTATTCTTATTTGCATCGGTTTTTGTTCTACCTTGTTTGCTTCCTATTATTGACTTGCCTTACGTTATGTTGTAGCTTTACCACTTACGGTCATCCTCTCGTGTTCCCCATCGGCAGGCATGACCTCTTTGTATATCTATTAAATTTATATTTGCTAGTCCTATTGTGATGTTTTGAATTTGCTAGCTAATATCTTGATGTCCACACTGTCAATGCCTATTGTTACTATGATGTTTACAATGCTTGTATATCTTATAGTTGTTGTTTTCAAAATATTTACTTTTATTGGTTTCAATTTGTTTCATTGTCATATTGAGCATTTATTAGCACCCCATGGATGATGCGAAAACCATCCGTAATCGTGACCTATGGAACGATGGTTTGGAGGATATTCTTATTGAGATGTTGCATGGGGAAAGCTTGAATAGTACATTGAGGTAGCGTTTTGATGTCAAGCATATATGAGTTTATCTTAGATATGTTTGTACGGATGAAGTTAGTCTATCCCCAAACACAACTTATTTCATGTGAAGTGTTCTTAGATATCCTCATCTATTTTCATCACTATTGAATGACATGACATATCACTGGCCTGGCAGAGGGGAGAGAAACACTCATTCTGTAGCCCACCCTATCTCTCTTTCACGTCACCCACACAACCCTTCTTCCCCAAACCTATGCCTTGCCTTCTATGTTCTTCAACGATAGGTGGTTTTGCTCTTCAATTTCCAATTCTGTCATCCTCTCCCCATCGACGTGTGCAGCACTGTTCATGCCTGTTGATTTGTTCCACCGTTACGGGTGGTGTATGTTTAGAACCCGTGCTGTAGCACTGTGAACCTGTGCACTTTGACTGCAATCAGTATGCTCGATGGATGTTTGGGAGAATTGTTGCTTTAGGCCCTGTTTGTTTACCGAAATGGGATGAAAACATCTCATCCCAAATTGTACGGAGAAAAGTTTTCTGTAACCAAATAGACATTTGCACATCTTTATTTTATCTCAGAAAAGTTCTGATATTTTCAACCACTATCATAATATCTGATAGAAAACAGTAAAAAGTAAACAGAAAACAGTAAAAAGTAAATTAAAAAGGAAATGAACACAGAAAAAGCACTGTCATCGTCCTCGTCTCCGTCGTTTTTTTTTCTTCTCAGTTTGAAAACACAGCAACGCCATTGTGGCCTTCGCCCCAGCAATGAGAAATGCCATCCATTTCGCAATAAACCACCCCCGTGCCGCCTCTCGTTCTTGTGTTGCGCTGCAACATTTCCAGCCTAAGCACTGATACACCTAGACAATGTTGGGGGTCGACGGGGATGTTGGAGCCGAATAAAAAGGTGTTCGTACCATTTGAGGATTTTTTTTTTATTCAAACCCGCTGAGTACAAATTTTTTTCCCTCTGCACAATTTTTTAGTTGTAGTGGTAGAGTACTATAGATTCCTCACACCTTTGAAGTTATCTGTGAGGTAATCTGCCTTTCTCGATTTTCCTTATAAAAAACAGTCCCGTTCGTTTCTTTCCCCATGCCAATTTCCTTCTATAAATTCAAAATGACCGCACTCAGCAGACCCACCATCTCCACTACCTGGAAAAGTCACACCGGCGCCCCTAGGACCACCATTAAAAGGCGCATATTTTTCGAAACCACCACGGCTCCTAAGATGCGATCCTTCAAGGTAATATATTTCTGTGCACCTAGTAATTATGCCACTACCATTTGTTTGATATATATTTCATATTTTTATAATCTCATATTTTGATTTAGTTTGCACACCCATAGCCTAAAATACTCTCCACGTATAATTATCACTAGGACATGTGTAATGTTGTAGAAATTTGTACAGGTAAGATACTACATATATATAGGGGAGTGTCTCAGATTCAGCTTTGCTAATTTGTTGTTGAACAAGGAAATATCTTACAATATTGGCTCATTCATAAATACAATATTTATGTTCCACACTATTGAAAAAAATAAAAAGCAATGAGGAGTTGTTTATAAAAAGCAATGAGGAGCAATAGAGCTAGCTAGAGAGATTACTTTTTTAGTGGGGGCGGAGACCATCATAAAGAAAAGTAGACTCCCCTCATCTTCTTTTGGTCCTATATATTTCCTTGACATAAATTCTCTCAATTTATTAAGAAACATTTATAAACAGTAGATCTATTCATGTAATAGATCAATTCCAGTTTACTTGGAAAAAGGATAGAGGGGAAAAACATATTGGCAAAATTTTCTTGGGCCATAAACTTATTCCTGCCCAGCTAGACTATACTTGTAATTGCCCCTTTGGTGGGCCACGAGTAGTTTATGGTTTGGAATTCAAGAAGAACATAACACATGAGATATTCATCCTATAGGGATTGAGACTTTACCTTTGGGGATAACTATCTATATATACACACATAGAGACACGTAGATATGGTAGTAATAACTAACTGCTAGCGCCATGCAAACGTAAAGAATGACTGGTGGGGATGGGTAGTAAAAGTTGGACTTTCAAATGTAAGACATGAGTTCGCCTGGTCTCTTCTCTTAACATGCATATGGGGATGAGTAATTATGTATTTTTTGTTTTAATGATCTGCAGTAGAAAATCAACAACATCTCATTCAGCAAGCAAGCAAGCATCTAGCTAGCATACTTAATAATCAAAGTAATCAATCTATCATTGGAAACTTGGAAAGATTTGGGGATTGAGATAGAGATCTACTTTATAGAGGATTGCTGATTGGCTTTATAATCACTTTGCAAAGCACATTATTATAAACTTGAAAACCCTTAGGAATGAATGCTAAAAGTAGGCTAATGTCCATCGTATATTATTTATATTTTCAACCTTTCAAGCAATTATTTTTGGTTAGGGACATATATTCATTATTATTATGTTAATTGCTGTATCCATCAACTTCGAGTATAGATTTATGCAAACTTTTTAACTTGTGCTTCTTTTGATTATAGCCATACCAACTACGCTCCTACCGAGAAAGGCACCCACCAAAGGTATGAGTTGAAATTGCTCATTTTCACTTACTGGATTTCTTGCTATAATCTTGTGTGTTAAAGGCAAATGGGATGATCTTGGATTGATGGGATGACATTTTACAACTTATTATATTTGATCTTGAATTAGCTATCTTTTTCTTGCTTGCTTTTTTGTCAATCTTGGGGAATAATTTGTTGTTGGATTTTTAAGTAGAGTTAACTTGTATGCATAATAGCAATATTGGGTCGCTTATGATATATATAGATCCAAAACTGCCTTCCTACACTTATGCTATATACTGCTGGATTATTTTACCCAACTACCTACCTACACTTATGTAATATATTGCTAGATTATTTATATTAGGTTGATTAATGGCGACCAACAGGGTTGTTAGTTAACCAACAACATTATTTCCATACTCATAAAGGAATTTCTTAATCATCTTACGTATATATGTATATTGTTACTATTGGCTTTAGCTACTTCACATGGATGATCTGGAAATACACACATTGATCGTGAGCTTTGGTCTGATGAGATGGAGGAAAAGCTGATCGATTTGTTGTATGCAGATGCCCTTATTGGTGCAATAAGGGTAGGGAGGATCACCTCCCGGGACCATACTATTTATGCTCAACACCTGACAGCGATGGGCAGAAGCAAATATGATGCTAGTCAAATTAAAGGCAAAATACATAGGCTCAAAGGCAAGCAGCGCCTTTTCTCGGACCTAATCAGCCAACTGGCATGGGTTGGGATCCAGAGACCGGAACGGTCATTGCTAGTGATGAGCATTGGTCCCATGCTATTAGGGTAAGCGCTTAGCCCTAGTATTTTAACAATTACAAAATATAGTATGTCAAATTGGGTTGACGTATAGTTATCCAATTAGAATATTAATAATGCCTATTACGTTTGTGTTAGGCAAAATCACAATGGAAGAACTTTCGCCATGCTGGTTGTCCTAAGTACGAGGAGCTATGCACTATTTTCGGGGCGTCCGTAGCCACTGGGGCACATGCACATGGATCAACTCAACCACCCCCAACTGCTGAGGAGGAGGTCCAGCGTGATGAAGATATACGCGGTCGCACCAATGTGCGCCGTCGCATGAATGTGGGCAATCAAGATGGTGTGGTGATGGACAGTCCTGAGACGGACGGCTTGTTTGGATGTGGGCAATCATCAGTGTCTTTGGGCCAAAATCCACATCGTCGAAGAAGAGGGGCCACCCTTGGGTTACAACAAGAGATGTCGAATTGCCTGTCCAAGCTAGCTCGGACTTCCATAGCGAAATGGAAGCGCTATGAGGAAGGGGATAAGGCTTCAGGTTTGAAGAGCAGTAAAAGCGCACATAGTTCCAAGAGTGATGCTCATTTTGATCAGCACACTCAATGTGTAAAATTACTGCAACAGCTTGAACCTCCACTATTGCCAGAAAATTTCCTCCGTGCTTACAACGCATTGATGGACAGCAAGCATCAAAATGGCTTCCTTGCGTTGGAACCTATGAATAGGAGACTTTGGGCCATGAGCCTTTGAGGATGCTTTGGCGGGTGGCCACGCATAATTTAATTTATCTATGATATGGACTTGTTATTTCTTGGTTTTAATTTTATGGAGTGATGCAGAAACTTGGTTAATGGTTAATTTTCTGTTAGTAACTATGCTATGTGGAATGTTTATGCCAAACTATTTTGTTAACGTTAATGTGATGAAAATTTTCAGTTGCCATTAGTTTTTACTACTTACAAACATAACTGCTTGTGGGGTAATTTCATGCATATGTGGAATGTTTGAATATGGAATTGAATCAAGATTATGTGCCAAATCTGTGAATATGGAATTACAGCTTGCTATTTTGGGAATTGAAGCATGATTCTAGGCATCATTGAATTGTTGTGGAATGTGGATTGTACATTGTAGAAATGTGTGTTGAACTGTGTTTGAATATGGAATGAGAGTTTGTTATGTGGAATGCAAAAGATCTGTGTTCCATGCATGTCTAACCATGCTCATGAGTTTTTTCTAAATTACATATATTTCTCTCATGATTACGCTACTGTTTCATCAGCATTTTCTCCCCATCTTCTTTGAGTGGTTGAGTTCATATTATTTAATATCAAAGTTTGAGCCAAAAGTTTTTTACCGAGACTGCTAGAATAGGGTGGTTTTTCTCTGTTTGCCAAACCATAATTATAGATTTATGCAAATGGATGATTCTGGAGCTTTATGATTATTTTTAGGTTGTGGGCATGCTTAGTTATATTTTAAATGATGACATTTGATTGGTTTTATTATTGATGGCCGTTATTGGGCACATGGGCATGCTTAAAAATAGTGTTTATTTTTTACATTGTGGGTGCCATGTTTACTTGACGGTTGGCAAAATCCTTGAGTGAGTAATGAGTATGAGGCAAATTTAGTTAAATACTTACTATATATGATAAGTATTTTGAGTCTAAAATAATAAAACATTAGACATAAGAAATTTCTTATATAGAAGTCATTAAAATTAAGCTATAAGAAAGAAAGAAAGGCATAATGATATCCAAAAAAAGGTTTAATGTCAATTATCGAAGAGGCCAAGCATGTGGTGGGGGACCAGTTAATGAGGCAAATTCCTTGAGTGATTTTACAACTAATGAGTACGAGGCAAATAATCTGGGCACATGGGCATGCTTCAAAATTATCTTCTCTTCTATCTTTTATTACTAATCTCTTTTGAATAAAAATAAATTTATATTCTAATTATGATTGTATACTCATTGTAAAATTCATCAATTCTTATCATCTTCCAGAAAAGATAGAAGAAAATAGTAACGACAGTTTTTATTGCTACTTTATAAGTATTAATTCATTAGCTCATTCCATTGTTACATTAACTTTAATTTTATCTAGCAATTGGTAACATATTGCTACTTTATAAGTTTTAATTCATTAGCTCATTCCACCATTACATTAACTTTAATTTTATCTAGCAATTGGTAACATATTTTTTACTACAGTAAACATGCACTTCGACAATGAATAGTGATAATCGCTCAGCGGATAGTTCGTTAATGGATGATGATCACAATGGAGGAGAGGCAAACTCTGAGTTAGGGTCGAGTTCTAGTGGTTCTGACTTCGAGCATGAGGCGTATTCGATCGTCATGCTTATTCAAATAATGTGTGATGAAATGGGCATTAATCTTAGAATGCCTCAACATAATATTGGTTTACTTGGTTATCAATATATTTACGAAATACTAAATGGCCATCCTAGAAATTGTAAAGAGTTGTTTCGAGTAGAGGTGGACACATTTTGGGCATTATGCTCGACCTTGCGTGGAGAAGGATTTTTAATGGAATCCAGACGTGAGGTCAATGTAGAGGAAGCAGTAGTCATCTTTTGTATTTTGGTGGGACATGCACAATGGCAACGTATAGTCGCAGACAGGTTTCAACATAGCAGTGAAACCATTAATCGTCATGTGCGTACAATCATGAATGCGCTATGTGAGCTTGAGAGGCATATTATTAGGCCAACGCACACAGACAAACCTCATCCCTATATTGCTGGCAACCCTTAGAATATGCCATGGTTTGAGGTAAGCAACATATTTTTTTCCCTCTGCACTTTCGTGTTATTGAATTGTAAGTGGAAATAAAAAATAAAAAAAAGGAAAAAATAAGTATGGCATCTGATTGATTTTTTTTTTGTGGTGTTACAGGGATGCATTGGGGCAATAGACGAAACGATCATCGATGCGATCGTACCGGCTGAGGTACGTGAGGCATACAGAAACCGGAAAGGACGAGTTGCACAAAATGTATTATGTGCATGTGACTTCAACATGAAGTTCACATTTGTGTACTATGGATGGGAGGGTACAACTCATGATGCACATGTCTTAATTAATGCGATGACTCAGTCAAACATCCATTTCCTAACTCCGGCCCCCCAGTAAACTTTTAACTAGTAAAATATTTTTTACTTTAGACTGGGGGATTATTTTTTTCGAATTCCTTGAATAGGTTTATAGTATTTTCAACTTTACACTGTTGAATACCACATAAATGTGTAGAGGTCGCTATTATCTTGTGGATTCGATATTTGCACTCTCTTGGATATATGCCACCATACCCAAGAGAATGGTATCACTGAAGTGACCGGCATAATCAACGTACATTCATTGGCTATCGAGATTATTTTAATTTTCGTCATCCCTCATTGCGGAATGTTATTGAGCGCAACTTTGGTGTGATAAAAGAACACTTTAGAATTCTAAGTTTAATGCCTTCTTACTCGGTTGAGAGACAAGGAAAGATCATAAACGCCTGTTGTGTATTACATAATTTTATTAGAATTACAACACCAGATGACTGGTTGTTTGTGGATGCACATAGCATGTAGATTTGCCTTAAACAATCAACTGGCTTGGATGAGGCTGCATCATCATCTCACTAAGCAGACATGACAAGTACATCAGCCCAAGCAATGGGTACAATACGAGATAATATTACACTATCAATGTGGGCAGCTATGAGTGAGAATTGAATATTAGTACTTGAAAAAATTTATGTAATGGTGTAGTTTGTATTGGAGGTAGATAATTTTGTGAGTGAAATATGCACTTTGATACATTACACACTTGGAATTTGATATTTTTGTGACTATTGTTCAATTATGTAATTTGGGGTTTTAATAGGTGTTTGTAATTCGAACAAGAAAAAAAATCTACAACACTTTAGGGACATATATAATTATCTATTACAATTCATATAATTATTCAAATTTATAATAAGGAAAAAAATTTCGAATTTTCTATATAAAGAAAAATAAATAGGTAATTTCTATTTATAATATTCTAATTTGTAAATAGAAAAGAATTTCAAATTTCCTATATATAGAAAAATAATTAGGTCATAATTAGATTAATATTCTAATTTAAAAATAGTAAAAAATTTCTAATTTCCTATGTATAGAAAAATAAATAGGTCATAATTAGAATAATATTCTAATTTATGAGATGAAAAAAATTTCGAATTTTCTATATTTTAGAAAAATAAATAGTTCATAATTAGTCTATGTTTTAAAACAAAACTATTTTTGCAGATTATATAATAATTTCAAAAATTTTGGGATAATCAAAGAATATTTATACATTATTTTTCAATTACTCATCAATATATTATTTTTTTATTAATATATTAATAATTATATAATCAATAATTATTAAATCATCTCCAATCATTGGTGAAACCCATCACTTTATCAAATTCCAAAAAGTTAAAACTATCTCATCTCATCTCACTATCCAAATATACATTATTTTACAAACTATCTCATCTCATCTTAACTCATATAATCTCATTACTATTCAAAATATCTCATCTCATCTTATCTGAATTGTGTATCCGAATGGGGCCTTAACCTAGCCACAACCTAAACCCTTGCTCTATCACTTGTGAATCTTAGCTTTATTAGAGCTGTTGTGAACCCGTGGGTTATTGACTGCTTCCTTTACTATCTTGCAAGTGGCATGGGCTAATTGAGGGAGATTCCACAAAGAGTTATTCTATAGAGCAGCCACTGTAGCAATGCACATATTGCATTGCTTTTTTTTTCCTCTTTTTTATTTTATTTTATTTTATAAATTCGGTGATAGAAATGCTTGATTTATCCAGCCAATGCATTTCAAATTTTAGATTGAACCGCGTCTTCAGCACCCTCGTTGCCCAGCTCTCGCGTCGCCTGCCCAGCACCACCCCTCAACGACCATCCCTCGGCCCAACGCCACCCACCGATAGCCATCCCTAGGTCTGTTTCCATTGTGAGCCCCCTTGCTATTGCTTGTGTACTAAGAGAGGTGAATCCACCAGGTAAATTTGCTGAGCGAGGTCATGGGTGCTTTCTCATTGGTGCTTTGTCTCTTTTTGCTTGTAGATTGTGGGTGGTGGGTTGCTTCGTGGCGGTGGGTTGCTTGTATATTGCTATTTTTTGCTAATAGCTAAGGTATCCTAATCACTTGCATGTCCTCGTGTTATGTCAAACCCACCATAATTTCTCTCCAAGAAGAGGCCACTTCATCATCCCTCTCTCACTCTCTCTCTGTGCATAAAATTTTTTATGAATAGCAAGATCATATGGTGGGGCGTTGTAGGCATTGGTCGGATTCGGCGCCCTGTACCGATTTTTTTGTTAAAGAATCTAGAATGAAATAAGTTCAAGATATACGTACGTTTTCATTTCTAGGGCATAGCAATAAAGTGCTGGGTAGAATTAAGGTATGAATAGGACGAACCGTATGGACTGATTTAGCCCTGAGCTCTGCGGAGGTTAATTCCTCTTTCGTTTCTTTGCTTCTAAGCCCTAATCGATGCTTGTGGAGGTTAATTGGCACTACTAGTTCTTTCTCTCACCGTTTGGGGTAATTTTCCTTTCTCTGTTGTTTGGTTTCTTTATTATTTTGAATTTTATTGAAAAATTTGGAGAAAGATGTGCCTCCATCATCAGAATGCCCTGTGGCCCTTGAGGGTGTTCAACCCAAATCTTATTTTCTGTCCTTGGAAACTTGTGGAGAGAAAAGATCGAATAGACCCAAGCTCTACAAATACTTATTGTTCAGTCCCTGTTATTATTCAGCCCCTTTTTTTAATGATGCTAAAATTGAAGAAGATGGTAATCAAGCCATGCCACATGTTGATGAGGAAATTGTGGCACCAATAGACTCTGACCCCTGTTGAGCTGCTATCAATTTGGACTTTTTGTTCATAATCAAAGCACTTGTGTTTGATTATTGTTGCTGGTTTAATAATCTTCCCAAAATTCAGCGTTGAAATTATGTTGTTGAGCCAGATCGTAAATGGTGTTCAACATTTGATGTTTCTTATGTATGCCACTGAACAAGTTAGTTAATAAGTGGAGCGTGCTTTTCTTTATGAATATTGTTGTTTTATAAAGCTGAGTTGTTTCAAGAAACATGGGTACTTACACACCGCTTGTTGCACAGGAGATTTTTGTGTTACTTACCAAAGTAAGGGGAGCTGAGGGCTTGCATTCCGGGGGAGAAAAAAGAAAAAAATTATTTATGAGTACTTCCATGACTAAAGAATGTTAGAAAAAAGCATGAATATTTGACTTTGATAACTGCATACAACTTTCTCTTTACAAGTCTCTTCCAGAGTATGTATAATATATAGAAGGAACATCACCTCGATTTGACCAAGAAAAAAATTTGATATAAGTGCTCTTCCTTTTTGTGTTCATTTTCTGGTTTATCATTACACAGATTTTCCTCATTATGGCTTTTAATATTTGATCTATTTGTTTCTGCCATTTTCAGATCTAGTCTTAAACTTTGGGAAACATTCCACCCAGCAGTTTGGTAATGGCTTTGTGGTTCAAACTTCGGATTGACTAAAATTGCCAAGATTGGAAGCGAAGCTATTGATTTGCATAATTGCATATTTACTATTTAGTTCATGTAACTTTAGCACCCTATGTGGTTACTAAGCATGCACTGATCTCTGTATATATTGAGAGAGAGAAGACCTTGATTTTCTATTATGTAGATGAATATTGTAAGTTAATTCCATGTGAAAATGATGAGGGAATTTGGCAACTTTTTGGTGATATTTGTCTCCATATGGTTGTTTCCTTCATGGCCATCAGGATGAAAAATCTATACATGTGGTTCTGGTGCTTAACCTCATGGCCGATTTTTGCAATACTAATTAATCTACAAAGGGATGAAAAGGCTCAATTTGCTTTGCATCCTTGCTTTATTGTCTAAGATATGTTTTAGTATACAACGGTAGGTCTGAATATTCAGTGCCCTTTAAGTTTGAACCAATGGCATTGTTAAGCTTTCTCTGGAAGTTCTCACCTTTCAAAACTCAAGACTTTGTATTGTTGTTAATTTTAATCCTGCATTTAATATGATGTTTGTTGTGTTATTAAGAACTTGACGTATAAAATCAGTTGCATGAAGATCCACAACAGCCATGTAGATTAAGATCCATAACTCCATCACCAAGTTTGTAGATCAAATATAAATTATAATTTGAATGGCTTCAAATTTCAAGAGGTCAAACCATGTGCACAAGTTGTTTGGTAAACTCAACTTTTCATTACACAAGTTAATTTAAAGAACCTACAAATACCCCTTTTGTACATAATAACCAAAACATAGAGGAAGTACAATTACATTGATCCATTTAAAAACAACCACTTAGACAATTCCCAAAGTTCATTATTCATGATCTTGAACAAACTGTAATGTCTTAAACCAAATAAACACCCTTTAGATTGAGTCACAATCGTTGTTGCCACAAAACTTAGTTACAGCGTTACGATGGCCATGCATCATAAGCCATTAGCCAATAAACGATATCAAAGTCTCTTCCTCCAAAAAGTCTTCACTACATTCATATCAACAGCTGATTAAACCAAACATGCACATATCAGCATAGCATAATACCCCCACCAGAATGCTCAACCTCTTGAAAATTAGACAAGAAAATGTCAAACAAAACTCCCTATAGGGTATACAGTAAAGTTTGTAAAGCATTCTAGTCAATACACAAAAGACCATGTTCCTTCAACCGAACAGCTAGGATACGGTACCACAAAATTATAATATAACATACTGAAAAAGGAGGGGGCATGATTTCAACTCAAGAACATGAACCATAGATGCAATCTCAATCCTATATGGGACAGGAACTCAACAAAAATTTGGATGTCTTTGAGCCGCTCAAATGGCAACAAACAGCTAGATTATTTAAGCTGCTGATCAAGCCAAACCATATCATCAAGACCAAGATGTACTCAAAATTGTAGCCAGCCACGACTTTCGGATCTGTCATAGGATAAAGTATGCCTTGAGAAGTATAAACTTGTCAACGCCAATCTAAAACACACAGATCTGCACTTGTCTAGTGAAAACATTGTAATTGCAAGTTTGTAACCAAGCATGGTAGAAAAAGAGGTAATGTTGATCCTTTCCCACTTCGAGAATTTGACACAAAGGCAACAAGTCTTTCTAACTTTAGAATATCTTACCGAGACAACAGTATTAGCCATATGACCAAGTAAATCTACGTACTCAGGCAATAGGTAGGCGTAATTGGTTAAAACATGAAAGTTCCAAGTTTGGGCGAGTATATGTGCACATGCTAAATAGCAATTAGCAAGACATTTAAACCTAGCTACATATTACTTTTAATTGTCATGCAATCATTTCCAAACAAAAAAACATAATGTAAAAAAAAAAATCAGCTAACTCAATTATAATAGGAGGAAGATTTTAACCCGTGCAAGGGTAAGGAAAACACCCAATTTGAGAACCCAAATTGTTAAATTGTCAAAAAAAAAATATATATAACAAAATAAAAGAAATTTGAATATGAAGAAACAAGAAAAAAATGTTGCACAAAAAGACAAACTGAAAATACATCTCACCTTCCAAAGACCCAGTGCTAAACCACCCAAATTAAGAGCAATAAAGAGTAACTTGGGCCCGAGAGGGACAAAGGAAGAAACGACTATGCAAGGCAACACCGTGTGTGAAATCAAAATTAGCATTAAACTAGCATTCCCAGGCCACATTCTTACAATTATCTTACATACATCACTAGATTAGGAAGGGGGAAGGGATATCTTAGGTAAAGTGAAAAAAATCATAGAATTCAAATCTTCAGGAAAAAAAAAAACAGAAAACAAAATTAAAAGATAAATATGTGCTTTCGTACCTTTTAAATCATATGCATTATCAAGCTGCTTTATAACCACAGAGTTGACAGCATTCAAATGGTTACTAGCGCAGAGGGAGGGTAACAGGGGTGTTGGGCAGAGGGAAGGTCGACTGTGACAGGGCAACTAGGGCAAGGGATGCGCAACGCAGGGGATGGGGGAGAGAATGGGCGACGCGGGGGTGGGGGTGGGGGAGAGGATGGGCTAGGCGATTGGGGGGGGGGGAGGATGGGCGACTCGGGGGGAGAATGGATGCTTTTGAATTTCAAAGGAGTGAAACTAGAGAGAGGCAACGTGCAGCTGTACAGGGAGAAAAAAGGAAATTTATTAAGGCCACCTATTGTGTGCAATGGCTGCTACTAAACAGTGGCTGCTACCAAAATTAATTCTTCCACAAATGTCCCCAAGGGACGAAGTTCCTCTATTACTATAAATCCAGCATGCCCAAAGCAAGAATAGCCACCACCTCCACTGTAAGATCCAATATTTTATTTAAGAATTTAAAATTTTTTTATTATTACCATAGTTGTGTTAAAAAAAATTTCATTTAAAATTACATTTTTAAAAGTATGATTTTATTAGTTTGAAAGTTTTCCATAGTGCTTGGTCCAAAAGATTTCGACCTTCAGCTGATTTCTTACATTTCGGCCTTTAGCTGCTTTCTTCATTCTAATTCTGAGTTACCAACTTATACAAGAAATCTTCATTGTTATAATTTTTGTTCCTGTTCCCTCGCACCGACTATGTCTCACGACCAGATTCCCTAGCATAAATTTATCTTTCTTACTAGTAATCTGAAGAAAATATATGAAGTCAGTCTATCCCTAGTGTAAATTGCTATGTTGGATGTAAAGGAATTCGTGCTTAGATGTTGATATGATTTGATGTTGAATATTGGTTTTTGATGTGAGCCAATGATATAAATGTATATGGTATGAATGTATATGCTCAATGAATGTATAGGAGTGTAAGCCAACTTACTTATATAAAAAAAAAAATGAATGCATAAGGGTGTAAGCCAGTTGGTTTAGACCAAAAAACCCGATCAAACTGAACTTCAGATTGGTCAGTCTCGGTCCCATAAACTGTGGACCGAAACCATTCGGTCTGGTCTTGGAGTCTATAAACTTTGGATCGGACTGAACTCCTATATATATTTTAAAAATATTTTTAATAATTTAATATATTACTTTTATATAGTAATTATATAAGTTGATGATATAATTTTATCTAATTTATTATCATTGACCGTATAAAATATTTTTTTAATGAGTTAGTTACATAATCTATATTAATAATTCACTTAATTTTAATTGAGTAATTTAAATAAATTTTTTTAATTAATTTATTTAAAAAGAAGAAGAAAAAAATAAAAAAATAATTAGGCTAGACTGAACGGATCGTACTGGATAGATAACTACCAGTTCGGGGAAAATGATGGACGGTCCATCAACCCTAGACTGGACCGGACCGATTTACACCCCTATGAATTTATATGATTTTATAACATATTGGATATAAATGTATATGTTGAATGATTTTGCTTCCTGAGGATGTAAATGTATATGCTTTGAAGGAAAGAGACAAGAACTTTCTGATGAAGGGGGGTCTGAACTTGAAGGAGAAACGGAATATAAATATACTAGAAATTGCTAATGAATAGAGTTCTAAGCAACTATTGTGGTCCTCGACCATTGGAGTACTCCAAGTCCAATGATAAATATTACTGGTAATTATCAAGTAATAATTTTTTTTTTGGGTCCCCAGCTAGTGGTTATGTGGCTGAATTTACATGAATGTAATTGTTTCAATTGTTCCCATTACATCACTTACTTTTGTTGTAAGAAGTCTATCAAACAGATTGATGGCTTTCCAACTACAATAGGCTCCATCTCAGTTTATCCACACATAGCAGCAACCATATACCCTGCACCTGTTGGTATGAATCATAGAAACTTCTTGTTGAAAGCTTGAATCTTTTAAACATAGCAGTAAACAACTATCTTAATACTTGCATTCTGTTGAAATTTGACATATCCAACACAACAAAGCATATAGTAGAAAAATTTTAGAACTAAAAAATTCACAAATTTGTAGTAGATATAATTCTTTTTATAGGTAAAAAAATGTGTGGTAGAAATAATGACCATGATACTATGCAAGTATTATATTACAGGTAAAAGTTTCCTCCTGGATTCCATTGAGAGGTTGAGATCTTGAATGCAAAGTTGGTTATAACCTTTACAAAAACCATATAAGGAGAGTGACAGGCTGAGAGCATAGGCTTAATATAGATACACATTATTTATAGGTAAGACTTTATTGATGAAAAAGTAGGCACCTGTTTGTTTACCGAGATGAGATGAAAACATCTCATCCCAAAATGTACGGAGAAGATTTTTGCGTAACCAAACAGACATCCGGGCATCTTTATTTCATCTCATCTAAGTTCTGATGTTTTCAACAACTGTTATAATATCTAACAGATAAAACAGTAAAAAGTAAATTAAAAAGAGAGAAAACAGCGAAAAGCACTGTCTTCACTGGTTGTCGTCCTTGTCTCTGCCATTATTATTATTTTTTTCTTCTCATTTTGAAAACACAGCAACACCTCATTGCAGCCTTCGCCCCAACCATGAGAAACGACATCCATTTCGCAATAAACTACCCTCGTGCCGCTTCTTGTTCCTGTGTTGTGTTGCAGCATTTCCAGCCCAAGCACTGATACACCTGGACAGCATTGGGGATCGACGGGGACATTGGAGCCGAATAAAAAGGTATTCCTACCATCTGAGGATTTTTTTGATTCTTCCCTACTGAGTTAAAATTTTTTTTGCACAATTTTTTAGATGCAGTGGCAGAGTACTATAGATTCCCCACGCCTCTGAACTTATCTGTGGGGGAATCTGCCTTTCTTAATTTCCCTTATCAAAAAGAGTCTCGTCTGTTTCTTTCCCCATGCCAAATTCCTCTTATAAATTCAAAATAAACCTACTCAGCAGATCCACCATCTCCACTGCTTGGAAGCATCGCATCGGCGCCCCTAGGACCACCATTAAACGACACATATTTTTCTAAGCCACCACGGCTCCTAAGACGCAATCCTTCAAGGTAATATATTTTTGTACACCTAGTAATTATGCCACTACTGTTTGTTTGATATATATTTGATATTTTTATAATCTCATATTTTTATTTAGTTTGAACAAATAGTTGATTTGAGTATGAGATCTATAGCATTGTGTCACCTGTATGTGGATAAGAGGATAGTCATTACCCAAACTTTAACAGATGTTTTCTAGGGTTCTATCACTCCACATGCATTGATAGCCATTACAAACATCTCTTATTTGATGTACATTTTCAAAATTTAAGAGATGTTTGTACATAAGGTTTTTGAATACACAGTTGCATGTGAGAATTTGGTTCAAGTAATACAAACCTCAACTTCTTATCCTAGAATGACTTTCAACTTAGGCATATTAGCACTTGCAGAACCAAAGTATGCAACTCTGCCTGCCTGCTTCTTCAGAGCTAGCATGTCCCATTACACATTACAATAATAACTCTATTCTCATATAAAACATGCACACCCATAGCCTAAAGTACTCTCTACATGTAATTATCACTAGGACATGTGTAATGTGGTAGAAATTTGTACAGGTAAGATACTATATATATATAGGGGAATGTGTCTCAGATTCAACTTTGCTAATTTGTTGTTGAACAAGGAAATATTTTACAAGATTTCCTCATTCATAAATACAATATTTTTGTTCCACATTGTTGAAAAAAATAAAAGGCAATGAGGAAATCTATCCTTCCTTGTGGGAAATGTAGAGCTAGCTAGAGAGATTACTTTCTTGGAGGGGGCAAAGACCATCATCAAGAAAAGTAGACTCCCCTCATCTTCTTTTGGTCCTATATATTTCCATGACATAAATTCTCTCAATTTATTAAGAAACATTTATAAGTAGTAGATCTATTCATGTAATAGATCAATCCCAGTTTACTTGGAAAAAGAATAGAGGGGAAAAACCTATAGGCGAAATTTTCCTGGGCCATAAACTTATTCCTGCCCAGCTAGACTGTACTTGTAATTGCCCCTTTGGTGGGCCACGAGTAGTTTATGGTTTGGAATTCAAGAAGAATCTTGTGCCCATGAAATATTCCTCCTGCAGGGACTGAGACTTTACCTTTGGGGATGACTATCTATATATACACACACAGAGACACGTAGATATAGTAGTAATAACTAACTGCTAGCGCCATGCAAACGTAAAGAATGACTAGTGGGGATGAGTAGTAAAAGTTGGACTTTCAAATGTAAGACATGAGTCCGCCTGGTCTCTTCTCTTAACATGCATATGGGGATGAGTAATTATATATTTTTTGTTTTAATGATCTGCAGTAGAAAATCAACATCTCATTCAGCAAGCAAGTAGCTAGCTAGCATACTTAATAATCAAAGTAATCAATCTATCATTGGAAGTAAGGAAATACTTGGGGATTGAGATAGAGATCTACTTATAGAGGATCACTGATTGGCTTTATAATCACTTTGCAAAGCACATTATTATAAACTTGAAAACCATTACTATTCTATACTAAAAGTAGGCTAGTGTCCATCGTGTATTTCATTCTTTCTGGCCTTTCAAGCAATTACTTTTGGTTAGGGACATATGTTCATTATTATTATGTTAACCGCTGTATCCATCAGTTTTGAGTATATAATTATGCAAACTTCTTAACTTATGTTTTTTTCAATTTTAGCCATACTAGCTGTGCTCCTACCGAGAAAGGCACCCACCAATGGTATGAGTTGAAATTGCTCCTTTTCACTTGCTGGATTTCTTGCTATAATCTTGTGTGTTAAGGCAAATGGGATGATCTTGGATTGATGCGATGACATTTTACAACTTTTTATATTTGACCTTGCATTAGCTATCTTTTTCTTACTTGCTTTTTTGTCATTCTCGGGGAATAATTTGTTGCTGGATTTTTTGGGTCAACTTGTATGCATAATAGCAATATTGGGTCACTTATGATATATATAGATCCAAAACTGCACTTATGCTATATACTGTTGGATTATTTTACCCAACTGCCTACCTACACTTACGTAATATATTGCTAAATTATTTACATTAGGTTGAATAATGGCGACAAACAGGGTTGTTAGTTAACCAACAACATTATTTCCATACTCAGAAAGAAATTTCTTAATCATCTTACGTATATATGTATATTGTTACTATTGGCTTTAGCTACTTCACATGGATGATTCGGAAAATACACACATTGATCGTGAGCTTTGGTCTGATGAGATGGAGGAAAAGCTGATCGATCTGTTGTATGCGGAAGCCCTTATTGGTGCAATAAGGGTAGGGAGGACCACCTCCCGGGACCATGCTACTTATGCTCAACGCCTGACAATGATGGGCATAAGCAAATATGATGCTAGTCGAATTAAAGGCAAAATACATAGGCTCAAAGGCAAGCAGTGCCTTTTCTCGGACCTAATCAGCCAAACTGGTATGGGTTGGGATCCAGAGACCGAAACGGTCATTGCTAGTGATGAGCATTGGTCCCATGCTATTAGGGTAAGCACTTAGCCCTAGTATTTGAATAATTATGAAATTTAGTATGTCAAATTGGGTTAACATATAGTTATCCAATTAGAATATTAATAATGCCTATTACGTTTATGTTAGGTAAAATCACAATGGAAGAACTTTCACCATGCTGGCTGCCCTAAGTACGAAAAGCTATGCACTATTTTTGGGGCGTCTGTAGCCACTGGGGCACATGTGCATGCATCAACTCAACCACCCCTAACTGTTGAAGATATGCGCGCTCGCACCAATGTGTGCCATCACATGAATGTGGGCAATCAAGATGGTGTGGTGATGAACAGTCCTGAGACAGACGCCTTGTTCGGATGTGGGCAATCATCCATGTCTTCGGGCCAAAATCCACTTCACTGAAGGAGAGGGGCCACCCCTGGGTTACAACAAGAGATGTTGAACTGCCTGTTCAAGCTAGCTCGGACTTCCATACCAAGATGGAAGTGCTATGAGGAAAGGGATGATGCTCATTTTGATTAGCACACTCAATGTGTAAAATTACTGCAACAACTTGAACCTCCATTGTTGACAGAAAATTTTCTTCGTGCTTACAACTCATTGATGGACAGCAAGCATCAAAATGGCTTCCTTGCATTGGAACCTATAAACAGGAGACATTGGGCCATGAGTCTTTGATGATGCTTTGGCGGGTGGCCATGCATAATTTAATTTATCTATGATATGGACTTGTTATTTATTGGTTTTAATTTTTTGTTAGTAACTATGGAGTGATGCATAAACTTTGTTAATGGTTAATTTTCTGTTAGTAACTATGCTTTGTTACATGTTTATGCGAAACTGCTTTGTTAACGTTAATGTGTGATGAAAATTTTCAGTTGCCATTAATTTATTAGTTACAAACAAAACTGCTTGTGGGGTAATTTCATGCATATGTGGAATGTTTGAATATGGAATTGAAGCAAGATTATGTACCAAATCTGTGAATATGGAATTACAACTGGCTGTTTTGGGAATTGAAGCAAGTTAAGGGCACCATTGAATTGTTATGTGGAATGTGGATTGTGCATTGTAGAAATGTGTGTTGAACTGTGTTTGAATATGGAATGAGAGTTTGTTATGTGGAATGTGTGTTGAACTGTGTTCCATGCATGTCTGACCATGCTTTTGAGTTTCTTCTAAATTACATATATTTCTCTCATGATTACGCTACTGTTTCATATGCATTTTCTCCCCCTCTTCTTTGAGTGGTTGAGTTCATATTATTTAATATCAGAGTTTGAGCCAAAATTTTTTATCAAGACTGCTAGAATATGGTGGTTTTTCTCTATTTTCCAAACCAGAATTATAGATTTATGCAAATGGATGATTCTGGAACTTTCTGATTATTTTCAGGTTGTGGGCATGCTTAGTTATATTTGAAATGAGTGACATTTGATTGTTTTTATTATTGATGGCCGTTATTGGGCACATGGGCATGCTTAAAAATAGTGTTTATTTTTTAGATTGTGGGTGCCATGTTCACTTGACTGTCGCCAAAATCCTTGAGTGACTAATGAGTATGAGGCTAATTTCTGGGCACATGGGCATGCTTAAAAATTATCTTCTCTTCTATCTTCTATCACTAATCTTTGTTGAATAAAAATAAATTAAAATTCTAATTATGATCGTATACTCATTGTAAAAAGCATCCATTCTTATCATCTTCTAGAAAAGATAGAGAAAATAGTAACGACAATTTTTATTGCTACTATAAGTTTTTATTCATTAGCTCATTCCGTCATTACATTAACTTTAATTTTATCTAGCAGTTGGTAACATATTTCTCACTACAGTAAAGAAGCACTTCTACAATGGATAGTGATAATCACTGAGCGGATAGTTTGTCAATGGATGATGACAACAATGTAAGAGAGGTAAAATCTGAGTTAGGGTCGAGTTCTAGTGGTTCTAACTTCGAGCATGAGGTGTCTTCGATCGTCATGCTTATTCGAATTATGTGTGATAAAATGGGCATTAATCTTAGACTGCCCAAACACAATATTGATTTGTGTGGCCATCAATATATTTACGAAATACTAAATGGTAACTCCAAAAATTGTAAAGAGTTGTTTCGATTAGAGGTGGACAAATTTTAGGCATTATGCCCGACCTTGTGTGGAGAAGGATTTTTAATGGATTTCAGACATAAGGTCAATGTAGAGGAAGCAGTTGCCATCTTTTGTATTTTGGTGGGACATGCACAAGGGCAACGTATGGTCATAGATAGGTTCAACATAGTAGTGAAACCATTAATCGTCATGTGCGTACAATCATTAATGCGCTATGTGAGCTTGGGAGGTATATTATTAGGCCAACACATACAGACGAACCTCATCCCTATATTGTGGGCAACCCTCGGAATATGCGATGATTTGAGGTAAGCAACATATTTTTTTCCCTCCACACTCTTGTGTTATTGAATTGTAAGAGGAAATAAAAAATAAAAAAAAGGATAAAAAAAGTTCGGGCATTTGATTGATTTTTTTTGTGGTGTTACAGGGATGCGTTGGGGGTGATAGACGGAATGATGATCGATGCGATTGTACTGCCTGAGGTACGTGAGGCATGCAGAAAAACAGAAAGGACGAGTTGCACAAAATGTATTATGTGCATGCGACTTCGACATGAAGTTCACATTTGTATACACAGAATGGGAGGGTACATCGCATGATGCACGTGTCTTAATTAATGCGATGACTCAGTCAAACATCCATTTCCCAATTCTGCCCCCCAGTAAACTTCCAACTAGTAAAATATATTTTACTTTAGACTTGAGGATTATTTTTTTCCAATTCCTTGAATAGTGTTTATAGTATTTTCAACTTTACACTGTTGAATACCACACAAATGTGTATAGGTCGCTGTTACCTTGTGGATTCAGCATTTGCACTTTCTCTTCAATATATGTCACCATACCCAAGAGAATGGTATCATAGAAGCGACCAGCATAATCAGCGCACATTCACTACTCTCAAGATTATTTTAATTTTCGTCATTCCTCATTGCAGAATGTTATTGAGCGCACCTTTGGTTTGATAAAAGAACGCTTTAGAATTCTAATTTTAATGCCTTCTTACTCGGTTGGGAGGTAAGGGAAGATCATAAACGCCTGTTGTGCGCTACATAATTTTATTAGAATTGCAATGCCAGATGACTGATTGTTTGCGGACACACATAGCACGCAGATCTACCTTAACCAGTCAACTGGGGTGGATGAGGCTACATCATCATCTCACCAAGGAGACATGACAAGTGCATCAGTCCAAGCAATGGTACAATACGTGATAATATTGCACTATCAATGTAGACAACTATGGGTGAGAATTGAATATTATTACTTGAAAAAATTTATGTAATAGTGTAGTTTGTATTAGAGGTAGATAATTTTGTGAGTGGAATATGCACTTTGATACATTACACACTTGGAAGTTGATATTTTGGTGACTATTGTTCAATTATGCAATTTGGGTTTTTAATAGGAATTTGTAAGTCGAACAAGAAAAAAAATCTACAACACTTTAAGGACATATATAATTATCTATTACAATTCATATAATTATTCTAATTTATAATAAGGAAAAAAATTTCGAATTTTCTATATATAGAAAAATAAATAGGTCATAATTATTTATAATATTCTAATTTATAAATAGAAAAGAATTTCAAATGTCCTATATATAGAAAAATAAATAGGTCATAATTAGATTAATATTCTAATTTAAAAATAGTAAAAAAATTCGAATTTCCTATATATAGAAAAATAAAAGTCATAATTAGAATAATATTCTAATTTATAATTAGAAAAAAATTTCAAATTTCCTATATTTTAGAAAAACAAATAGTTCATAATTAGACTTGTTTTAAAAGAGAATTATTTTTCCTGATTATATAGTAATTTCGGAAATTTTGGGATATGAAAAGAATATTTATACATTATTTTTCAATTACTCATCAATATATTTTTTTATTAATATATTAATTATTATATAATCAATAATTATTAAATCATCCCCAATCATTGGTAGGACGCATCGGTTTATCAAATCCCAAAAAGTTAAAACTATCTCATCTCATCTTAACTCATCTAATCTCATTATTATTCAGAACATCTTATCTCATTTAATCTGAACTATATATCCAAACGGGATTTAAGCGTAGCCCAATACTTGATAGAACCTAAGAAGTTGATCATCCCCCCTCTTCTCTCTCTCTCTCTCTCTCTCTCTCTTCAGGAACAAGCAACTAGAAATAATAGATGCAAAATAATAACAACATTCTTGAAGGAATAATGCTTACTCAACCCTTCGAACCATATGCTCTGGCAGAGGTCCCAACACCCTCTCCATCATTGGAACTAATACTTGACCCTGACAAAATTATTAATTTTTCAAAACATTAGGGCCTAGGATCTCTCTCTCTCTCTCTCTCTCTCTCTCTCTCTGAATTGGATTCCTCCCCCCCGCATATTTTAAATGGAGTTAATGCCCAAATAGAATTATTGGAGCCTACCTTCATTTCAAAAAAATTATTTAATATATTCTAATAGGGGTGTGCAATAGGATCCCAATCCGGATATCAAGCCATAATCGGATCCAGATGCTAAAATCCGGGCAGTTATCCGCTCGGATTAATTCGGAAATAATCTAGGCGGATAATTGGATTCAATCCAGATTGTGAATGGATATTTGGAATTTTCATTTTTTTTTTTACTATAACCTGGATATCCGGGTTATAATTGGATTTAATCTGGGTTTTTAGTACTTTCTTTTTTTAGAAAAGAAGACTTTAAAACTTAAAAAATGTTTTTATAGAACTTTCTTTTTTTAAAAAGAAATTTCTGATATCATGCTTAAATTGCCCATATTTAAAAATTAATAAAAATTTAAACACTTTTTAAAAGATTTTATAAAAAATAAATCAAAGAAAAAAATAAATAAAAATACAAAATAAATAAAATTGTTGTTACATCATGATGCAAAACATAAATTTACAAAAAAATAAATAAATAATAATACATCACAACTAATTAAACTAATACATAACAATGTAAAATAAATAATATTGTTGAATTTTCTGTACAACTACTGACCAAGCAGCTGGTATTATAAAATTTGCAACAAAAATAGTGTGTTGTAGAAGAAGAAGAAGGAAAAAAAAAGTTTATGGAAAATCGAGTTAAAAACCGGATCCTGGCAGACACAAATTTTTTTTTTACCTGCTCAGGTCTAATCCGGGCGAATAAACGCTCGGATTCACCCAAATTTCCGAGTTCCAAACCAGATCTAAAAAAAATCCAGTTTGGTTCTACACCCCTATATTCTATGAGAGTGATTGTGAACTTAAATTTGTAAATATATTATAGAGTAAAAAGTTCTAGAGATTCTGTTATATTTCATCTATCACGTGTTTATTTTAGTTTGTTTAGCCCTTAATTTCTAACTGTTCAGCTCTTAGTTTTTATTTTGTTAAGCCCTTATAGTTTTCCAACTAACAAAAACCAGAATCATACAATTTTTTTTTTTCATTTTCTAATAGTCAAAGGAAATCCCCGAAAGTAGCTATTGTTGCCACAGGTTGTTTCCTAGATTAGACTTTTTGTTTACTCTTGTGTTTGTCCGGTGCTTCTGGTGGGGAATGTGTCAGCATCACTGCATCACATTAGAGCACAAGCAATGAACAGTCAAACCATAACTCGATTTGCTAGTCATTTAAATTTTATTAATAAGACCTACTTTTTTATAAAGGACTTGCACAAACTTGTCTATTTAGGGCTCATTTGGCTCCTAAATTCCACTTAGCTCAGCTAAGTTCGATTAACATTTGTAGACCTCTTTCAACATCCAAATATATGATTTACATCTACACTTAGCTCAATTACTTTTATCACTGTAGTTGATGTAACATATCAATTCATCCCCTCAAAGATTCTTGACAAACCAAAGACGGAAATTGGTAGACAATTACTTCATCCCTTTTTATTTCTCCCTCTCCTGCCTGTTCTTCTTCCTCCTCAAGCCGTTGGACATTCCAACAACAAATCCTTCCCACTGTAACAAAGGCAGATTCATTGAGGAGCCAAGAATCATCCCTTTCTGTAGTGTGCTTGGGCGTTTATGGTCACTCGAGCGGCCAACACTTTTTCACCAATTAAGTGGCGCCTTGTTTAAGACTTAAACGAGATTTCACATTTTTTGGGATTTTGAATTCAACTGAGTACTACTTGAACAAAATTCCCTACCCACCATAGACCCCTCCCTACAACATAAAGCAATTTTGCAAGGAACAAAGACAGTACTCTGGCTTCTGCTCAAGCGTGCCAAGCTAGGCGAGTGCTTTACAGTTTCGTCAAATTTTTCCTCTGCCCGTCTGGACGAAAATTTATTTCCAATCTCTCATTTCATAGGTGCTGACTCACTAAAAAATAAGTAGCACAAAAGCTATCCCAAGTACAGGAGGATGTCATGTAATAATTATGAATAAAATTTCTAGATCGTCTCCTCGAGAAAAGTTGTTTAAATTCAAACTTGTATAAAATGGTGAAAAGTTTCACAAACAAAAGTGGTGGTATGTACAATGAATGGAATGGTGCAACGGAAATAAAAAGGGCACTAGTTATAGACTAGATTCATACTTTTAGATTTTTTTTAGTGGCGAAATTGAACGTAAAAGACTACAAATTGAAATTAACAATTAAGGATTCAACTACACTAAACAATTTTAATTAATTTGAAATTAAATAATAAACTGAAATTATTTAAGTCCTAATTAACCTCTAATCAATCTAAAATGTAATTGTAATGCATATTTAATGGAAGCTTAAAGAAACAAGAAAAATAATAGAATATCAAAATTGTGTTGTGCATGTAAACAATATTGCCCAATTAAATCACAAGTTATAAAATTAAGTATAAACCATAATATTAACCAATTTAAAACATAATTTGGATTTATGTCTCTTAATCATTTTTTTATTTAAAACCAATAATAATGTAATGAAAGAATTAATATATATTGGTTCTAGATGTATAAAATATACAATAATTCAGTTCAATCACACCCCCAACTAATGTTTTGCTAATCGTTGAGCAAAATAGTGAAAATTAGTTGAGATAAAAATTGCATAAATATCGAAATCCAAACAAATGCAATCAAACACAATTTCGAATTCTCACAAAAGATGATCCATGACTACTCATCCCAGGAGCTATACCCACCAAGACTGTCTCAACAATCCTTCACATAAAATTGAGAAAAATGTCTTAGAACTCAAATGTGTGTATGTAGTTACACAGTTGTGTGTTCCTCATTACTAGCCAGGATTTGTCATAGGATTTTTTAACATTAAGATTAATCATTGCTGATTCTAACTACTTCAAAATCCAAGGGACTAGTAGTTTTCACGCCAACTTTATTTAAAGGTTGAACACTCAACCCCCAAAGCTAGGGTAACAATTTCTAGCCCTTTCCTTAGGAAAGTTCATTGAGCTGCCTTTATCTTCTTGTTTTTTTTTTCTTTTCGAATCCTCTTTTTTTCTTTTTCTTTTTTTTTTCATTCTTTTTTTTTTCTTTTTTTTGGGCATGGATCGATAGTCTTGCAGTTTACTTCTCCTATATTAAATCAGTGGATAGTAAAAGATGAACACTACATGTGTAAGTATGTGCAAAATGTCCTTCAAACTTTTCACTTCGTTCTATATAAATCTTACCAAGTCTCATCTCAATAAGTATAGCAGCCCGGTGTTTTAAACCATATATCAATAAAATATGATGCATCAGAAATCATGCTCTATGCTCAGGCTTGAAAATAAATATTTACAAAATAATTTTGCTCAACCACTCTACCAAGGTACTCAAATTTTACAAAATACTAAAAATAAAGTGATGCACATCACATTATTGCATTTTTTTAAAATTTATGCACACACACTACCCTCAACTAGTGAGAGACATGGTCTTCAATGAATCGAACGAAAGAAAACAAAGTGCACAAAAATAAGTAAGCAACATGGACAACCAATCATGTGATATAAAATGAAAGCAAAACAAAAAATATAAATAAAAAATAAAATGCAATTACAGAAAGTCGTAGAAGGAAGAAGTAAATAAATAAATCAAAATCAGAATACTTCCCTGGGGTCTTGCACAAGCAAGATCTCTTTACTTGGATCAAAAGGAGTCAAAACCGGCTGTAGACGTTGTCCATTGACAGTGAAGTTATTATCATTCTTCGGATTGACAATATCTACCGCCCCGTGAGGATGAACCTCATTTACAATATATGGCCCACTTCATCGGGATTTCAGCTTCCTGGGAAACAGATGTAATCTTGAATTATAGAGGAGCACTTTCTGATCAGGGACAAGATATTTGTCATGGATCTTCTTGTCATGCAAGGCCTTCATTCGCTCCTTTGTCAAGTGAGAATTGTCGTAGGCCCCCATCCTTGCTTCATCAAGTTTCAAAATCTACAACTTTCTTAAACCTTTGGCAGCATCAAGTGAAAAGTTAATTTGCTTAATAGCCTATAAAGCATGATGTTAAATCTCAACAGGTAAATGACAAGCCCGACCATAAACTAATCTACAGGGTGACATCCCTAAGTTAGTTTTGAATGCAGTCCTATAAGCCCAGAGAGCATCAACCAGTTTTTCAGACCAGTCCTTCCGAGTGGGAGGGACTGTTTTTTCGAGAATAAGTTTGATCTCTCTATTGGCCAACTCAGCTTGACCATTAGTTTGGGGGTGATATGGAGTAGAGACTTTGTGGGTCACTCCATATTTCTGCATAAGTTTTTGAAAAGGTTTGTTACAAAAATGTGAACCCCCATCACTAATAATTGTCTTGGGCATACCAAAACGTGCAAACAATTCTTTCAAAAAATGGATGACAACCTTATGATCATTTGTTCTACAAGGTATGACCTCTACCCATTTTGAAACATAATCTACAGCAACTAAAATATAAGAATTCTCAAATAAATTTGGGAATGGTCCAATAAAGTCAATCCCCAACAATCAAATATCTCAAGTGTAAGAATATAGGAAAGGGGCATCATGTTACGTGCTATGATTTTTTCAAGTTTCTGACAAGACTCACATGCCTTGCAAAAAGACTCCACAAATTTTTTTCAAGTCCACTTTTCAAAATTTTGGCAACAATTTTCTTAGCTGCAAAATGGCCTCCATAAGCCCCAGTATGGCAAAAGTGAAAAATAGAGGTAAACTCATTATCAGGAATGCATCGACGCACCACCTGATCAGCAAAATACTTTAAAAGATAAGATGTGTCAAAGTAATAAAATCGTACCTCTACAAGGAACTTGTGCTTGTCTTGAGCTGTCTAGTGCTTCGACATCCAGTCAGTGACAAGGTAATTCACAATGTCTGCGAACCATGGAGCGCACGGCACTACAAAAAGATGCTCATTAGGAAAATCTTCATTCAAGGGAGGAATGGATGTAGACACATCAGGTAGCTACAGTTGTGATAGGTGATTGGCTACCACATTCTCGACTCCCTTCTTATCTCGAATAGTGATGTCAAATTCTTAGAGTAAAAAAAATCCAATGAATCAACCTGGGTTTAGCATTCTTCTTTGCCAATAAATACTTAAGAGCATAATGGTTAGTAAAAATGATAACATGAGACCCAATAATATAATAATGAAATTTATCTAAGGCAAACACAACAACTAACAACTCTTTCTTGGTGGTGGTGTAATTTTTCTGTGCATCATTCAAAGTACGACTTGCATAATAAATGACCGAATGCTTATTGTCCACTCTTTGGCCAAGAACGGCACCAAAAGCGAAATTACTAGCGTCAGTCATAATCTCAAATGACAAGTCCCATTGAGGACTTTGCATAATAGGTGCAACTGTTAAGTGTTCATTTAGGGTCTCAAAAGCATGTTGGCACTCATCAATCCAAACAAAAGTAGAATCATTTTGCAACAAAGTATTTAATGGTTTTGTAATACTACTAAAGCCCTGAATGAAACGCCGATAGAAGCCAGCATGACCAAGAAAAGAACGAATATCCTTCACTATCTTAGGAATAGGTAGTTGAGATATTAATTCTATCTTGGTCCTGTCAACCTCTATACCACATTTAGAAACTAAATGCCTAAGTACCAAACCACTAGTAACCATACACTGACATTTCTCCCAATTCAACAATAAATTCTTCTTCGCACATTTTTTCAAACACAACAACAAGATTTTTTAAACAGACTCAAAAGATTTACCAAACACAAAAAAATCATCTATAAAAACCTCACACATATCATCAAGCATATCAGAAAAAATGTTCATCATATAGCACTGAAGAGTAGCAGGTGCATTACATAAACCAAATGGCATTCTTCTAAAAGCAAAAGTACCAAAGGGTCAAGTGAAGGTAGTCTTCTCTTGATCCTCTAGTGCTATAGCAATTTGATAATAACCAGAAAAGCAATCCAAGAAACAATAAAAAGCATTACCAGCTACTTTTTCTAAAATCTGATTTAGGAAAGATAATGGGAAGTGATCTTTTCGACTGATCGAATTCAACTTTTGGTAGTCAATATACATTCTCTAGCACGTTACCTTCCTAGTCAAGATCAATTCACCATTAGCATTTTTAATAACAGTTAAACCAAAAATTTTTTGTACTACATGTGTTGGACTTACCCACTTGCTGTCGGAGATAGGATAGATGATGCTCACAGCTAATAATTTTAGCACTTCATTCTTCACCACCTCCTTCATAGTAGGATTCAACCTCCACTGTGTATCACGAACTGGTCTCGCATCTCCTTTCAGAAAAATGTTGTGGGTACAAATTGAAGGGTCAATACCTTTGATGTCTGCAATAGTCCAGCCTATCACTCCTCGATGATGTCTCAACACTGGTAATAATTATGCTTTCTGCTTTGAAGTAAGCTAAGAAGAAATGACCACCGGAAATGTATCCTCAATTGGGCCCAGAAAAATATACTTCAAGTTCTTGGGTAGTGGCTTCAACTCTAGTATTGGGATTTTTTCTTCTGATGACTTCATGACTGTTGGTAAATCAAGAGCTTCAAATACTGGCCTATGCCAATTACTCGTGTAACTCACATCTGATAACTGAAGAGATTCAGTTGTCTCTATCAACCGCCCATCTGATTCTGTCAACTCTAATGATGTAGGAATTATCTCAACAAGAACCTCAGACTACTCAGGAAAGCCATCCTCAGATACACTTTCAGAATCAAATACTGATAAAAACTCTAAAACGTTAACAACATGCACATCTGAATCATCGCATCCACTAAGCATCTTGCAAGCGTTCAGTACTTCATTTCGACAATTGATAAGTGCATTGGAAGTAGCAAGGAATGGATGTCCAAGGATGACAGGCGCATGGTGAATAGTAGAGACTGGCTGCTGCATGTTAAGAACTACAAAATCCACTAGGTAATAAAATTTGTCCACCTGGACCAACACATCTTCAACTATACCCTCGGTACTTTAACTGATCAGTCAGACAACTGTAGCATGATGAATGTCTTTTTCAGCTCACCCAATCCCAACTGCTCATACACTGAGAATGGTAACAAGTTCACACTACTTCCCAAATCAAGTAAAGCTCTTCTAATGCATGACTCACCAATCATAATGGAAATGTGGAGAGAGCCGGGATCTCCAAAATTTTGAGGCGTCTCACTCAATATTAGTGCACTAACTTGCTTTGTTAGGATTGCTTTCTTCTTCACATTCAGCTTGCTCTCATTGTGCACAAGTCCTTCAAAAATTTTAAATACGAAGGCACTTGTTGTATGGCATCCAAGAGTGGAATATTAATCTTTACTTGCTTGAAAATTTTCTAAATCTCAGTGTGATATTTATTCTTTTGGTCAGCTACCAATCTCTGAGGATAGGGAACCATAGGTTGGTACCCCTTACTAGTTTCAACCTCTCCACTCACAGGCTTCTTTGACTCTAGCCTCACTTCCTCTGGTTCTTTTTCAGCTTCATCAGTCTCTATTACATCTTCAGGTTTAGAAGCAACTACCTGTTTGTCCATGGTCATCTCAGGTTGGGGAACTTTCTTCCCACTTTTCAAAGTAAGAACGGTCTTCGCTGTCTCAATAACGTCCCTTGAGACATTATGTACTTGTTGTTGTTGTTGCCTGTATACTTGAGGATTAGACTAAGGCTATGCTAGAAATTTCCCCTTCTCTAGAGTGCTCAAGATCGTGCTCATCTTATTAATGGTGCCTCGCAACTCATTTATGGCCTAAGTGTTTTGATTGTTTGTGGTGGCCTGAATCTACATGAATTGCTGAAGTGTATTGTTTATCTATGTCATACTGTTGTCTAGAGACTTCTTTGCAGATGATGGAGGCTGAGAACTCTGAGCAGCTACATGAGGCTGAAATCTAGGAGGCGCTACAAAAGGATAGATTTGAGAAATTTGATATGGCTGATACTGGTATTAAGGAGCACCCTGATAAAATGGTTGCTACGAAGATGGTGGTGACCGGCCAGGTTGATCATTTCTCCATGAGAGATTTAGATGATTTCTCCACCTCGGATTATGTGTGTTGGAAAAATGCTAATTCTGTGCTCTATTAACCCAGTTAGCTGATAGCATCTGCTCAGATCCACTTTCTTGAAATACTGGCATAATTGGGCAGTCTTGGGTCTTATGATTCGAATTAGCATATATAGAGCATGCCTCAACTAGTTTCACGGCCTTTACTTTTTTCATTTTCATGACCTCCATTTTTCTAGTAAATGCAGCTATTCGGGCTTGAACATCAGTGTCTTCCTTAAGCTCATATCTGCCCCCTCTAAAAATGGCCCTTAGTGGCTGTGCTGTTAACAACACTCGATCAATACGAGTGTTCCACTATTGTGCGCTCTTGGCAAGATAGTAAAAAAAAATGATAGTGCTTCATCGAGTTCCTTGCTAAAGAATTTTCCATTGCACATCGTTTGAACAAACTGTTTGCATTCTGGAGTGAGACCAGTGTAAAAATAGCTCATCAACCTCCAAGATTCGAAACCATGATGTGGGACAGATGTTTACCTAATCTTTAAATTTTTTCCAACTGGCTTGAAAAGTCTCATCAGGTTTCTGATTGAATTGGCTAATTTGCTCTTGCAAAAACTGAGTTATCTGAAAAAGAAATTTTTTTTTGTAAAATGGAAATAAACAAAGTCTAATAAATTTATCAGTAATGGCCCTAGTAATAAAAGTAGTGCAAGTCAATTCAAAATCTCTCTGGTGCTGGTAAGGACTCTCAGAATCTATCCCGTGGAACTGAGGTATCACTGACATCATGCCATGCTTAATAGAAAAATTAGGAGCATTATCGGGTAAAACAATGCATGAAGGTGTAATGGTACGAGTGGGTTGCAAATAATCCTTAATAGTGCGTGGTGCAGGTGTAGCCATGATTTGTTCAATTTCAATATTCTCGCTTATAGAAGAGACAGAAGAGCTATCTATCTCTGAGTTGTGTATACTACTCTCAATGCTCGATGTAACTCTAAGTAATCTATTTGAACTGTCACTCACCGATGACATGAAACATCAGTCTAAATAGCATATATAAGGTTCAAGCAACTGAGTGGTAGATGGCAAATGAAATGTATAATTAGAGATAATATAGTGAAAAAAATAAAAAATAAAATAACGAGTTTAAATTTAAGTTAGACAACTGTCCCCGGCAATAGTGCCAAAAACTTGACTCACTAAAAAATGAGTAGCATAAAAGCTATCCCAAGTGCAGGAGGATGTCATGTAAAAATTAGGAATAAAATTCCTAAATCGTCTCTTAGGGAAAAGTTGTTTAAATCCAAACTCGTATAAAATGGTGAAAAGTTTCATAAACAAAAAGTGATGGTATGTACAATGAATAGAAGGGTGCAACGGAAATAAAAAGAGCACTAGCCATAGACTAGATTCATACTTTTGAATTTTTTTTAGTGTTGAAATTGAACATAAAAGACTAACAAATTGAAATTAACAATTAAGGACTCAACGACGCTAAACAATTTTAATTAATCTGAAAATTAAACAATAAACTGAAATTATTTAAGTCCTAATTAACCTTTAATCAATCTAAAATGTAATTGTAATGCATATTTAATGGAAGCTTAAAGAAACAAGAAAAAATAACTAACATAAAATAAAATAAACAGCAAATAAAATGCCAAAACTTTTAATCTAAAAATATCAAGAATACACCATAAACTTCAAATTGAAATTAAATAAAAAGTAGGGAATGAAAAAAGCAAGCCAGATGGATGGTGATGGAAATTGAAAGCAGTGAAAGAGGCTGAACTGTAGCAGCAATTGGACCCCTCAAAGAGCTCTTCAACGGCACTGCAGTTCCGTTGTGAAAATAATGTGCGGCGCTAATTTAATTTCAGAGAAAAATAAATGTGTGCGGTGCTTGGTGAATGAGAGAGAAAAAAAAATAGTTAAGCATTCCAGGTTGTGCGGCGTGCTTCTTAAACCAAAATGATAAAGTCCTCAATTTTGGGTCCCATCCCCAGGTCAAAGTCCATCCCAAAATGAATCAAAATCCCCCGTGTTGCGTAAAACTCTCTTGGGTTTTATTTTCAAAATGCCGAAGTATGTGTGCTCGTCCATGACTTTCTCCAAACCAAAAGACTAACATCATGGGTCTTGCATAAAGCAAGCTTATCTCATACCAAGCCAAAAAGCATCATTTGAGAATAATGTTGTATGCCTTTTTGCCTTTTTGACTTGTTGACTTTTCTCATTTTTAATTTTTGTATTCCTTGGACCTAAAACAAAATGGAAATAAGAAAAAAATAAAATAAAATAAAAAAGGAAGAATAGAATATCAAAATTGTGTTGTGCATGTAAAAAAATATTGCCCAAATATTAAATCACAAGTTATGAAATTAAGCATAAACCATAATATTAACCAATTTAAATCATAATTCAGATTTGTGCCTCTTAATCATTTTTTCATCTAAAATCAATAATAATGTACTGAAAGAATTAAAATATATTGATTCTAGATATATAAAATATGCAATAATTCAGCTCAATCAGGTGCTACTGTAAACTCGTGTGTGAGCATCTGCAAGTCTAGATTGTGGTGCTGTCAATTTTTTTCTGCTTTTAATTTTCCTATATAATTCTACAATGCTGAAGCAAGATACGACGATGCCCGACTAGCATCTTACAATGGAAGCATAGCTCCTACATGGTCAAGCTTCACTCTCGAAGTCTTACCATCAAGAGACTAGCAATCACGACTCCCCTTTTGGAAGTGTACATGGGTTTCCTCCCCTTTACTAAGGCTTTATTTCATATCCCCACCTGCTGGGTTTCTTTAAAAAAAAAAAAAAAAAGAGACTAGCAATAACGACTCCGAGGACGTGCTCTTATCGAGTTACCAATGAGCTCAACTCAATCCTGTGATTTTCACAGTTCAATGTTTCTTAACTATTTTGTCAAACATTTGGAGTGCATTTGGAGTGATAAGATAATATCACATCTTGATCAACGGTATCATTCAGATTTGAGAAATCCTTCTTGTAAATGATGATTTGCCACTAATCTAGTGTAACAATCAACATTCTCTCCATGTCTCATTTGGTACTATGTAATATGTTTTGTGATGCATGTATTTATTTTCAAAATTCATGTCAATATGAAGCTGATTATAGTTCCATTTTCTTCAATGTATAACATCCATGAATTACATAACAATTGCAACGAGGAAGTCCGTTGGAGAATCTGAAATTTGAACTCAGTTAATAGAGATCTTGTAAGGTGGGTCCAAATTTTCAAATGTTGTTTTGGGTTAAACTAGTGTTGAGCAATGATTGTTAGGATCCTTTCCATCATTTTCTTCATCACTTCAACATGTGTTTGCTTTGATGCAATTTCCCTCATTGCATTTCACTCATTGCATTCAAATTTTTGCGATGAGTCTTTATGCAATTCACTCGCATTTTATATCATCATTTATGGTCAAGACTCAAGCATCACACTTGAAAATATAAAACGTTGATTTAGTTTCACTTGAACATAATGTGTACACTGATTGCTTTTCTTTGACCATTTTCTTATTTGCTATGTTTGCTACAGTCATATTTCTTACTCTTATCCTATAGCTCCTCGTACAAGGTATATTCATTAATGAGTATAAATACATTTTATTTGTTTGTTTACTTGCATGTATAGTTCGATTCATTCTATGTTATATTACATGCATTTAATTATTCTACGACAATTATTTTTATTGTAAGCATTTACCGAGAATATGATGCATATCAGTACGTTCTCATATGGCTTGAAGTGCATTGTCTATTGTTATTGGTATTGTCTATTGTTAGTATTGTCATAGTTGCCCATTAGCAAGATACCATGGATGACGTAGAGGTCCTACGTGATTGTCACCTTTGGGCTGGTGGTTTGGAGGAGAAGTTAGTTGATATGTTGTACCAAGAAACAATGGAGGGTAAATTGGTGGGGTTTAAAATTACAAATCGTGATACTATCCAACTTGCCACGCGCCTCACTAAACTTGGTATTAAGCCAGTTGATGCATCTCAAGTGAAGGGAAAAATCGCCCATCTTAAGAAGACACAATGCTATTTTACAAATTTAATGGGTCAAATGGGCATGGGTTGGAATCTCATCACGAAAACTATTATTGGTACGGAAGAACATTGGGTGAATGCTTGTCGTGTAACCTTCCTAATTTGAGTTTCTAATATGTTTCCTTATTAGGCATTGTATAATAAATAAAAAATGCATCATATGATTATTTAAATTATTTCTTAAATAACAATAATATTTTCCATTTCTTAGGTCTGACCGCAGTGGAAAAAGTTCAAGACTTAAGGTTGTCAAAACTACGACGTCCTCTGTGTGATTTTTGGCAATCGGTCGCCACAGGGGTGCTATATTTTGCCTCAACTCAAGAACCCCCCCTCTAGAGAGGAGAAGCGGCTGGAGGATGAATTGAAGGCCTAGGGCCTAATGTTGGGTACAGGCACTGGCACTACCATTGACCATGCCATTGATCTGGATGACATAGAGGCAGTCGGCTTGCCTCATAGAGGGGTGACACAGCTGAGGAATTCTCGTAAGCGACATAGGGACCAAGTCGGGCCATCAATCTCACCAAAACTTAGCAATGCCCTCCAAACAATTGTTGCACGAACCAAGTTGGATGCTAAGATGTACGAGGCATGTAGTTCAAAATGCAGTAGATGCGAGGGTTCCAATAGGCCTAATGTAGCCTATAGCAGTGTTGCAGAGTATGAAGTTTTTGTAGGACATTACCCTTCCGCTACCACTGGACCTTCATCTTCATGCAGCGATAGCTTTACATGACTCCGGAACTGAGATTACAGTGGGTCATGTCGCTATGTTAGACCACACATCTCTAGCCCCAACTGGTTTTTTTTTTTTTAATGAAATCTTAGTAAGTTGTAGTTTTCAAACTTTGGTGTGTTGCTTTATTTTATTTTTGCTACTCTGATTTTAGTTGTTCTAATTTCTAACACCTATTTTGTGTTTGCTAATTTAAGTTCAAGCATTGCATATTGCATCTAATGAAAGGAGCTGCTAATGTCATAATAATGTTTGAAAGTTTTTTCTACCATGTTAAACATATATATAATAAATACTACCTAAAAATATTTGCACGAACATTATTTTCAATCCATCGTAGAATGGACAATGATAGTTGGTGGATGATGTTGAACACATTGATATCAATGATAGGGTAAACACTTATATCAACGATGCGAGAGAGGAGGGCTCTAGTAGTAACCTTTCAAATACATTTGACACAAATAGATGGGTAAAATGGAACGTATGGAGAATTGGTGACGATTATGTCTATAAACAAGGGGCCCTTCTAACTATTGCCGTTGTGGGCTAGCAACTTAATGCCCAACCACTTATGCCCAGGCCACAACATAACATTGGGTTTTGTGGATACATTATGTCATCGCAATCTTGAATGGACATCCTAACAACTATTATGAGATTTTCCAAATAGAGGTATATGCATTCTGAACCTTATGCGATTGACTATGTAGAGATGTGGCCTTGCGTAATTCTTCATGAGAAGATATAATAAACAATTCATCCTATTCCACTTTCATTATCAACATCTGATCTAATCTCACTAGACAACCTCAAAACATATGATGATAGATCCCACAACAAGCACATGACAGGCACAAATTTTATCAAGAAAATATTCATTTCAAATTAATCATGAATTGAGTTAACAGAAAATGGGAGCACAAATCATGTGTGCCACAAAAAATGTCATGTTTTTTCCTTACATGCTACTCCCACCCAACAACATTCTATCCTACCCCACAAAAATGACAAAGGGCTCAATGACCATGATCGTCATGGGCCTGATCATCTGCACCAACCTTACTCACATCGCCATCATCCTCATCAGTGGTTTGAACTAATATCTCTTGAAGTTTGTTTAAGCGTCATCTCACCATGCATTGGATCATATCAATGCGAGTGTGCAGGGTGTCAACACGATATACCAGACTATCACAACGAGTCTTAATGCAATCAAGAAGAATAGATAAGCCATCTACATGAGCATCCATGCTATCAATGCAAGTATCTAGACAATCCTCGATGCGATCTACATGACCATCCAGGGTATCGAGGCAAGTATCGATGTGCTCAAGACAAGCATCGATGTGATCAAGACTATCAAAGTGACTATCGATGTGACCAAGATGAGCATGGATGTGGCTCAAGGAATTGAGTACAATTTGTATGTTCGGCTCATTCAAATTTGGTGCAGAAGTGGATGGGGTTGAGCTAGATGGCTGAGAACTAGATGGTCTAGAATGGAACGGCTGAGAGGTGGGTGCAGAAGGATGCTCAACATTCAAAGGATGAGGGCGAATGTGCGCACTACTCAACTCAATGGTCTTATGATAATAGGAGCCTTATGAGGGATTGGAGACTCCGTCGGAGGAATAACAACAGATTGAAACAAAATAATGCGGGTGACAAGACTTGCAAAAGGTAATTTAGTCCGTATTTTGTTGGACTGATAAGCCTCAAGAATGACCCTACAAAGATTTCTTCCCAAATCAATGGGAACGTCATTGAGCAGTGCATAAAGCAGAGTGGCTCTGTCAAGGTTGATATCACTGTGATGGATGGTTGGGTAAAGACTAGTGAGCACGACTCTACTAAGAAGGAGATAGTCAGGGGGGAACTAGTGGGTATGCAGCGGTGTCCAACCATCCCATTTAACCTCATATCCACATAAGAAAGCGTGGATAGCAGGCTTGCTGGGACCAAAGGTGCTGGTATAGAGATATGGGGGGTCGATCACACGAGGAGCATTAAGCAAATCAGCTAACATGCCCGAGTCACTCAAAATTGGATGTCTGTTTCAGAGACTAATGTCAAAAGAACCATTAGGTGAGATGGTTTGAATGTTGGAGTAAAGCTCTCGGACCAACTCCATAGACGGAGTAGGGAGACCAGTGGTTAATGATACCTACTGGCGAGACTAAAATATATGAGGTAGTATAGTCTCCTGAAGCTCATCTAGGGAGATCTCACACTTAACCTTGGGAGTGCGGTGAGGAAAGTTTTCAGTGTAGAGTTGTTGTGCCTGAGCATTATGGAAGTGTGCTTGGGCGAGAGTAGAAGGATTTGTCCAGCGTCACACCCGTCGCATGGTATTTGTTTGTAGGCATAATAAAGAAATTCAAATGTTGAGCAAAATTAATGTGAATGACCCAATGTATAGGGCGATATTCAACAAATACCAAAAGTCAATGTTCCTGAGTAAATGAGTGACTTTGACCCCAAAACAATAGAAAAGATAGGGTGTTTCTTGCCCTCATAATTATCCAGGCTATAAACATGTATATATACAAAGATTAGTATGATATTTATATAATCCCCCCATGATCTGTCAGTTTAAGTAAATTGAGACGCAATTTGAAACCATCATAGCCAACTTATTACTAATTGCTAAAAATATTCAAAATTTATAAGATGAAATATCCAAACTGTGACTGGGCCTAATCATAGATTAAAATTGAGCAATATAGATAAGCATAAGAGCTCAATCTTTAAAGGTGACCTTTATAGGAAGCCCACTCAAGACATGTAGGGTTTTCCTTTTTCAAGATTATAGTTAACTTCATGTATAACGAGCAAAATAAAGAAAAAAAATAAAAAGGAAGTATAGAAAATGAAACATGAGTAACATGAACAATCTCTCACATTTTCTTCCTTAACTCTCAACCAAAGAAGTTGTTTGGGATCTGTATGACACTCTCTCTCTTTCTCTCTCTCTCTCTCTCTCTACAATGAAAAACATATATCGATAAAAACAAGAATTAGAAAAAGACATAAAACAAAAAGTTATCCAATCAAAGTGTATATAAAGAGTCAAGCAGACAAGTTATAAAGAAGTTATGTTTAATCGAAGTAAATGGCTCCACTCCACAAAAATGATCCAACCAGGCCAATGCATTTACTCAAATAAAAAAACAACCACATATTGATTTTGCTAAACCTATGTTTATATGTTTATATTAGTTAGTAAAATGATTAGATTTGTTGGAAATATTTGAGAAAAGTGAAAAATTATTGTATCTTGACCATGACTTTGATGTATTTTCTTGAACAAAAGAGGCACAAAATATTAAAACTCATATAAGGACAACATATAGAGACGTGAAGTTATTGGCTATTGTTCACTCTAGTTAAATGGTAAAACTCATTCATGAGGCTTGAAATGGCTTTACTTATGGCTGTTTGGAACTTGATACAGTTAAAATGGAAAAATCACATTGGAATTTAAACAATTCCAAACGTGCTAATGTCATCGATGCTGTTGTATTTTTCTCCTGAGAAGATTGGGTTTCAAACCCCATGGGTGTTCCATCACCCATGTAATTTCTAAATTTATCAAAATGGGTCAATGGTGATTGACCCACAACACCTCCCAAATGGCATGATGAAAATGAAGGGTTTTGATAAAGCAATATTTATATGGATATATTAACAAACAAACTAAAATCATGTATGCATGCATACATGACCACACCTGCAACAATTGTGTAGAGATCTTAAAAGGAAAAGAGTTTGGGTTTTAGAATCTCCTTCTTTCCTAGATGATAGCAATGATCTCAAAGATTTATTTTAAACTAGTCACTCCATCTTCCTTGTTAGTTGAACACAAATTTATCTAATCCCAAATGAGAGGTATCTGAGACCATAAGGTGCCAATCTGGTCAAGGGAGCATTGCAGTACGGTATGCAAATTGGTCACAAAAAATATAAGTCAATTGTCTCAGTCCACCCCCCTAGATGCCATTACTCATCCCCTTGATAACCTCATTCAGTACAAGAAATTTGTAGGTAAATGAATGAATAAAGGAGCACTTGGTTACATGTAGTCTATATTGACCTTGAGAAAGCTTATGAAAGGCTTGAATGGAGCTTTGTCAAACACCGTACCGTTTGCACCCTCTAATTTTCCTGAGAATTGGACTAAGCCCACCATGTTGTTCCTATCCTCCTCATCCATATGTATTGAAACTCGTGGCAATCATTCTGACAAAAGCATTAGGGCACATTACTTGAAAAAATCCAATGATTCAAATATACCAACTCATTCTGCAACATTTTCTAACCAATTGATTTTTAGGGTATATATGGAGTGCTAGAAGGTTTTTGCGATAGTTGTAAAGGGGATATCAAAGAATTCTAGACAAGGACCTAATTAAGGAGTTGAGAAATTATTGCCAAACAATTATGCATAATCCTTAATTTGTCGTTTGAGCTTTGACACAAATAAATTACAGTAGTTATTTTCAACAAAGTTGCAATCATATAAGTCCGAAAATTAAATGTGATTGGGTAAACATTATGGTCAATCCACTTTCCAAATTGAAATGCATGACTCATTTGGGCATTTTCTTGAGCAGTACTTGGTGTCCCCTCAATACAAGTTGAGAATGAAAATTCATGTTGGATGCAATACTTGACAAGTACAACAAGGACTCAATGTACACATGCAGGAACATAAAGGGAATCTTGAAAATGCCTTATTTCAATTCATAATGAAATACCAAAATACCCAACACTTGATTTCTCATCCAAACCAAAATCTCTAATGGAAAACAATGTGCAAAATGTAAAAGGAATTGGAGAGGATAGGCTTACCATGAGTGGAAGAGGATTTCGTAACACAAATCATTGGAATGACACACGCTTGAGGTGAGAAATGAAAGTAAAATGGCAGTGGGAAGAAATTTCGGGGGAGGAACATGGGCTGAATGGATCGAGTGGCACCTTGTCATACAAAATAAACAACCTTCACTTAGGCGGGTTTTAAATGCATCAAGCGTCAACCTAGAGCGACTGATCCTGCTTGAGCAAGGCACAACTATCTCGAGCTTATCTATGAGCAACGACTCAATTGCTTGGGTGAGTCTTATTTTTTTTCCTCCCATAATTTTTGGCTTTATTTTTACTACTAATTAAATAATAAGTAAATAAATAATAGAATAAAATGTGGGCATCAGCCTTAGGAATTTTATTCATAATTATTTTATTTTGTTTTTATAGTGCTTGGAATATTTTGTTTTTATTTTATTGTAATTTTTTTACATGCATTGAGGAAAATTATGTTTGATTTATGTTATTTATTAGTAAAGGATTTAATAAAATAATTATTCAATCATTACAATAACTTTCTAATAATTAGGGCCCCATAGCTTTTTTAACTTCTCATGAATAGTATTAAACTTATTTTAACATCCAAACACATATAAACTCATTTTAGATGGGCCTCATATAACTCACTCCACTAACTCAACTCACTACGATCCATACAGAGCTAAGTTGAACTCAACATTCAAATGCAGCCTTAGAGCTTGTACTTATCATTATAAATATATAAACTACTTTAAACCAGGCTCCATAAATTGGCCAACCATGAATCAAAACCCAGTCCAGTTAAACACATTGGATTATCATAGATGTATTTTTTAAAAAAGTACAGAACATTCTATTTAGAAGTCAAAATTATATTTGCCTGTCTAAAATTAATGGTTTATCTACTAGCCAAGGTGAATTATATTGTTCAAGTCTTGATGATTGAACATCATAGATATCAACCTTGTTAGTACAAACTGACACACATGAATACAGTCATAGAGACTGACAATTTACCACCCACCACAAAGTTCAAAGCCATAGTTAAAATCATTCTCAACCCGCCACAACACTATATGCTTGCTGCTGCTTCTTTTTTCTCTCCAGAAGCACCGCCATGTGCCCATTCTGCCTTTGCCCCTCCTTCCAAATTCTTGTCTAATTTGCTTAACCTTTTTGTTTCCTAATGTGATAATAGAACTTGGTTTCATGAATTTTAAAAAAGAAAAAGTATAAATATTGATGATCCTTTGTTCAGTCCTTGTTTTTCGCTCCTCATGCATCATATGGATGTCTGGGTATGAGCTATCAAAATTTGGCTCTTACAGAGATGCCCTATTAGCTTTTTCTTCATTCAGTTGACGTTATGACATAAAAGTTTAGACTCGAGAATCCTTTGGACTCAGGATTCCATTGATAGTAAAATTGTGAACCTACTTGCAAGAAATAGCACAATCGCATATGAAACAACTTTTATTTTTTTTTTTATTATTTTTTTCCATTGTGATTTATGTATTGTCAATTATTTTTTTAATTTATTGTTTCTATAACAAAATTTTCATGGGTTGTAGAATCATTACCCTCCAAAATGAGTCTTTGTAAATAGGCATGGCAGTAATATGCAAAAGTTAAAACTCTTTATGCTGCTTTTCTCCCCTTTCTTTCCTTTTTGCAGTTTAGATTTCTCAATTCTGGGGTAAAGATGGACTAGTCAGTTAGCCATACATGTTGGGGACATGACAGTACCCACTTATGTATCCAACTGTACGAAGTATTACTCTTTTTCCTGTGAAGTAATTGGGTTTATTTCTATTAGCCCGATTATCAAGTCATAACATTTTTTCCCCTATTTTTTAGTCTTATAAACAAAAAAAGAATATACTTTTAGGAATATTTAAAATGGATGATATGGGAGTGTGGGCAATGGACATAAATGTACAAATCCTACACCTTTCTTTTAGATGGTTGGAATATTACAGAAGATTTAATAATGGGGGATGAGAGGTTGATCTTCCCCTTTGGAAGGACTGCCCAACAGGCTGTCTTCAGTTATTGACCTCTTTCTGATTAGACAGTGACCATTAACAATGTAGTTTCTATTCTTCCACTCTTTATTTTTTCTTTGCAAACAAACATTATAATTACTAAATACTAATTATATCATAACAGAGCATTTGAACTTGTCTTGACCATATCTTCAGATCCCATTTGGCCAGTCTCTAGAAAGTAATAAATAAAATGAGGATTTAACATTTAGGTACCTTATCTGATGTAGAATGGTTCGTGTAAATAGAAACAATAACATCCTTTTTTTGTGCTATTTAAGAAAGAAAATGGATTCAAATACAAACTTTTTTTCAGAACTCTTCATAAAATTATGATTTAAATGAGGAATATTTTTATAAAATAACTTATAAAATAACATGTACAGAAATACCATCAAAGGTTATATAAATGATTGTATATGGAGTAGTACTGCATATACTTATAATTTTACTTACAAAATTTTTACAAAGACTCATTTATATCTCCATTCTTTTATTTTATTTTTTTCCATTGTGATTGCATGCCCCATCATTGATGAATTAGTTAATATCTTCTTAGCTAGTATTAAGTTACTTAATAACTATCTATCGTTTCACTTTGAAAATAGTCCATAAAAATAGAAAAGTCTAGTTTGTAATGTGTTATGTATGTAAATTCAGAATGGAGTTTTGACTAAGCATCCTATTTTGCACTTTGGTTGTTTTTGCCTCCTCCCGTAGACATCATCCAAATAAACAAATATGAACTATTTGAATGCACATTCATTGCATTAAAATTTTATTGCCAAACTTATTATGATGTTCAATAGATTCAATATTTTGCATTGTTGTTATGTTGCTATTTATGTTTTTCATGTCTCCACTACCAAAATAAATATTTGTAGAAGACATGAGGATGCCATTTTTAATATTTTACAAACAAATACTTCGTTTACCATATTATTAATTTCTTAGCCATTCTACATGGATGATTCGAAAAATACAATCCGAGATCCTGAAATTTGGGCTGATGGCATGGAGAAAATATTTATTAACATGCTATATACCAAGACGCCCTTAACGATAAATTAAGGACTGGAAAGATCACGAATAGAGAGCATTTAGAATAGGCTCTGCGGCTCACCACTGTTGGTGGGAAGGTGTTTGACGTGAATCAAATTTGGGGCAAAATCCACCAGTTGAAGAGCCTACAACGTCTATTTACCGATCTTTTGAGCCAAATCGTGATGGGTTGGGATCCCCAACACTAAGACGGTATTGGCGAGCAACAAGTGCTAGGAAAATGCCATAAGGGTAATTCTTAAATATTATTTTATATGCTAACTAAGCATATTTATTTCACCTAACAAAATAGCAAAGATGTCATTACTATAATTTTTATTGACATGTGTATATTATGGAAATGTTAGGTCAAATCGAAATGGGGGAGGTTTTATACCTTTGGCTGCCCCCAGTATGCAAAGTTGTGCACCATATTCGGCACTTTTGTTGCATACAGTAGTACTTTGCAACGTGCATCAACACAACTACTCCCAGATAGTGACAAGGAATGGTGGCTTGATTCGGAGATGTGAGATTTGCGCCCTCCTAATATTGGCAATCAACAGGGATCACACATTGAGGTTGATGACATGGATGAGTTGATGGGGATGGGGTCAGGATAGCATGGTGTATCAAAAAATTCATCACATAGACATAAACAAAAGATCAGCTAGGTCGATGCAGACATCTGCGTGCCTCAAGGAGGTCAAACACATGCATATCGCATGACATAAGCGGTATGAAGAGGGCACTGGTATGACCTCAGGGAAGCGCAATAAATGATCATATCCTAATCAGCCCAGCATGGAGCTTACGATCTGCTGAGTCATTGCATCACATTGCTAAGCAAGATTCCCTAAGATTGGAGGGGGCACTGTGTAGTGACATTGTTACTTAGTCATGGTCATCAGCGATCCTTCTTGAAGATGGATGACACTGGGAGGGAACTTTGGCCCAGAAATTGTTTAGGCCTATGAGTTGAGGATGATTTCTAATCAATATACCTGAGAAAAGAATCATCCACCTCTCTTGATGAACACTTGCTAAAATTCAAAAGTATGTGTGATAATCTCGCAGCTACTGGTCGGTTAAGGGAGGACAAGATGAGAGTCTTCTCTCTTTTGAGCAACCTTGGACCAAAATATGAGTACTTCACCACCTCTATGCTCAAGCCACCGATGCCATTGTAGATTGAATTTATGCCACTTGTCCAAGGGTTTGAGCTCTAATCCCATCTCCATGATTCACTTTCTAATCCCTCGATTGCATTTATGGTAAAAAAACAAAAAGAAAAAAAAGAAGAAGGTACCCAAGGCCAGTGCAACTCTAGTTGGAATTTCTCCTCCAAGGGACATGGCTTCACTTAGTCCAACTAGACTAATCAGGCAGCCACCAGCGCTGATCATCGTGGTCCCTCTGAAAATCGTCCATATGTTGGCACAAATTTAGAATGGAATGAAACATGTCAAATATGCACAAAGAAGGGACACGTGGCACTCAAATGCTGGCATCGTATGACCATGCCCTTCAATCTGATGATGTACCACAAGTCTTGGCTACTCTTACACTTAAAATCATTGTTCAAGATACTGAATGGACTATCAACATTGGGAATTCTACTCACAAAACAGGTAACTCAGATATGTTTAAAAATCTTCATTTTTACCTTGGTAGCAATAAACATTCTTATTGGTGAAAGTACTTTACATAAAATAATATATATTGGTGAATCAATGATACTATTATTGGGTCTAGTGAATCACAAATTAAATTGAAGGATTTTTTTTTTCATACAGGGGGTGGGGAGTTTCGAACCCATTTTTTTTTCATTTGTAAAACTAGGTCATATGCCATCAAGCCATTAGGCTCTTAGCAATTGAAGGGTGTTTTACTTGTTCCTGATCTTGCAAAAAATATTTTATCAATTAGCCAACTAACACCATATTATCCTTATCTTTGTGATTTTTCTAGTGTTGGTCTTTCTATTAAGGAAAAAGTGACCAACCGCACCCTACTGAACGGGTGACGAAAGGGTAATTTGTATGTCTTGTCCCCTTCTCTTGAAGTTCACTTTTCCACTCAATTCTGATTGTATCCTGAAGAAGTGTGGCATCAACAGTTGGGACATCCTCAAGCTTTTACGCTTCATGTTCTTCGCTCCAAAGGACTTATTCAAATCATTGTTAAGAATAAAGGGACATATTTTTGTGAAAGTTGTCAACTATGCAAAATGAGCAAATTACCCTATTTACCTTCCTCCCATCCAACTCACAATGTATTTGATGAAATTTATTGTGATTTGTGGGGCCCTACCCCTGATTTATCTTTTGGAAAATTTTAATTTTATGCATGCTTAGTTGATGGATTTTCCAAATACATGCGGTTTCTTCCTCTTCGCAAAAAAATTGATTTTTTTAATGCATTTATTTTATTTGAAAAATACATTGAACGTCAATTCAATAAAAAAATTAAAATTTTTCAATTTGACGGAAGTGGCGAATTCGCCAACTATCAATTCAACCTACAATTAAGTATTTTTCTTGTAGTGGGCATTCCTCTATTAAGAGGTGATGAGAAGGCAAATGAGTTCCATTTTTGTGTTTTCTTAAGCATTTTTCTTTGTTCTTTCTTTTGTTTAAATAATTAGCAATGTGGTAGTGGTCGAAAGTTGTAGTAGTCAAAAGGGGATGGCAGATTAGCATTGTCCAAAAAATTAAATTAAATTAATTCTGTTATAAATTTCGATAAATTAATATATATTTATTTTGGACAAAATCTTGTTGATCAAGTTGTTAGTGCTAGAAAATGACAAATCTCTCGTACAAATCTTTCCTGCAATCCAAAGAAAAAACTTGTGAAAATTTGCTTATAATATTTTGTGTCCAACAATTACATTATATATTAAAATAAATGGACAGATTATATATACTGCTTACTTAACTTGTTTAAAATTGAATTCAACATTAATGAGACAATGTTTCCAATGAACCATTTGGGTTCATATATATGGACCTGATGAAGTTCCAATCGCTTTCTATCAAACTCATTGGAAAATTGTTGGCAATGTTGTTAGTGAAGCTAAACTTGAGGTACTCAATTCAGCAGGTGAGATTGCACAAGTTAATGAGACTCATATTGTGCTAATCACTACGGTGAAGAGCCCTAAAATAGTTTCTGATTTCTAGCCTATTTCATTATGCAATGTTCTTTATGAGCTGGTTTCCAAAGTCCTGGCCAATAGACTGAAAAGTACCCTCCCTGATGTTATTTCCTCCACTCAAACTGCCTTCTTGCCTAGCAGGCTTATTTTGGATGATATTAAAGTAGCTTTTAAGGCCAAGCACTCAATGAATTCTAGGTTTTCTGGTCAGGTAGGATATATGGCTTTAAAGCTCAATATGAGTAAAATCTATGATAAGGTGGATTGGAATTTTTTAAGAGAGGTAATGTTGATATTGAATTTCAATGGAAGGTCGATCAGTACAGTGATGTGATGCATCATTTCAGTTTCCTACTCTATCCTCATTAATGGATCTCCTCAATGCTCTTTTACACCTACAAGGGGAATAAAGCAGGGTGACCCTTTATCACCTTATCTTTTCATCCTTTGCTTTGAAGTACTAAGCTCTTTACTAAATCAAGCTGAGGCAACAAAATTAATCTTTGGCATTCCAATTGCAAGAGGTAAGCTTTGCATTAATAACCTATTTTTTGGCAGATGATAGATTTTTCTTTTATAGAGAAAATTCACTTGAACGGGCTAGGCTTATTGGTATTCTTGATATCTATGAGAGGGCCTCAAGATAGAAACTCAATAAAGAACAGACCTTTTTTCATTTTAGTGCTAATACCAGCAATGCTGCTAAGGACTCTATAATTAGTATTGCAAGGGTTAGATCCTCCTCATCCTATGGAAAGTATCTTGGACCGCCAACTCTCATTAGAAGATCAAGGCACAAAGGTTTTAAAAGCATTATGGACAGAGTTAGGAGCAGTATTAGCAACTGGAAGTCAAAGTTCCTCTCTCAGGCAGGAAAGGAAATCCTTCTTAAGGCTGTGGTTCAAGCACTACCTACTTATTGCATGGGGGTTTTCAACTCGCTAAATCTTTGCTCAAGGTGATGCATCATTTCTGGTGGAGACAACACCAAAATGAGAGAAAAGTCCATTGGGTTTCATAGAGTCAAATGGGGAAGGCTAAGTCTGCAAGAGGGTCGGGTTTTTGTGATTTGGAAAGTTTTAATTTAGTTTTATTAGCCAAGCAAAGATGGAGAATCTTACAATAACCTGAGTCCCTTGCTTCTTAGACCTTAAAACCAAAGTAATTCCCTAACACTTTATTTCCTCAAGCCAAGTTGGGATCTAGACCTTCTTTTCTATGGAGGAGCATTGTAGTAGCAAGGAATTTACTGGCAGAAGGCTCTATGTGGAGGATTGAGAATGGTCAAGGAACTAGAATTTGGAAGGATAGATGGCTGCCTAAACCCTCAACGTACAAGTTCAAAGTGCAGTTAACGTACTGGATGAAGATGCTAATGTGGCAAAGCTGATCAATCTTGACTCTAAACAATGGAAGCTGGATCTTGTGAAGGAAATGTTCTCAAGTAGTGAAGCAGAAATTATAATAAGGATCCCAACCAATTTTACAAATACACCAGATAAGCTGATTTGGAGGTGCACTACTAATGGCCAATTCTCTTTGAAAAGTGCTTACCATTTATAGAAGGAGCTCAATGATCTTACTAAGGGGCAAACTTCCAAATCTGCATCTAAGAAAGAAGAATGAACTAGCTGTTGGAAGCTCAAAGTGCCTAATGTCATTAAGGTTTTTATGTGGAGGGCCTATCTAGATTCCATACCCACAAACCTGAACTTATCTAAGAAACAAATTGAGGAATCTCCAATGTGTCCCACCTACTTAAGAGAGGAGTTATCTGTTGTGCACTTTGGCAGTGTAGCTCAGCAATGGATGTCTAGAACTTATTAAAAGAAGTACTCGTAGTGCAGATAGTTTTAGAAGACTCTTTGAAGGCCTTAGTGTGGTAGCTCAATAGCATACTATGGAGGAGTTTGCTATCGTAGCAAAGAGAATATGGCCGAGAAGAAATGAGTTTGTGTTCAAAGGCTCTTTTCTACATCCATCTTTGGTGGTGCAGCAGTCAAGACAACTACTAGTGGATTTTAAAGAAGTGCAGTCAAACAATAGTCCTCAAATTCAAGAGTCTCTCGCACTTTTTTGTAAATGGGAACCCCTCCAGAAAGTTTATATAGAGTGAATTGGGTTGCAGCTATCAACAAGTCTAGCAGTAGTATTGGTTTTGGCATTATGGTTAGAGATTATGAGGGAAATGTTATGGCTACTAAGAGGATGCAGAGAGAAGGCTAGTGATCCAGATCAAAGGAGGCTTCAGTGATCCTTTATTGGCATAATCAATGGGAGATTTACATGTGGCAATCTTTGCTTTTGAACTTGGTATGAAGAAGATTATTTTGGAGCCCCCTCCAAGTTGTCAAGAGTATCGCTCAAAAATTTGTGCCATGGAATAGTGCAGGGACGATCATCTCTGATGTTAAACAACACCTCTCTACTTTTGACAATTGGTCTGTTAATCATATTAGAAGAATGGCTAATGGGACTACTTACATGTTAGCTAAGAGCTCTTTAGAGTTAGTGGAGGATGTGGTTGATATGGAAGATTACTCTTCTTATATTCATTTCTTCATTTCATGAAGGCTTTTTAATAAGAGATGCTATTTCATTTATTAAAAAAAATAGAATTGAGTAGTCAACAAGAAACATATAGATATAGATATAGTTATCCATACTATTTTCTTTATTAAAATTAGAAGAAGTAATGTTAAATACAGTTTTTAGGTGTACAAGTTTTACAATTTTCTTTGAAAAAAGTTGATATATTTGGAACCTATAAAAAATCCAACTTAAATTTTAAGGTAGCGTCCACTATTTTTCTAAAATAGTGCGCGGACCTTGCATACTTTAAATTGTATATAAAATTACTCAATTATAAAAAGAGCAATGCTATTTATCATCCCAATTCTTAGTATCTTCTCATCATCCTATGATGTAGTATTAAATGATTAAAGACTATTCATTATATTTCACTTGTAAATATATCATCTAATGCCACATCATGAGTTGATGAGAAAATTGATGATAAATAATTTTTTAATAAAAAATTATGTATGCACAGTTTAAAATAATAAATAATTCAAATAATGCTACTATTTCAATAGATTAAGTATTTTGCTATGATAAACTCTTGTTGGTGTTGGTAGTGATAGAAAAGGACCCGCCCTCCATAGCGAGTGAGGCATACGCACCACTCTGAGAGTATGGCGGTCGATCAGGTTTGAAGTAACCAGTAGTCTTGGACCTAGAAAAGCCACTCGTGGCAGTAGAATAGCACCCCTAGTGGAGGCGCGTGTGATGATTTGCTTAGTCATGTTTTTAGAATTTTATTTTTATATGTATAAGGCAAATTATAAAGTTTTTGTGTTTGGAATGAAAACTCAATCTCTTTAAAGATGATTTTATCGATATATAACTTTAATCATGACTACCACTATTGTAAGACCTCTCGACTACATATTGCTTATGTAGTATATATAATTTGATTTGAAAGATAAATTTTAAAATTAAAATATTACAAATCAAATTTTACTATTTAAATAATATAAATAACTCAACTTTTATACATAGTTATGATTTGCTGTGGAATTAAGCTTAAAATTTGTTTCCTTATATTGAAAATGCTGGATGCAGTCGCAAGGAGCAAACAGCGCACAAACGGCTTGATGATATGGCAGCCCTTTATGGAAACGGTGTCATTTTTGGGTTCTTGGTCCTTAGAGCCATTTTCTCCTTAGACCTTCGCACACCACCACCCTCAGAGAATGTCAACAGCAGCAAACCAATGACCCACGACAAAAGATGACCCACGGCAACTGAAAGTACCGAGAGAGCCACTGCCAAGAAATAAAGAAACCACTGCCCAGCACCGCAGAAGTGGTCGACCACCACTCAGTCATCACTAGAAACTACCGACAAACTCAGATGTGCGCAACCACCATGCAAAAAAAAAAAAAAAAACCACCGAGAATAAGAATAGATTTTCGCAACTCTGAAAACCACCGAGAAAAAAAAAATTGATAGTCACCAAAACTCAAACCCACAAAGTTTGTCATCGCAGAACGCAGTGACTCCCACGAACAGAGCAGAAGCTGGGGTGAGCTCTTTTCCCAAAAGTTTATCTGCTTCATTCCCTTTTTGTTCGCCTCTTGGTGTATTTTTGAGAAATAAAAATCTTCTGGGTTGCAGAGGATCTAAAATCACAAAGAGAAGAAGCTTTTTGCAGAGGATTTAAAATCGGTAAGAGAGGAGAAGCTTCTTGCAGATGATCTAAAATCGGTAAGAGAGGATTTAAAATCCGTTGGTTGCATTTTTAACGTTTCTCACAATTTTTGATCAAGAGGGAAAAAGAAAGAAAGAAAGAAGGAGATGGCAAGAAAACCTAGGTAGAATCGGAAGGAGACAAAGTGAGAAAGCTCCGACTTTTGTTTTATTTTTATTTTTTTTCCATGTAAGCATTTATGTACGGCCGATTACCCCCGCTTGCACACCCCACTTGTCCCTAGCAGAGCTGCCTTATATTTGACACGAAAAACTCTAAATGCAGTCGGCTCGTACAAACGTCTTGCAGTCGTCCAAGAGGTTTATAGTGAAACGATTCGTTTTATTAAATTTGGGACGCTAAAACCGAGCGGTAAAGAAAAGAAATAGGAAAAAATATTGAAGGAGATCCCATTTGAAGGAAAACTATAATTCCCCTGTTACGAAAATCTCATCTGAAGGGAAAAAAATGAAGGTTGAAGAATACTACATTTACAGTTTTTTAAAAACGAAATAAATCTACTACCATGAAAATCCCATATGAAGGGGAAAAAAAAAAAGAGGAAAAAATCCACTACTATGGAAATCCCATTTGACAAAATCTACATAAAAAAAATGGAGAAAACTTAATAAAATGGGAAAACCCACGAAGCATGACCTCTATTTTTATACCACCAAAACAGAGTATTCCTAAAACTGTGCCTTCTCATCTCAACCGAAAGCCATTGTGGTCCTACCAAGTATAGCTTCTTCAAACCCCCCATACTTGAATACTGTCTCTCTACCCCCACTTTAAATGACCAAATCGGTGCACGTGAAACCTTTCAAGCATGGCAATGCAGTGAAGACTCTCTCTTCCCCACGTTCTCTCTCTTTCTACCTTCTTTTTCTCATTTTCTCACATTATTTTTCTACCATCACACTTGCCGCTGTCGATCTCGACCTGGCCACCTAGATTCGCTGTTGTGATTTGCTGTCTTGGTGAGTAAGATCCTTGTAGCACGACTTCATACTTCTGAGTCTTCTTTTTCTACTCAAAAATTAGTTTATTTTATTTTATTTATTTTCAATTTGACTTGATAATCTGCTACGTCAGTCTACTGCATCCCGGCTCCAACAAACGACTGTAAGTAAAAGAACCGATTTAACACAGATGTTAAACGTTCGAAAAGTTGGCCCCGGGCTCAGAAAAATAGTTCTGCCGATACTTCAGTCAGTGCCGTAGAGCAACCGATCATATCAAAGTCAATTTCAACTTTTGATGATTACTTGTGACGTCGGCATTATAAGATCATTAGCGTTCTTGTGCCTGTTGCATTTCTTCAATCCCCGAAGCCTTCCACGACTTTAATGATAATTGTATAAGTCTTCGACGAATTTCAACTTTTCAGGCCGTTGTTCATTCTCACAACTATCAATATAAAATATATTTAAAGATATATATATTTAAATAATGTAGATTTTTTCTTATAAAAATAATAAAAAAAGATGTATGCACAGTTTAAAATAATAAATAACTCAAATAATGCTACTATTTCCATAGATTACGTATTTTGTTGTGATAAACTCTTGTTGGTGTTGGTAGTAATAGAAAAGTACCACCCCGAGCAATTTGAACTCTATTTTGACATTTACCCGTCAATAAAGAACATTTACTCATATTTAAATAGTAATGAATAAAATATTATTATAATATAATTTTTTGATATTAATTTTATATTAAGATTTGAAAAAGTTAAATTATTTATTATATTTTGTATGGAGATTTGAAAAAATTGTAATAATGAATTGAGATGAGATGAGATGAGATTTTTTATTTTTGTTAACCAAACAAGGTAGGTCTTTTATTTCCTTTTTTTTTTTTAATATAATTTTATGATAAACTCTTGTTGTTGGTAGTTATAGAAAAGGATCCCATCCCTCCCCACAGCTTTTTGAATTCTATTTTGGACTTTCAAACACAATATTTACCCGTCAACAAAGAACAGCTAATCAATTTTCTGATGAAAAATACTCTAATTACAAAACGATTATATAAAAATATTTTTATAAATTGATGTAATTTGATATAATCTGTTAGTTTATAAAATTATTTTTATTGTAAAATAGATTTAATAGATCACATAAAACTAAATTAATTTATAACATTACTTTTATAAATCTATTTATATATATAGCAATCATCTTTTCGATTGGTGCCCAATTAGCTGTAAAGTCACTACAAGAAAAATGGTCTTTTGTGGCCAATTTATTGCGGCGAAAATAGTTTTCGCAACAAATTTTGATTGCGAAAACTATTTCCGCCACAATAAATTGGCCACAAAAGACCGTTTTTCTTGTAGTGAGTATCTCATGCGTGTCAAAAATATAAATGATTCAATGCTAATAATTCCATAAATTAATATATTTCTCTTTGTTCTTGACAGTCAAAACACTCCCATTCTACAAAGAAAATGACACAAATATCACTACAAGAAAAATTGATTTTTACGATTAATTAATAGTAACGAAAAGAGTATTAGTAACTTTTTGTTGCTATTAATTGATTGTAAAAACTCGTTTTTCTTATAATAAATTATTTTTTATTTTATTATTTTCAGCAGTACTGTACTTTGGACTATTGAGTTTTTCTAACCACAACTAGGTATTAATAATTCAGGTCAAACTTATCAGGGAGGAGGTTGTTGTCATTTAGTTATAAAAATTATAATTTTTTAATGTAAGTACTGTGTGAGATTTGGTATACAGAGAAACTAAACAAATATAATTGTATTGGTTGTAATTTCTAGCGGGTTTAAAATATATTTTTTTGGATTATTAAGGTTCCGTTCAATCATTAAAGAAGAAAATATCAGGAATCGATCTTTTCTCTAACTACTGTAACTCTTAATTATATATACATAAAAATATAATTCATTAATTATCTTAATTTTAATCATAGTTCTGTTGATATATTTTTTTTTATATTGATAAACAAATGAAAGATAATATAAATTAATTTTTTTAAATATTTAATTCTACCTCATGATATCCGTCCTCCATCTCGGATGCGCTTATAATGTCAACGTGCCGCGCGCTCTTTTAGAAACCAAGGAGCACCAGGAGTAATAGCCTGATCAGCTCTTTGCCCACAGACACACACACACACACAGAGAGAGAGAGAGAGAGAGAGAGAGATTTTACAGTATTGTATATAGCAGATCAAATAATGGGTAGCGGTAGTAATCCAGGCCGTGGAAGAATAGCAATGGAGGTAGGAGATGATGGGGTGGCTCTCATAACCATTCACAATCCTCCTGTTAACTCCCTCACCTTTGATGGTACTACTTTTTTTTCCCCACTTTTCAGATCTAAAACTTTCATATATATTACACACACACACACACACACACACATATATATATATAGATATATTCCATTTTTACAGAATAATAGATAATTTCATGTACGTCTCTTGTCACAATTAGTACATATTTGCATGCACGGTTTGGCCTGCTTGTTTTAATGGAGTTGGGAGCTGACGGGAGGGCTGTGATCACAACAACCATGCAATATCATGTATATATCAACGCCGGCCTTCTATACAGGGCCGGCCGCCTGGCTGCCGGAACTAAAAAGTGCTCTATTTTTGGAGGAGAAGTTATATATATATATTTATACATATAAAAGATAAAAATCTAGTTTTTAAATATAATTTACTTAAGAAAAAACTAGTTTTTTAAACAAATTTGAAAATTTTTGGGGCCGAAACCCATATATAATTTATAAGAATGGTACGGTTCTCATGTCCTGCCCTCTTCCGCTCTAAACTTTAGATGTTGATCACATGCATGCATGTTATATCTTCTAATAAAAAAATGATGAACATCGTATGGACGCCTGTGTATTTTTGTTTTTTAATTTAAAGTTTTGTTTTAAATCCGTACGTAATGGTACTTTTCTTTTATTCCCCATGCACGTTCCAACTATACTTTTCTCGCTTGCGGATTTCATGTCAAGCTAATAGTTCCTGTTTAATTGGTTTAGGATTTTTCTAATTTTTAGCTTGTTTTTCTTTTTAATTATTATAATCATCAATCCAAGCATTTAATTTTAATCTTATCAAATTTTCTAGTTTAGAATTTTGACTTTTCATCCAATCATTTACGTACTTAGGGCTAGTTTGGATACTAAAATATAATTATGAGAAAACTCCGCCACTATTTTTTATGTTATCATTACTTTACACAAAATATCTGAAATCACCTCATTACCCAAATGCAACCTTAGACTTAAGTGAAAAGTAAAAAAACATATAAAAATTTACATTCAAACAACTTTTTTATTTTTTATATTAATTTTTACAAACTTCAATATAAAAATTATATATTTGAAAGAAATTTTTATTCAAAATTTCCTATGCATCTATTAGCTAATTTCTCAAAATCCAAAAAATCATTTATCTCAAAAGTCTTTAAAAATATGGAAACATTCTCTAAATTAATTTCAGTAAATTGTACCTTTTTAAATTTGTTCTGAGGACGGTTTTGTGATCACAAAAAAAATTGCATGGATTGATATATATAAATATATATATTTATATGGGATAGTTTTCATTTTTATAGGAATTAATATATATGGCATAGTTAATTTGCGCTTTTTTCTAGATTTTTCTTCCAGGAGAGACATATATGATGTGTAAACTTGCTCAGAACTCTAGTACGTAATTGGGATCTTCAGTTTCTGGGATACTCCCTATATATATATACGATTGATATTTTGAAATTTTCCTAGCAATTGCTCGGAAGGCCGGATTTTAATGGAGTTTTTATTAACGTCATGATCATGAAATATTGATGTAGCTAGCCACCTTGCTCTCGCTGATCTCTCTTCTCTCTCTCTCTCTCTCTCTGCCAGTGTTTCGCAGCTTAAAAGAAAATTATGAGGAGGCATTAAGAAGAGATGATGTGAATGCAATTGTCATTACTGGTGAGTGTGAATATATATATATATATTTTTATAGCATATAATATTGGAGTTGGTTGAGATATATTGGAGCGACTCTAATTTCTTATATATTTATTGTAATGTTTGGAGCATGCAGGAGCCAAGGGAAATTTCTGTGGTGGCTTTGATGTTACAGCTATTGAAGGAAGTCAAGGGGGAACCAGTAATATATATCTATATTTATATATATACTAGTAGAAGCAAAACGTCCAAGGGACGTTTTCTGCAATTGCTCCAAATAGAACAGCATCTTCTACAATTGCTCCAAATAAAACAGCTGTCAATCGTCCTGTATTATCATCTATCTCAACATAAGCTCGACAACTGGAACAAATAAAAGTAGAATTGTCAATTTTAATGATCTATTCATATGAGGAAATTGTTATATCAAAAGTTATAAATCAAAATATGAAGGAAACATATATACCGTGGTTATGCGATTCTGGAGTTCTTGTAAATAACACAGTTAGTGAAGAATTCATCAATATTAAACCGCTAACCTTATTTTTCAACAAAAACGGTGGCCAGCTTTTTAGATTAGACAAGCACCGCAAGTTTTTTCAGCTTTTCTGTAGCTGTCAGGCGCCGCAGAGCTATGATGCTACATCAATATTAAACTCAATGAGAAAATTTCTATCCTTCAGCGACTTCTTCAGGAGTCTGAAATGAAGATAGAAGCAATAAAGCGAGAGAATAAGAAATTAAAATCCTTGCTTAATTCTTCTTTTAGATTGCCTACTCCTTTAGACAGAGATGCCACGCAAATTTTAGAGGAGTAAGATCGTTTGAAGAATGAGGCGAAGAGCCTCAAATTTCTGTAATTTTTTTCGAGATAATAAAATAATATCTTAAAAATATTCATATTGTGTATTTATCTTCTGGTACATATTCTATGTGCTCAATTTTATATTTGGTAGCTAAAATCATATTCTGCGCAGATGAGAGTTGCATTCACTTCTACGTTTAAAGTGAAAACTAATAGATCTAAAGGAATAGATATAGATCTGTCAATACACAACAAAAATACATGTTCAACACAAAAAAAAAATCAATTTTTTTTGCTCTTTCAAAAAATCAACTCGGAGATGAAAATAAAAGAAAGATGACTTAGAAAATAGAGAAATAAAAATAGAAGGAAGCAGTTTTGATGGTTTTGCTTTGCCTTTTGTGGTTTAGAGGGTGCAAAAGTGGTTTTGTTGTTCTGGTGAATACCTTGAATTGTAGCAAAACTCGTACAGCTTTCCTCCGCTTAGCAAAGGTCACCTGCGTGTTGATCTTGTTCTCGATCCTCAACATGAACATAGATCTAAACGAAACTCGTACAGCTTTCCTCCGCTTAGCAAAGGTCACCTGCGTGTTGATCTTGTTCTCGATCCTCAACATGAACATAGATCTAAACGAATAGATATAGATCTGTCAATACACAACAAAAATACATGTTCAACACCCAAAAAAATCAATTTTTTTAGAAAGTGAAGATGAAAGTCTGAAAGAAAAAAAAACTTGAATCAAAAAGAAAAAAAAACATATGAACACAGATAGAAAAAAAATTTGTTATGTGGATCTGAAAAATAGAAATCAAACGAAAGGAAAAAAGAAACTTGAATAAATTTTTTACAAACAGATCTGAAACGGTGAGAGGGGAAGAAAAGAGAAGGGGAGAGCACGGGGAGAGAGAGAAAAGAAGAAAGAAGAACGGGAGAGAAAAGAAAAACGCAGGGGAAGAGAAAAGAAAGAAAGAAGAAGAAATAATTATCTTTACTGTGCATTTCGAATTTTTTATTATTATCTTTACTGTGCAATCACGGAAATTCGTCGATTTATAGAATTTTTTATTATATTTACTGTGCATAATTACTGTGTATTGACAGAAATTTTGACGAATTATTATTTTTACTGTGCATAATTACTGTGTAGTTACGGAAATTCGTCGATTTATAGAATTTTTTATTATATTACTGTGCATAATTACTGTGTAGTTACGGAAATTCGTCGATTTATAGAATTTTTTATTATATTACTGTGCATAATTATTGTGTATTGACGGAAATTTTCGATGAATTATTATTTTTACTGTGCATAATTACTGTGTAGTCACGGAAATTCGTCGATTTATAGAATTTTTTATTATATTTACTGTGCATAATTACTGTGTATTGACGGAAATTTTCGACAAATTATTATTTTTACTGTGCATAATTACTGTGTAGTTACTATTCATATCTTACTATTCATTGCTATTCATTATTGTGGACGAAAAAACGGAATGTTACTGTGCAATGTTACTGTGTAAAATGGAATTACGGAAACGGAATGACAAATATTACTGTGCTTTACTGTGCGTTACTGTAGTTAGCGCATAGACTCTTATTATAATAGATAGATATATATGTTTTCTGTTTATCTTTTATTTTGTACATTAATTCTAGGAGTAAAAATGTAATTTCCTGATTAATGATGCTAATTATTCTCGTGGTGTGTTTTCAGTGGAGAAAGAACAAAAGCCTGGCTGTATGGCTGTCGAGGTCATCACTGACATTTTTGAAGGTGCCTATATAAATATATATATATATATATATATGGATTTTTGAATATCAATCAGCTAGCGTTGAATATATATTCGTTTATTTTGAATTATTGCATAATAATTAATTAAATTGTTTCAGCTGCGAGAAAGCCTTCAGTTGCTGCCATTGATGGGCTTGCCATAGGTGGAGGATTAGAGACTGCAATGGTATTCGAAGCAAGCTAGCTAGTTATTAGCTATCTAATTCTGTACTTACGTACGTACGTACTAATTTTATTTATACGTTGAGTTAATCATGATGATATTTGATTGTTTTGGTGGATGGATGGATCATGATCAGGCATGCCATGCCAGAATATCAACTCCCACTGCACAATTAGGGTTGCCTGAACTGACGCTTGGACTAATTCCTGGACTTGGGGGTAAGTACGACTATTTTAATTTCTCCATCTATTATTTGTCAAAGAAAATTAATAAAATTATAATTATTTTACAATTCTACCCGAAAAAATAGAGGATATATAGTTTGATAATATTAAAATTTATTTTTAATGAAGTGTTGTGATTTTATTTGTCATATAGAAATGAATTATATATATATATATAAATTGTAGATATATCGCTATAAAAACTCTCTATAGGTGCAGTCACTTTTATGTATTATTTATATATTTTATTAATATGATTGACTGCATTATTTTTTTAAATATTAAATAACTGTTTTGGTTAATCATATCAGTAAAATGTATAAAAAATACGTAAAAATAACTGTAGGATCACTAAATGCGGGCCATTATTATGCACCTATGTCTAACATCCTCCTGACTTCATGATCAGGAACACAGCGACTTCCCCGTCTTGTTGGTCTCTCAAAGGCACTTGGGATGATGCTGGTAATATATATGTTGTGATTGTTTTATCATTTTTTGAGTTAATTACAAAATTAATACCATGTTTTCATGCATCGAAATTTAGGTTTTTCATTTTTGTAAAATTAACTGAATTTTAAAAGAATTTATAATTAAGCATTTACTTCAATCTCTCATCAATCTCTCTCCACCCCCCGGGGTTTGTGCATGCTTTATTAAATAGACGTCAGAACTAGTCCAAGGGGACGAAGCTTGCAGTTGGGGCCTCGTGGATGCCATCGTCTCACCTGACGACTTGGTAAACACTGCACGTCGATGGGCCCTCGACATCTTGGACCGCAGAAGACCATGGGTGGCTTCTCTTTACAAGAACGACAAAATAGAACCCCTTGAGGAAGCAACGGAAATACTCAAGTTTGCCAGAGCTCAGGCCCAGAAACAGGCTCCCCATCTTCAGCACCCATTGGTTTGCATTGATGTCATCGAAGAGGGTATAGTTTCCGATCCCCGAGCTGGACTATTTAAGGTTGACTTTGTCTCTCTCTACCATTCTTTTAGTTCGCTTGTAAACGACACGGTGATATGCAACTTCTTGATGCATGCTGTCTGATTTTGGCAGGAAGCTGAAGCTTTTCAGGAACTTTTGTATTCTGACACTTCCAAGAGTTTGGTCCACATTTTCTTTGCTCAGAGTGGAACGTCAAAGGTTTAAAAATTAATTTGTTTTGATTGCCAGAAGTTTACTGAATTTAAGGAAATTTTGTCGACATAGAAGTATTAGTAGAGGAATTAAGGTAATAACAGGTTAAGAAAATTCGGAGCCATCGTGGGTACTAGAATGTTGGTATAGGCTCGTATTATTTGTAGCATTAGGGTGGGTGGCTTACGGGTGAATATTTGTTACGTTCCTATGTCTTTGGGAAGTTGGGTTGAGGTTGAAAATCCCAAATTTAAGGTTCAGCTTGACATTTTACAGATTGGTAGTTCTTGTCCTTGGAAATCGTAATTCAGGAGCTTGGATAAATCCCCACATTTATTTCATACCTGTTGCAAAAGACATGTCTCATCGGTTGAGTCCTATTTCCTGAGAAACGTTTCTTATAACCTTAAAACAGGTGCCTGGGGTTACTGACGTGGGTTTAGTGCCCAGACGAGTGAATAAGATTGCTATCCTAGGTGGAGGACTACTGGGCTCTGGAATAGCAACGACATTAATTCTTGGTGGTTATCAATTAATCCTTAAAGAAGTAGACGACAAATCCTTGGAGGCCGGGATTGATAGAGTCAGAGGTGAGGCTAGACTTATCTTAGTGATATTTAAGTTCAGCGTTTGGTTTTAAAAGATTTTTTTAGTATTTCGCCCCATTAAATTCTTGAAAAAAAAAAATGTTCTAATATTTTTATAGTAATTCTGTTAAATTATAGCTTCCATTCTTGTGAACACGGAATTCAAACTGTTTTTTGTTTCTCGAAAGTTTGAAATCTTATTTTATGGCATTCCTTTTCATCCAGCCAATTTGCAAAGCCGTGTGCATAATGGGAAAATGTCTCAAGAGAAGTTTGAGAAAACCGTCTCTCTACTCAAGGGTGTCCTCAACTACGAAAACTTTAAAGATGTGGATATGGTGATAGAGGTAGTTCACAATGCAATAGTTTACCTTTGTCATTGTTGTTGATTCAGAAACCAGGGAAAAAAAGGTGTTCAGTATTTGCCGTTGATCCTTGGAACAGGCTGTTATCGAGAATGTTTCTCTAAAGCAACAAATTTTTAGTGATCTTGAAAAGTATTGCCCACCACATTGCATACTTGCCAGCAACACTAGCACAATTGACTTGAACCTGATTGGAGATGGGACAATTTCCCAAGATCGTATTGTTGGAGCTCATTTCTTCTGGTAGTACAAGATTTACTGCTATTGTTTTTCATCTGCAATCTGTTGTGCTTAATTGTTTCACTATGCTTCTCATGCAGTCCGGCTCATGTCGTGCCACTTTTGGAGATTGTTCATACTAAGCAGACGTCTCCCCAAGTGATTGTTGATTTGCTAGACATAGGGAAAAACATTGGGAAAACTCCAGTGGTGGTTGGAAATTGCCCTGGCTTTGCTGTCAACAGGATGTTCTTCCCTTACACACAAGCTTCTATTTTTCTCGTCGAGCGTGGTACAGATCTCTATGAGATTGATGGGGCTATTACCAAATTCGGAATGCCTATGGGCCCTTTCAGGTTTTTAATCAATATCTAATATTGTGACCCAGTCATCTTATCTGGTGGTTGTTCTGAACTTGATCTTAATCATCATTCAGTTAACTGGATCTCTTACTTCTTTTTTTATCCCCGCAGATTGGCTGACCTGGTTGGTTTCGGTGTCGCAACTGCGACTGCCATGCAATTTGTTCAGAACTTTCCTGAGCGAACATATAATTCAATGCTTATCCCCCTTTTGCAGGAGGATAAGAGAGAAGGTATGAGTTTGGCATTCAAACTTGAGAGGAAAATTAGTTGATCATTTTAACACAATGGGTGAAATGAGAAACCTATTCAAATTCAGTATGAATCTTTTCAGTATTTCTTGGTTTACCATGGACTCTGTTTCAGGTGAGACTACACGCAAAGGGTTCTATTTGTATGATGAGAAAAGCAAAGCCAGCCCTGATCCTGAATTGGAAAAATATATTGAGAAGTCAAGGTGCATTAATGGTGTAACTATTGACCCTAAGGTCTCTCTCTCTCACACAGGGTACACTCACATGAGCACACATACTTGCCCACCCACATACATACTTAGATAGACGTTTTTGATATAGCATCTATATTTGACATCTCACCTGTTATACCAAGCTGGGTATTATGAGCAATATTATATTACTAGCTGTAAAATGAACTAGTCTCCTATATAAGTTTTTCTTAATTTTTAATTGAACTTGGAAACAGCTAATGAAATTAGCGGAAAAGGACATTGTGGAGATGATATTCTTTCCCATGGTGAATGAGGCCTGCCGAATCCTTGCCGAAGGTATTGCAGCCAATGCATCAGACCTTGATGCTGCTGCTGTTATGGGAATGGGTTTCCCCCCCTACAGGTTTGTTTAGTTTCATTGATTTTATGTAAGTTTCCGAACTTCATGCAATTCTTGCTAAACCTGTTGGGGGCAATTGATCAGGGGAGGCATCATGTTCTGGGCCGATTCTCTCGGATCCAAATACATTTATTCAAAATTGGAGGAATGGTCTAAGATTTATGGAGAATTCTTCAAGCCCTGTGCATATATGGCTGAAAGGGCAGCCAAGGGGACTCCTCTGGTGAGAAAACAAAAAAAGAATTCTGTCTATCCTCTAATATTGCAATCTATTTGCTATACACATATCCTTGATGCATGACAGGAATGGTTTTCAAAAGGTGAATCCACGCCCACGTGTGACATGAGGCATAGGATTGCCGAAAAAATTCGGTTGAACCCTGCAGATTTTCACTGCTGCAAAACTCTTCTGATTTATAAAGCAAGCAGTAACATAGATATAGTTTTATATAGTTAGGGTTCAAATTCATGTTAAACCACCACTTGTCCCAAAAAATTAAGTGGATGGAAAATGATAAATTTAATTATTTAAATTATATCTTAACACTAAGCATAAATTATTTAACGAATCTAGATTATGGTAGACACCTTCGGAAACAAAAACTGATTTGAAGAGTTCAATCACTTGATAATTTAGGATCATTGTAAGCTGATCCTTGCTCACTGGTATTGCCTCCTAGGTCCTAACAGTTCTTGCACTGTTTCCCTTGCAGAGTTCTCCAAAGGAGGAAGCAACACCTCAGTTGTGAGATCAGTTTGATCGTTGCATGGCCTGCTTGGTTAAGAATTCCCTTATATCTTCTTCCTCTCTTTGGCATTTTGGCTCAAACATCCAAAAACAAGAACTCCCTCATGAGTGAAACCATCTTCACCAACAACTATTCGAGGAATGACAGTACTCAAGCTGTTTGTGTATGTTGTGGATGATTTGTAGTGGGAGAAATATAGGTGGGAAACTGTGATAGCAATTGAAGAATCGTTGGTATTTTGTATGTTTGAATAAGGGAAACAAATAAGGGCATGATGTGTTTAGAAAAAATAAATGAGAAACATTGATGCAAAACAACGATGTAATCGTGAAACATTAACAATACACGCAGGAGAATTGTTATACCTGATCATCAAGTGATCTCAATGAAAATGATTTATACAATTCACAAAAAGCAAATATTACAATGTATTGTATCCCTATCATGTAAATACTAAATACCCGGAACCAAAATATTAGGCTTGAAAATCTAAGAAAAAACTTTAGACCATCAATCAAGTGCTAGTGAGAGAGGAGAGAAATAAAATAGGTTCTGTCTTCCAAGAAAGTCTTGTTTAAAAAAACTCCATGGAGTTACGGTTTTCTGTGAGAAAATTCCATGCTATGCTATTAAGAGACTGAGCAATTGGATCGATTCACTCACCTCACTGCACTGATCACATTAACACGATTATATAAGAGTAAATGCTATATATAGTCATGGAGTATGTAAATAACGTGATACCGTCTTATTTATTCATATTTTCAAAGTGATTGTACAGTGCTTGCATATTCACGACTGCAACTATGATTTCTCTTAAAAAGTATGATGTTTTATTATCTCACTTATTTATGTGAAGTGCGCACTCCTCACAAGATTAAGGCTGTTCATCCGGGTTCTGATCCGGGAATCCGGGTATACCCGGACCGGATTAACACGGGTTAGACCTGGTCCGGAACCCGGATGGATCCGGGTTTCATAAAACCTGTATTCCTAATTCCGGGTTGAACCCGGATTTTTTTTTTTTTTTTTTTTCAGAAACCTCAAACCTTTGGTTAAATTTTTCTCTAATAAAAACAAAATGTAGAAAACATTTTTTTTAACCTAAAAGTCTATATTTCAAGAAATTATGTTGAAAAGCATAATAGCATTGAACATTGTTCAATTTTTACCAAAAAATAGACAATTTTTTTTTGTTTAAATGCATTTATTTCAGAAAATCATGTAAAAGAAACTAAAGTTAGAAACTAATTACCTATCTAACTAAATGTATGTAAAAGAAAATATATCCATATTACATGCAACATACATCACAATTCACTACATATTAGATTATTTAGTATTTATACATTACATTACATTAACAAACAATAATATATAAATTACAAAACACAACTTTAAAAAGTAATTTAAATGAACAAAAGCTACACAGACCCAAATCGGAATAAAACAGAACCAAATTGTAGAGAACAAACCTTTGTGGCCACTGGCTAGGGTTTCGTGTGTGATAGAGAGTGAGGGGGAGAGAAGACCTTCGAGCCCAAGAAATAGGATGAAGAAAACGGAAGTAATACCTTCGGCGAGCCCCGAGAGAAGACCTTTGTGGCCATCTAAGAAAAAAGAGAAAGGATGTTGTTCTTGAATGCTATTTCTGTGAGAGAGAGAGAGAGAGAGAGAGAGAGAGAGAGAGAGGATCTGGAGATGAGTGAGATTCGGGGGAGGGGGGGCGCAAGAGAGATAGAGAGAAAGAGAGTCTGAGTTTCAGCCGCTGGGGGGGCGCTAGGGTTTCTAAAGGATTTTATTAAATCCGGGTACCGGGTTAAAACCCAGTACCCGGTTTGTCAAACCGTATCCCGGCAGGATGGGCCCAGGTTTGATGATGCGGGTTCCGACCCGGGTTTATTCCTGGCCGAAACCCATAACCGGATTCCGGTCTGGGCCGGGTAAAACCCGGCCCATATGAACAGTGCTACACAAGATACCATCTAATCTCAAGAGACTCTCAACTATTATTTATCTCTTACAATTTATGTTAATATGCTCTTCAATAAAAGTGATTGGTTGTCTAATCTCTAGACTAAACGGTCTATGGATGCAAGTTATAAATTATATTCTCAACTGAAGATATATCATTTAAGCTTTTATATAAATTTCATAATTTGATATAATATCGTAAGACAACAGGCTAGAGAGGAAAAAATAGCAATGCTAGTCTTCATCCTATATTTTATCATCTTCATCTTTAGTCAAATCCCTCCTAAATTTACCTAAAAAAAAAGGTATAATGCTTTTTCAACAGGCGTTTTTGACCGATGAAGTTTACTGATCACTTCATTTTGTATTTTTTAATTATATATATTATTTTATTTCTGTATATTATTTTAATATTCTTTTTAAAATATTAAAAATACACAGAAATCAAAAAATTTAAAAACAGAAGTACAAAATTAAGTCATCGGTACACTTCATCGGTCAGGATGGTCAGTCTGTCTAGCAGTTTGCCCGTAACCATTAAAAAAGAGACGTATCAACTTAGGATGCTGCTACTAGAAATTTAGAATCAAGGATTTGTACAAACAATGTGTAACAAGCGCAAACGTATTTTTTTTATTTTTTATTTTTCTTTCACTCATCTTTTATACATTTTTAAATATTTTTAAAAAATAAAAAAATAAATTCACTAATAATCACTTTCTTAACTATTAAACAAATAAATAAAATTTAAACATTTACTTTTATCAATTTAACTATCATTTTCTCTCAACTTAAATCCAAGTACTTCTTATGACAGGTAATCCACGTGGCTAGCTATTATAGATGGATCATGCTAGCTATAAAAATACAAGTCTTAAATAGATAAGTCTTATATAATTCCTTTGTAAAACAGTGAGTCACTTGTTTTTACACTTTTTTAAGTAAGGTCCACCTTTTTACAATAACTTATATATGACTTATCTATTTAAAACTTGTATAAATTATTTTTCATATAAAAAATAGAGCAGCTATAACACACAAAATTACAAAAGTGGCGTTGGCCATTTCAGTGTCATCACATTAGCATATTAAAAAAAATATAATATTTCTAAGTACAAGCAAGGTGTGCAAGCGGGGGGTAATCGATTGCTTACATGGAATAAAAAATGAAAATAAAAAAGCAAATTAAAAAAGTAAAGAAAGAAAAATAAGCAAAACTTCTTCGGTGAGTGGGTGAGTCTTCTTCAGCAAGAAAACCACATTTCAAATGTTTCCTTCGCCTTTAAGATATCTCTCTTTCTCTATGTCTTTTTTCTTCCGATTCTACCAACTGGGTTTATTTTTTTGCCTCATCTCTTTCTTTTCTTATTCTTTTTCTTGAGAAAATGTGAGAAAATTGAAGAAGCGGCCGAACCGGGATATAGCTTTCTTTGATTATCTTGTATGGGCTAGTTCTATGTTTGTTGAAGCTATTTTTGCTACTCTATGGTTCTTTTCCGCCTCAGTTTGTTGGTTTGTATAGAACTCTAGGGGTGTTTTCTTTGTTAATTTTTTTTTAATTTTAATTTTTATTTATTTATTTATTTTTTGTCTTTGTGCTCAAGACTAGGTGTTCCAGGGTCTTAGAATTTCTTATTTCCATTTTGTTTTCTTGGGTTATGTCCAAAGAATCTAATGGAAATGTGTTTTAGGAGTATGTGAGATCTTTCCCTCATAAAAATCCAATCTTTTGGTTATAAAATTTGGATTTTGGGCTCATTGACTATGGTGGAGGATATTTTGTTCATTTATTTTAATGGATATCCCATAGTGTTGGTTTTGAATTTGAATTGAGGGATCCTGCCCATAAAGGATGCTAAAGCTAGAATTTCTCTTATCTCCATTAAAGGTATGCTTCCAATAATACAACACAATTAACATTCTTTTCACTTTTTTCTTTTCCTCTTCTTTAAGACCAAGTGTTGTTGATCTCTCACTAAAGTTCTGGGTCTTAAAGGAATGTTCATTGATTTTTTTTTTTGGTTGCTTTGAATGTATGAAAGGTGATAAAGTAAAGGCACCTCAGCAATAGACCTAAAGTTTGAAATGTATGCGACTGAGACTAAACTTCTGCGGCAAACGATTTCATTTTGAAAAGAAATCAGAAATCTCATTTGCTTTGTGTTCAAGGTCAAGAGATTGGCTGTGGGAGGGAGGCTTCGAAGAACTTTGTGTTCGTCTGTGGGAAGATGAAGGGAGGGAGGTCATCGTTGTGGAACAATTCATGCATTATGAAACACACCATTTTTATTTTTCCACATTGGCAGCCGACTCCCCAGCGATTACACTGGGAGACTATATTTAGCATTTTTCTAAAAAAAAAAAAAAACAGAGAGTCACTACTCATATTCCTTTACACCACACACCTTCCAAGTGTTGCCAGTGTATCAATTTTATTTTCCTGTTCTTTCCCAAGCTAATAGTGCACCTGCCAAAATCACAAATTTTTAAATCTCCCCTGCAATCGGCCCCCTTCTCCAATCCCCCAAATCTTCTGCAACGCTCACGGATGCTTGTGTCTGCTGCATTTTGTCCTCCAAAATAGCCCAAATCTCCCCCAAAGTTGTTAACAACACTTTTGAAAAGAAAAATCTCCTAGGAAAAACAACAAAACACCCAAATCTCTCTCTCTCTCTCTCTCTCTCTCTCTCTCTCTATGAAACGCTTTGTTTAAGTGTTGGTTCATTGGTTGTTCAATCTGGGTCTCAAGAATAGGGACAACAACATTTAGATTCTAGAACCATGAATGCTTTTGTAAATTATCTAAATATTAAGTTCAGACAACAAGATACTCACACTTGTGAAAATTATAGAAACTGAAATGATCTTTACAGCAATAAATTACTAATCCTTGAAAGCGAACAAAACAAAAACTTGAACTATGTACCTGATATTCTAAGCTGAGAACTTGCAAGATTAACTTATACCCCCTTTTTTTTATTATTTTTCCAAAACGGTAGATTCGGCTTAGCCTTCTCCATGATTACCATATTCGGTTTTTTTTTTCCCAAAATCCATATGTTTTTTTTTCTTTTTTCTTTATTTTTTTCCAAAACTACAAATTCGACTTCATCGATTGCTAGCAAAGCACAACCAACCATGAGAGAGAGAGAGAGAGAGAGAGAGAGAGAGAGAGAGAGAGAGAGAGAATGGGGGGGACTCGACAAGGGGCAGATCCGGTTTATGATTTTTTCTTCAACCTGATTTGTCATGTAATAAAAGTGTGATGTGTCTTAGGAAGAACCAGATTCCAAATAGAATTTCTCTTAAAAAAAGATTGGAAAGAAATGGTTCATGTCTATCAAATGGATAATGCCTATAATTGTGTGGAATATATTTTTTCTTATTATGTCATATGTGGTAGTTAAGGTAGTTGGGAAGAAGGAATCAAAGGGAAGATGAGTAGAGATGAAACGATGTGCAGGGTGAGTTAGTAAAACGATGAGTTTTGATTAGTAATTCGGTGCGTTTTATGTGGGGAAACGGGGAGTTTTGGGCTTTAAGTGAAACAATGAGTTTTGGGAATAAACTATTGTATAAAAAGGAAAGTCGTAGGAAAGGGAATCTTGTTGAAGAACTTGTATGAATTGGGGTCTTGGAGTTGGAAAATACCCATAACAATTGGTATCAGAGAGGGACGATCCCTTTACTGTGGCTGAAGGTACGAGGTTGAAAGCTCATCAAGAAATGAACAAAAAACAGCAAGAAGCAATCCAGCAACAACTGGATGATCAACATTAGTCAATTCACATAATTTTTGACAAGTTAGATCAGATGACAAACATGATATGCACTTTGATTGAGAATCAACGTGTTAATGTGTCTAGAGAAGAGTTTCAAGAAAAAAGGTTAGTGGTTCAAGAAGATAGAACTTTCTTGCTTAGGGGTGTTAGGCTTGATTTCCCTAATTTCAATGGGGGTAACCCTTCTGGTTGGATCTTTAAGGCTAACAAATATTTCAACTACCACTAAACGTACCTATCCAGAGGTTGTTAATGGCCTCTTACCATATGGAAGGGGGAGCTTTAGTGTGGTATCAAGATGTTGTTGATAGTGGTCAGTTTGATGGGTGGGAATCTTTCATTAGAGCATTGTTAACATGATTTAGGCCAACAACATATGATGACCGTATGGAAGCCTTAATGAGGTTCAAGCAGACCAACATAGTTGCAGCTTACAAAGCTCAATTTGAAGGGTTGTCTAATAGGTTGAAGTGGCTTTCTAAGAAACCTAAACTCAATTGCTTCTTGAGTGGCCTAAAGGATGAGATAAGGTTGCTCATTCATATGCTTAATCTAGTCAGTGTATATGCTACTTTTAGGTTAGTAAAGATATAAGAGGAATGTGAAGAGTACTAGGAAGGCCCTAAAGGGAGTAGTAGGGGTTGTTGAAGGTAAAAATCAAGGGGTTAGGGAAGGAATGACAAGGTATAATTAGAGAAGCAATTTTCAAACCAAGAAAGTCTCTTTTGCTTAGATGGATGAGAAGAGGAAGACTAGGTTGTTTTACCACTGTGAAGAAAATTGGAACCCTTCTCGTGTATGCTAAAATCCAAAGATATACTTGTTATAGCTGGAAGGTGGAGAAGGAAGTGATGGGGATATTTAGAAGGAGAAAGAAGGGGTTGTAGAATCTGACTTGATAGAAACAGAAGAGTTAGTGGGAAATCTTGAAATTTCGATCCATGCCATTTTAGAATTTCCTAGCTCTAATACCATGAGACTGATGGGGTTTATTGGGGTCAGTGGTGATTTTGGTGGACACTGGTAGCACACAAAACTTTCTAGATCCACATGTTGCTAAGTCAACAAAGTTGCAAGTTTTAGAAGGCCTCAGTTGCAGGTCAAGGTAGCTAATGGAGAGAAGTTAACAAGTAGGGGTAAATGTGATGATTCTATAGTGAAGATACAAGCAATAAGTTCAATGTGTCCTTTCATCTATTACCATTGGGTGGCTGTGATGTAGTCTTGGGAGTTCAATGGTTGAGGACACTTAGGCCTATTGTGTGGAATTTTACGTAGATATCTATGCAATATCAGTTTAAAGGAGTGCAAATTGAATGGCAAGGCCGTTTTGTGAGATAAAGTTCTTTAGAAGATGCTTCTCATATTTTGAGGCCGTCATTAGTTAGAAAGCAAGGACGTTTTTTGCAGTTGAAGTTAGTAGACAACATTGAAGAAAAGATTGTATTACAGGTAGATGTAACTAAATTGTTGGAAGATTATCGAGTGATTTTTGGGAAACCAATTGGGTTACCACCTCCCAAAGCTTGGGATCATCAAATTAACTTGAAGAATGATATTTAGCCTATCTCAGTAAGATCATAAAGGTATCATTTTTTATTTTTTATTTTATCAAAAAACTGAGATAGACAAGTGTAACACCCCATTCCCCAATAAAGTGATTTTTAGAGTTCTCGGGAAACTGGTGCGCTATTAAAATTTGACTTTAAAACTTTTCTTCTTGACAAAGCGCCAGATACAAAAGATCCCATAAATAAATAAATTCAATCTTTATTAAATACCTTAGAATCTAAAAGAGAGCCTGCGAAAGTACTTATTTAAACCGAGCATAACATAAACAGTCTAGGTATATGCCTCAGCTCCCTAGGCTAAGTCTTGTCCTACAGTCCCATCCTCAAAAAGATTATGACTGAGGAGGTTTAAAACATAAAAATATACAAAAATGAGTTGGATACTCAATAAATAATACATCATAAGTAAACATAAGATTTCTTGAAAAGTATGCTGACTCATAAATATATACAGAAATAACATGAAATGCATTAACTTGTCATAGGCCGATACCCATTATTGACTCCTGTGAGTTAGGATCAGCGAACCTAAGTAGATTCTGATTCCACCGTGGTCGTGGATTATGAAATCCATACATAAGAAAGACACTAGATGCACTATTAGCATGTACAAATTGGCAATGCAATATGCCCATAACATGTGGTACCGTCTTCATATCATAACATAAGCATTTACATATATTATCATTCATACTTCATCATAATCATACTTGCATAGTTGTCATATCATAGATTTCAAATGAAATTGTATTCTTTCATAAAATATCGTGATACATATTTCCTCGCATAAAATCATGATTTTTCATAAGTATTTTAATGCATAAATCTTTAGGTAAAATTTGGATGGATTTTCATAAGATATCTTGATACATGTATTATGCAACTAACATGAAACTTATTCATAAATCATGGCATTTATAAATTAATCATGATTTGGGTGTTAAAAAGGGGCTTCTGATGGAGGGCATACATGCATAATACTTTTTTAAAAATATGTCATTTACCATTTACATGTGTAAGGGTATGATTATACTATTTACCTCGTAGGGCTAATTCAACATTTTTAGAATGAAATTGATTACGTACAGAGTGTTTACTTAGGGAGAGAAATCGAGGGCTAATTTCTTGGCAATAATGGTTAGCGTCGTTATGTTTGGTCTACAGAGAAAGGGGCATACGACGATGATGGGTGGCTTGGAGTAGACCCTCAAGTGGTCTATTTTGGCGGTTGACGGTCATGTGTGTGTGTGTGGGGGTAACATGAGAGATGGTGGCAGTTGTCAACGCAATGTGGAGGTTGGTAGGTTCTCGTTGGGGTGGTCGCCTTCATTGTCTTCGAAGTGGGTGGCAGCTTCCGTTGTTGGCAGTAGAGGTGTAGTGGCTGGTTTGGATGCTATGTTTTGTAGGGCTAAAATAGAGGTATGTTAGGCATCGTCTACGTGGGTTGCGGCGTGGAGAGGAAGGGGTAGTGGGTCGTTCCTTGTGGGTGCATGGGTCTGGTTTTTATGGGAGGTTCACTGCGTGCAATGTATTTTTTTCGGTGTTTACCGTGAAGGGGAGGCGATGTGAGAGAGGAACTGTTATAGACAAGGAATGGTGGCTTCAGTTTCTCGTGGTGTTGCTGTGTAGGGGCGACGTAGAGGGTCTGGGTTATGGACAATAGCGACGTTGGTTTTTATAAGTAGTTAGTTTAAGAGTTTTAACATGAAAATGACTTGTAAAATTATAATCCCGTTGGGAGGGAATTCCATTGGTGTGAATATTAGTGGAAAATGGAGACGTGCATGGATTAGAGTTTGAGAAGGCAATTGGTTAAAGAGTTTTAACATGAAGATGACTTGTAGAGTTGTATCCCTACTGGGAGAGAATTCCATTGGGCCTAACGGGTTTGGGTTCATTTCTTGGGCTAAGACTTTAGTAATTTTAGTTGGGTTTCTAAAATATCGGCCTATTAATTTTCTCTAAAATTTTCCACTCAATCTTAACGGCTTTAAAATAAAATTTTGGGCCTAACTAAATTCCAAGAAATAATAACTCGCAACTTATCCAATATGGTCCATAAAAATCCAATAACTTCAAAAATCTTAATAGCCTGTAGGCTATTCCAATACGACCCATTCAACTTATTTTAGGCCCATTAGATTTTTTTTCCCTATTTCATCCCTTGTAATATTGAGTCGGGTCGTTACAAGAAGATTTTACAAGATTTGCTTAAATTTGGTGTAGTAAGGTCATCACAAAGTTTCTTTTGGTGAGAAAAGCTAATGGCAGCTAGAGGATATGTGTAGATTATGAGGCTTTGAATCAAGGACAAGTTCTTAATACCTATCATTGATGAGCTCTTTGAGGCATAGTTTTTTCAAAGCTAGACCTTAGATTTGGGCACCTTCAGATCAGGGTGAGAGATGAAGATATATCAAAGACTGCATTTAGGACTCATAAGGGTCACTATGAATTTTTAGTGATGCCCTTTGGACTCAATAATGCACCAACAACTTTTCAAGATCTCATGAATGAAGTTTTTGAGTATACCTCAAGAAGTTTGTTTACTTATTTATTTATTTATTTATGACATATTGGTTTATAGTAAATCAATTATTGAGCACTTGGAACATTTGAAAGTGGTGTTGGAAACATTGAAGAAGCATTAGTTGTTTGCCAAGAGGTCCGAGTGTAAATTTGGAGTTACTGAGGTAGAATATCTAGTTCATTTGATTTCTGATGTTGGTGTGAGAGCTAACCTAGGGAAAATCACTGCTATGATTGATTGGCGAGTGTCAAGCTCATTGAAGTCATTAAAAGGTTTTGCTGGGCTCATTGACTACTACAGAAAGTTTATTAAGGGGTATGGATTAACTATAGCGCCCCTAATAGTATTATTGAAAAAGAATGCTTTTGAATGGTATGAGTCAACACAAGTGTCATTTGAAGAATTGAAGCAAGCAATAACACAGCCACCAATGTTAAGATTACTTGATTTTACCAAGCCATTTATAGTTGAAAGTGATGCAAGGGGCATAGGCTTGGGGGCTAATCTTATGCTGGAAGGAAGGCCAATTACTTTTTTCAGCCAGGCACTCAAAAATAGAAGTTAACTATTGTTTACCTATGAAAAAAAACTTTTAACATTGGTGACTGTAGTGCAAAGATGGCGTTCACAAAACTCAAAGGGTCAAGTTGGATTTCCATTGGAAGGGTATGAGAAGTGACATTAAGAAGCTCATAAGGGAATGTGGAATTTGTTAGACTGTGAAATATGGGAACATGTTTCATGCGGGTTTGTTACAGCCATTACCAGTGCCAAGTCAACCTTGGACAAATATTGCAATGGACTTCATAGAGGGCTTACCAGTATCTCATGGGTTTTCTGTCAATTTTTTTTTTTTTAACTTTGGCACACCCTTATACAGTAGTGAGGGTGGCACATATGTTCTTTAATAGGGGTATTTAAGCTTCATGGAATGCTTAAAATTTTTGTTTCTAACTGAGATCTAATATTTACAAGTTCATTTTGACAGGAGCTTTTTAATTTGCAGGAAACAACTTTGGCTTTCAGTTATGCGTATCATCTACAAATTAATGGTCAAACTGAGGCCCTTAATAAATGTATGGAGACTTATTTGAGATGTTACATTGGGACAAGACCTAAATATTGGAGCTTGTGGCTCCCAATGGCTAAATAGTGCTACAACACCACAACACATTCAGCTATTAGTATGTCACCATTTGAAGCTCTTTATGGGTACAAACCTCCAAGGCTCTTATCATATGTTCATGGCACTACTGCAAACAAGGCTATAGATCAACAATTGAGAACAAGAGTTGAGATCATGGGTTTGTTGAAAGAGAACTTACAGAAGGCTCAATAAAGAATGAAATACTTTGCTAACAAAAAGAGGACAGAAAGGAGCTTTGCAGTTGGTGATTTAGTCTTTTTGAGATTACAACCATATAGACAGAAAACAATGGCCCTAAGACATCATTTGAAGGTGGCACCAAGGTTTTACGGGCCATTCCAAATTATGGAAAAGGTGGAACCTATGGCATATAAGCTGAATTTGCCTACTGTAGCTAAGATTGACAATGTTTTTTATATCTCCTGTCTTAAGAAGAAATTGAAGGAAAATATCACACCATTACCATCTCTACCACTAGTAGATAGAGAAGGTAATATTAAGCTTAAGCTTGAAGCCATTCTGGATGAAAGAATGAAGAAGTGTGGCAACCATGCTAACACTGAAGTATTAATCAAGTGAGTTGGAACATTATCTGAAGACAGTACTTGGGAATCGTTGTGGAAGCTCAGGGGCCTTTACCCTCACCTTGTGGGCAAAGTCTTGTGAAGGGGGTAAGAGCTTGAGTTTTGAATTTCAGCCTCGTGGTCAAGGCTTATTCAAGAAAGGGAGTATGTCATGTGTAATGCCCCGTTCTCAAAGGTCCAGGTAGTTAACTTTTGTTATCTGATAATCAACTTTAGCAATACTAATATATTCTCCAAATCAAATATATATTTCCCAAGACTCCAAGTCAAAAATAAATTCCTCTAATTTGATTAACTACACATACTCATATATCAGATCCTAAATATAATAAATCAAATAAAATAGATCATCTGCCCCACATATCTCAAATAACATAATAAAATGAACTACAGTTTACATAAGTCTCCATAACCCATCTAAACATATTGACATCCATCTACTAAATAAAATAAATCTCCCAATGGTAATAGTACCCTGAGGTACTCAGCTACTATCCTCAGATAATCATGCCCACACACTCATTTACTGAATCCTAGTTGAACTATCAAAGTCATTTGAAATATTGTGAAGATAAATGAGTGAGTTATCAACAACTTAACAAATAAAGCGAGTCTGCCGCCATCACACGTGGCATTTTTGGAGTCAGCGGTCTTGGATCTGTTAGATCTGAGCAACCTCCACTCTCTTAGTGTGGTGCGTGATACTGCCACCACAGTTCCTGGCGGTCACCTGTCGATGATTCGACACTTCTCCTGCTTACTATCTTTCCATATTATCACTCATCTTAACCAATGATCGTGGGAAAAAAGTAGTGAAAGTCTCCTTTAGTCAATCCAGACCAGTGACATACAACACAAATCTATTCATTGAGGCTTTTGGTCGTAGGATTATTGTCTGTTTATTGGACAATATCAAAATCGTTTCAAGCGGCTTCCCTTTTGTGGAAAATAGATAGGGGTTAAGTCTTTGGTCCCATATCTCTATTTTCTTTTTCTTTTTCTGAGTTGTACTAGTTGATTTGGAATGAATGGAGCCTCCCATCTTGTTATCTCTAGTAGGCCTGCACAGTGACCCGTCTGAAGTAGACTTGAGTCTAACCCGACCCGACCTGCTGAAAAAGGCGTACTAGCCTAATTTAATTTGACCCGTAAAATTCGGATCGGATCAAACCCATTCTAACAGTTGCTTATGCCTTGAGAGGCACAAGTTCCTCTACCTTGAGAGGCACAAGTTCCTTTGCCCATGTCAATCTAATGGTCAAGGAACACAACTCATAAAGTAGGCTAGTAGCAATGATGATAACCCAACTCATAGAGTAGTCTAGTAGCAATGATGATATGAAATGCCTCTGCAACTCCATCATCCTCATTTCCACCGCCCTAAAACTTCTTTCTTTTCCAGATATCTTTTGCAAGAATGCAACGACTCCTGCATCCTTTTCTACTGTCGTGGATTGTTCTTGTACTAAGATTTTGTGTTCTTTATTGATTCTTGTCATTTCTTGCATCCTCCAAGCGTCTTTTCGAACCATTCATTCATTTTCATGCTTCTCGATGGTTGCCCAGGAATTTGCTTTTCGATAGTTTCTAAGAATTCCTACCGTAGCTTCTCTTGCTTGTTTATCACCTCCTTCACGAGCCTTTGGAAAAAGTACCAATTTCCTCTCTCTTGTATCTTCCTTTCATGAGTTTTTAATTCGAATTTTTTTCTTTTTTTCACTTTCTCTTTCTTTTTTGGACGAGCTCACCCAATTGAGAACGTTAACACATCATGAGCGCTGAACCTGCCTCCTCCAATGGGGTTCAAATTCACCATACCTGGAGGCTACCTGGTGTATCTGTGTTTTAAGCTCACGTGGAGAAGACCCTTTTATCACCACCATCCTCATCTATGCCATCTCGCTCTTGTAGTATATATCGGTCTTTGGCTTACTTTATGGATCCAAAACCAAGTCATATGGAAGGGGAACAGAGCATGAATGGGGGGAAGGAGAAGACGGGAGCAGGGGCTAGGGTTCGTGTAGAACTTGGGCTGAAAACTGACCTAGTCGATTCGTTTTATGAATAAATTGAAATCGACTGAAATCATCATTTTTGGTTTGGCAACAGGCCAAAATCGATCGTGTAAGGGGGGAACCGACTTGACGATTGCCGGCTAGTTCACGGTCGGTTTATCGGGCTGGCGGAGGAGAGGGAAAGCCTTGGCCCGTGGGGGTTCATCGCAGACTGGGAGGCGCTTGGAGGATGAGAGAAATTTTGAAAGCTATGTCGCTGTGGGTGAGTCTTTGTCGAGAGGAGATTGAAGAAAGAGAAATAGAGAGAAACGGCGCAGAAGAAGAAAATTGAGGGGGGGGGGGGGAGGGGAAGGGGGGAAAACAAAGGGTAAGTTAACCCTAACCAAGAAACGACATCGTATGGTTGGCGTCATTTGCTTTATTTTTTTGTCATACTCATTAAAACAAAACGACGCTATTTCATGTGAAACGACGTCGTTTTATATATGAAATATGTAAATATATATATATATATATATAACATTATATCGGTTGGTTCTTCGATTCTCGCCTGGTCCAGATGGGGACTAAACCAGCCGACACTCAATTTTGTATATTTCCAACCGCCGGCCGACTGGTTCTCCACAAATTTTGGCCGATTCCTGATTCGGCCAGTCGGTGGCAGTTGGTCTAGTGGTTTTTTGTACACCCCAACATAGAAGTGAGAGAAGTTAAAATAGACGGGTTGCAAATGATGGCTGGACATTGATTTGGGTTCGACAATATCGAAACCGACTCTTGATTTCAACTTGACTTTATCGAGTTGGATCCGATCGTGTAGCACATGTTGGTTGGTCCATCAGGCTTTTTGCACAGGCCTAATCTCTAGTATCTGGTAACTATTATATATATATAATAATATGCTTGATTAGAAAGAAAAAAAAAAAAAAAAAAAGAAAAATCTTATTGCAAGCATACTTTGTGCATCAATTTACGTACCGATATTGATATGTAAGGTATATGTTTAACAAAACCATATGAATTGAAGACAGAAATAATTTTCATGAGATAAGAGATTTTCTTCTTCTCTCAATTTTTTTTTTATACTTTTTGTAAATAAAAAAATATGAGTGCATAAATTGGTGTACAAAATCTGTTTGTACCTAGCAAAACTTAAAAGAAAAACAACGCATCACTCTGTCTGAAGTCAACTCGGACACGCCAACTCCCCGCGTTGCATGAGAAGCCCCCGGCAAACCCATCTGAAAGCTACACAGTAGTATTTACTCCAATTCTTCGCCAAGAGAGTGCGAGGCGGAGAAGGGAAGACAGATAGTGAAGCATTGACAAAATGGGGAGCGGACCAAAAGGAAGAACTATAATGGAGGTGGGAGCTGACGGGGTGGCTCTTATAACAATAATCAACCCTCCTGTTAATTCCCTCTCCTTTGATGGTACTTTTTCCTTAGTCGCACTCCCCAGATCCTATCCATTTACATTCATTGTAAAACCTTATTTTGTGATTTTGTTTTTGGCCTTTTTGGGCCTCCTGTTTTGACTTTTTGTTTTGTCACAAATAAGTGCATGGAGTAATTAGGAGACTCTTTCTGCTTGTTTTGTTTTGTTTTGTTTTTTTCTTTCTATAGAGTCTTATCATTCATGGAGACAATTGAAACTGCAAGGGTAGTTAGGAGTTTTCAGTGGAGTTCCTATATTGATATTCACTTGACTTCTGATTGAATTTTCCAATTTTTTTGGCAAACTCTAATGGGGTCGTCGTATATGGGTGCCTTAATTATTATTGTGTTTGAAAATGGCATAATAATTGGCAGTGGGAGACTTGAAGGGCCACTGATTGAGAAATGCAGGATGAAATGCGAAATGTCCCAAACTGTCCTCGGGAACCGTACCCGGGGCTGGTGATTGAACGAGGATTGATGCTTGATTTTGAGAATTTCATTTGTGGGTGGGGGATGATAACTGGATGATAAGATCTTGCAGCTTGATCAAAAACGCATTCGTATGTGCCGGGTTTTGTTTGTACATAAAGGTGGTTTTTTGGAAGAAAAAATAATTTACTTATTTCCCACTTTAATTGGCTGTTGATAACTTGATACTATTACATCAGTTGAAATATGGCATTAGATATTGTCATGACTAGGTTGTGAAATTAATACTTAAGGGGGTATTTGGAAACAATTTCAATCTCATCGCATCTAATCTCATCTCATCCTATCTTCTTTCCTTCCAAAACATCATTACAATTTCAAACTAATCAAAACTAATCATTATAACTTTTTCGAATTAATTATTACAACTTTTCCAAAATTTCAAACAAAAAACAATTCAACATTTTCAAATCCCAAAAATAATGTAAAAAAATAATATTTTAACTTTATAATATTTTTTATTTAACTTTTTTTCTCTCATTTTCCAAAATCCAATAAATATTTAATTCAAACCATTTTACTACTATTCACAAATCATCTTATTTCTATTCACAAAATTCTCATCTCATCTAATTTCCCAAGGATCCCCTAAGTTCAGGTGTTTAGGCCTCAACCTCCTACATTTGGTGAATTATGTGGGCAACAGCATGCCTCAATATTTCTTGGAAATAATACATCAAATGTATTCATTCCCCATCACAAGTTTATTGGTGAATAATTAAATATTTATAGTTCTAAATGTTTGGTTCCTAAGGGGTTTTTCAAGAGGATTGAATTGGGATGGACAAAATCAGATGAATTCCCAACAACAATTCTCCGACCCCAATATAGCTGTTAATTTCCTTGGAAATATTTTTGTTGGAACAAAGCTCCTACACATCATAGTGATGGATTAGTGTTGTATGTGCAAGGAAAAGTGGTGAATTGCTTTACTGCAATGTGCATTCTATATTTTTAGAGTTTATGATTCTTGTGTCTCTCCTCTCCCCTAACTGGTTGTACCCCTTTGTGCTTTTAATAAAATTCAACTTATTTATCGACAAAAGAATTGAAGCCACATTGGAGCAACATAATCCGGCCTCCATGTACCCCATTTCCTGTCATTAGCTTATTTCCAAAAAAAAAAAAAAAAAAATACAGAATTGAAGCCACATTGGAGCATTATAATGCTGCCTCCATTACCCATTTTCTCCCTAGTTTGAGTAGGTGCGGGGTAAGAACTGGACACACTTTTGTGTTTCAGTAATATTATTGCTAAAAGATAATCTTGCGTTGTCTTCACAATGCTAGTGAATTTTTAATTAGCCTGATAAAGTAATGTAATCTCTCTCTCTCTCTCTCTCTCAGTGTTACGCAGCTTAAAAGACAGTTATGAGCAGGCACTAAGAAGGGATGATGTGAAGGCAATTGTCATTACAGGTGAGTATGAGAATATATAAATTAATTTCTCTTTGTTGAGCATTGGTGTTGATTGAGATATGAAGCTAATATCTTATGTGAGCAGGTGAAAAGGGCAAGTTTTCTGGTGGCTTTGATATTGCAGCTTTTGGGGGAATTCAGAGGGGATTGAGTACGTTGGCCATTTTTTGGTCTCGTATTCCGCTAATTATTTCTTGTTTGCGGAAATGAAGTTTCATTATGTTTTATCAGGGGAGAGAGAAGAAAAGCCTGGCTATCTATCTATAGAGATTATCACTGACACTTTTGAAGGTATATATTTGGATTTTTTTCTCAGTCCTCATACTTTAATAGTTGCTCTTCCAAGACAGTGCTTGATAAAATTTTTTTACCATTTGATCACCTGCTTTGTTTTTCAGCCGCAAGAAAGCCTTCTGTTGCTGCCATTGATGGCCTTGCCTTAGGTGGAGGATTAGAGGTTGCAATGGTATGAATTGACATTTCTCTTGAAAAGGGACCTTCTCAATTAAACTTTTGAGTAATGTTAGGTACAAGCCCTTTGTAAAAAAGTGGGTCCCACTAATAAAGAATAGTTTTTTTTTAAAACTTTTTTAAGATGGGGTCCACTTTTTTATAAGGGCTTGTATGGGGCTTGTCTATTCGGGACTTGTACAAATCATTTCTCTAAACTTTTGTATATCAGATTTTCTCATTTTTCTCTTCTAGGCATGCCATGCTAGAATATCAACACCTACTGCACAATTAGGGCTGCCTGAACTTCAGCTTGGAATAATTCCTGGATTTGGAGGTAAGGTTACATCATCCTTGCTTTTAATTAGTACCAGCGATGGAATCTTTATGTTTTTAACGTGCTTAAGTGGGCTTTTCTGATGAGCATGAGGTTAATATACATTATATACTATCATCTTAAGTACCACATTAGTTGTACTATGTTCGAATCAGAACTATGTCATTATTGTTTTCCAATGTCTTGTGTTATGCAGTGTGGGTATATTCAAAGCAAGGATACACGATACATACATATATATATATATATTTTATCAAAATCTAGATAGTTGATTTTATTATTTGTATTGCTCTTCCAACAAGTGGAAGAGATTTTAGATGGTGTTACTTTTAATGTGCACCTTTGTAGGGTTGTCGAGTTGGCACATAGGAAGTTATTTAAAGGACAACGTTCTAGGGCTGTCGAATGTTAGTTAGAGGAAAACATGAGATGGCTTATTCAGAGGAAAAAAAAGAATGTATACACAAGAAAATGTGAGGTGGCTAATTAAGGCATTGCCCAAGTACACAATAAGTATACACAAGAAAACACCTAATTACAAACTAGGAACTAGAAAATGATACAAGAAGGTCATGAATGCCAGTTCTGTTCAGTACAATAGCAGAAAACCAAACATAAATACATACAAACATAATTGTGCAAGAAATATTTATTCAATAATTGTTATAGGTTCCATCGAACTTGGTCATGCTATTTTAAATAATAAGCACAATGTTCTCTGATTGCTTCTTCTGAAGGCTCTGCCGATTTACATCTGATGGGAAGATCCTTTTAAAGCATCAGTCATAATCATAAACTAGACCTTCTGGATGAAAATAGAATTGACGAATGGTGCTGCCAGTTTGTATGATGTTAGACTTCATTTTGGAAATTAGTTTTTGATATACTCTTTATTACATAAAAAAATGAAGGGAATAATAGACATATGGAGAAGTCTTTGATGAAATTCTTAGTCATTATTACTCACATTTTGTCACATACTCTTGATATGGCTCAGGAACACAAAGGCTTCCACGTCTTGTTGGCCTCTCAAAAGCTCTTGAAATGATGCTGGTATGTTTTAATTAGTATTTTCTTTTTCTCAACTCTATTGATTTGATTGATGGCCTCTTAAAGTATGGTAATCTCTCTCTAACCCCCTGGGTGCGTGCTTGAATAGATGTCTAAGCCAGTCCAAGGGCAGGAAGCCTATACTTTGGGTCTCGTGGATGCCATTGTTTCACCCGATGAGTTGGTAAATACTGCACGCCAGTGGGCCTTGGATATATTGGACCATAGAAGACCATGGGCTGCTAGTCTTTACAAGACTGACAAGATAGAGCCCCTTCGAGAAGCAAGGGAAATACTTAAGTTTGCAAGAGCTCAGGTCCAGAAACAGGCTCCCAATCTCAAACATCCATTGCTTTGCATTGATATCATCGAAGAGGGTATAGTTTCCGGTCCTCGGGCTGGACTTTGGAAGGTCCTTAGCTGTCTTTATCATTCTTTGACTTCCCTTCAAAAAGCAATGACATGCAACTGGTTGATGTTTTGTCTGATATTGGCAGGAGGCCGAAGCTAGTCGAGCACTTCCGCATTCTGACACTTCCAAGAGTTTGGTCCATATCTTCTTTGCTCAACGTCGAACGTCAAAGGTTTGAAAATGAAGTTTTTATTTCCAGAGCCTGTTTGATCCAAATGTCAAGAAAAGCCTTGCTAATTTACTAACGAGATCTACTTATAGTCAATTTAATTTGGACTTAATTCTTCTATAGTTGAAACTTGTTTGTGGATGTTTACTGAATTTAAGGGATTTTTTCAGACAGACGGCTGGTTATTATAATTTGTTGGTTTAGATTTTGAATAAAGTTTTCACTACATATCTAGATGAATTAAGTTTATAGCAGTTTGATTTGGTTGGGAGCCATGTTGGGTAGTAGAATGTTATGTATGAGGATATTTCTCCCAATTGCAAAGAGCTCTGCTGGTTATGATTCTGCTCGTGTGTAGTTTAGCTGTCATTTAGTGGACAGCCCAACCTGGGTCGTTAAACTGTGTTGCTTGGGTAAATATTAATCATATTTGTGTTTCCAAAGAAACTTGTGCTGAGCATGAGAATAAATAATTGTAGGTTCAGCTTCAGGTTTTAGAGATTTGTTGAAGATTGGTAGTTCTGATCCTTTTATCTCGTAAATCTGGGTCTTGGATAAACCCATTCATTTATTAATCTTATAGTCTTGTTCAATCATAACTTTTGGTCGTTCATTCTTTTCTCAAATGTAATGTCTTATTGATTCTGTCTTATGTCATTGAATATTTCGGTTACACTCTGACATTACAAATTTTATTCTGCTTACTTTTGACCTACATATCTTCTAGTTTTTGCTTTTCTAAGATCGTCTCTTGTCATACATTAAACAGGTACCTGGGGTTACTGATATTGGTTTAGTGCCAAGACAAGTAAATAAGGTTGCTATTGTTGGTGGAGGGCTAATGGGCTCTGGCATAGCAACGGCATTGATTCTCCGTAATTATCCAGTCATCCTTAAAGAAGTAAATGATAAGTTCTTGCAGGCTGGGATTGGTAGAGTGAGAGGTGAGGCAAGAATTCCATACGAAGTTTAGAGTTTCTAATTAGTTCCTGTAGCTGAAATTTTTCAGTTTGACTTTTGTTTCCAAAAGTTTTATAGTTTTCCTGCTTTGTTTACTTCCGGAAAAAAGTATTCCTCTTTAGTTTGTCTGGTTAAATAGCTTCTACTCTGGTAGGCACAAATCTCGCATTGGTCTTTGTATTTAAAATGTTAAATTCCTTCTTGTAATATATTCCTTTTCATCCAGCCAATTTGCAAAGCCATGTGAAGAAAGGGAAAATGTCTCAAGAGAAGTTTGAGAAAACCATCTCTCTTCTCAAAGGTGTTCTTGACTATGAAAGGTTTGAAGATGTGGACATAGTGATTGAGGTAGTCCACAATGTATTGGTTTACCTTTGTCATTGTCGTTTTTATTCAGAAACTGAGGAAAAAAGGTGTTGAGTCTTTGTTGTTGATGCATGGAACAGGCTGTTATTGAGAATATTTCTCTGAAGCAACAAATTTTTGCTGATCTTGAAAAGTATTGCCCACCACATTGCATACTTGCGAGTAACACCTCCACAATTGACTTGAACCTGATTGGAGAAATGACAAGATCCCAAAATCGGATTGTTGGAGCTCATTTCTTTAGGTAACCAGATTTACATTTATTCTTCCTGTCTGAAACTTTGTTTTGCTCAACCATTTAGTTATTCTTTTAATGCAGCCCGGCTCATGTCATGCCACTTCTGGAAATTGTTCGTACTGAGCAGACATCTCCCCAAGTGATTGTTGATTTGCTAGATGTTGGTAAAAAGATTAATAAGACTCCAGTGGTGGTTGGGAATTGTGCTGGCTTTGCTGTCAACAGGATGTTCTTCCCTTATTCAGAAGCTGCTATTTTGCTTGTTGAGCGTGGTACAGATCCCTATCGAATTGATCGGGCAAGTACCAAGTTTGGAATGCCAATGGGGCCGTTCAGGTAAAACGAAAGGGAAATTAGTACCAGTCATCTCGATCCCTTTGTTGCTTCTTGATCTAGTTTCTTGCATTTAACTGGCTTTTATATTTTACCTATCCAAAAAGAGAGGCTTTTATATTTAATTCTGTCATGCAGATTGGCTGACCTGGTTGGTTTTGGTGTTGCAATTGCAAGTGGCATGCAATATGCTGAGCATTTTCCTGAGAGAACTTATAAATCAATGCTTGTTCCACTTATGCAGGAGGATAAGAGAGCAGGTAATTTTATTTATTTTTAATGAGAAGTGAAAGATCAAGTGGTTAACGTGTTCATTTAAATCTATCAAATTCTATATGGAGCTTTAAATATTGCCTTGTTTACCATGCACTCTTTTCCAGGTGAGACTAGTCGCAAAGGGTTCTATATATATGGCAAGAACCGCAAAGCTAGCCCAGATCCTGAATTATATAAATATATTGAGAAGTCAAGGAGCATTTCTGGGGTAACCATTGACCCTAAGGTCTCTCTCTCTCACTCAATTACTCGTACCTATACTTACACACCCATACACATTTTATTATTACATATCCTAGATTTGGTGACTCAACTGATTTACTATTCTGTGGGTTGTGATGAGATCTAATGCTGCAATAGTACACCTCAAATGGTGGTCTTCTGAAACATATGATATAAATCGTGCAATATAGAAGTCACCCGTCTCCCTCATTTTTTTTTTCAATTTGAACTTGTCCACAGGTAGTGAAGTTATCAGACAACGAAATTGTGGAGATGATATTCTTCCCTGTGGTGAATGAGGCATGTCGAGTACTGGCTGAGGGTATTGCAGTCAAAGCAGCAGACCTTGACATAGCTGCTGTTATGGGAATGGGTTTCCCACCTTACAGGTTTGTAAATCTCATTGATTTTGAATCAGTTGTTCTCAACACTGCAAGTCTTGCTAAACCTATTGGGGCACATTTGATCAGGGGAGGTATAATTTTCTGGGCTGATTCTCTTGGATCCACTTACATTTATTCAAGATTGGAGGAATGGTCAAAGATGTATGGAGAATTCTTCAAGCCATGTGCCTATTTGGCTGAAAGAGCTTCCAAGGGTGCTCCTCTGGTGAGAATCTGAGACCCAATTGTCTATCCTCTAAATATTTTTTCTTTTTTTTCAAAAACATCAGGTTTACAAGAAGTAGAATAATTTACAAGAAGTGAATCCGTGGCTTTAGGGGCTTAGGGTTGCCTATATTTTTCATATGGATTCCTGATGTAATTCCACTATTGGGGAACTCTTCTGTTTCGTACTTAATTCTGGGATTAAAGAATCGCAAACTAGTCCACTTTCATGCCAGAAAGCACATTAGATAATGGAAGAGTTCCCTTTGTAACTTCATGGTTGCCCCTTGCTCACTGGTATTGCCTCTCTAATGGTTCTTGCACTGTTTCCTTGCAGAGTTCTCCAGTGGAGCAAGCAACATCTCGTTTGTAGGATCGATTTGCGTAGTAAATGCCTGGTAAAGAATTTCCTTATTATCATAATCCTTTTCTAATGAGCTAAATAATGTGTACAAACTTTTTTGAGTAATGTTACTCTTCACCTTGAATTTGTTAATCTTTAGTCAATCCGACAAATTTGAGGTTGCTTTTTCGATCTCAACCACTTTATAAAAAATTACTTGGAATGTGATTGAGAATGACAAAACCTAGACGAAGAATATCATTTCTCTTACTCTTTGCAAGATCTATTATTATTATTACTATTAGAGAAATGATTTGTACAGGCTTCAAATAGACAAACCCCAACGCTCATCAACTATTCCAAATGCACTTAATCCATGATGTTTTACATACATCGTTACTTTATCCCGATTTAGATATATCAAGTTCATGTTTATTCGGATTTAGATATTCACACTGTAGCACTTGCAATTTATTTTAAAGAGTCCATCTTCCTCAGTTATTTTTAACTTTTCCTACCATACACTTTTAAAAGAGTTTGTTGCTGACAAGTTGGTCTGTAAATACCCAATTTGTTAAAATACTCGTTATTGTCATAAAAAAAATTATTAGTTTTTATATACTAATTAATATGGAAGATTTCACATCGGTTATCTTAGCATGGCCCATGGGTCACAAACTGAGTATACACACACATGTAGCAAATAGATGTTTTCCTTTTAAAAGGCCTAACATATAACGCATCTACTCAATTTTTTAATCTATTAGTTGAGAATCCCATGTGCAATTTCTTGATTCCCTATGAGAAATGTGTCAAATTTAATTGAACAAATAAATGCTAAAAAATCATAATATGCATGTCTATAATGGTCTAACAATAACCTATGTCAAAGTGAAAACCATTGTTTAGAAAGATGGGAAAATGAAGATAGGATGGGGAAAAAAGCAGATGGTCCAAAAAATGCAATATCATGGAAAAATGTAATAGAACGAAAAACTGCAACAAGACTGGAAATGAAGATGGGACAGAAAAATACAATAGGGCGGAAAAATGCAATTGAATGGAAAAATGTCATAGGATGGGAAAATGAAGATAGTGTGGAAAAATGCAATATGTAACACCTGAACCTTCAAGTTTCTAAATTAGAAAAGTTAGGGTTATACAAGAATTAGGACTTATATTTTTAGAAAGCAAATTTGGACTAAGCCCAACAACTGGGCCCAATCCCATTATGGCTGAGCCTTCTTGGACAAGTGAGGGCGGGCAAGCCCAAAGCACCAAGCTTGCCCAAGCCCATTAAAGAGCCCCCGGGATTAAGCCTTTTAGATAAGTACAAAAACCTACTTCAACTACTACTCCTAATCCAAACATAACTTCTAATTCAAACACAACTCGTAGATATAAGCATGAAACCAAGCATATCAAAAACCCTAAACCCGAGTATGTCTCAAGCACAAGGTCAAGTATGCCACAAGCACAAAAACCAAGTATATTATAAGCATGAAACCGAACATGACATAGCATTGCACCAAGTTAACAAAGTTATAGGTGAGGAATAGGGAAAACCAAGAGATTTAGACAAACCGAGAAGTCCATGCGTGAAACATATCACACATAATGATTAAGGATTTGGAAAGTTAAACGATCGCTTAAACCATTATAGGTTCAGTTGGCAGGTTTGGAGAAATGCACGATTAGCTTAAATTTGCATAAGGATTGAGGTAACTGATTATGATTATGTTCTTCTACAAATCTCTTTATGGTAAACTATATATATCTTTTTCAAATGTTTATATTTAGTAAATGTTTTCAAAAGTATATATGTCTGTATCATCCCTTCATTGATAGCCCCTTTTCACAAATCCTATGAATGATGAAAGATGCTTTATGATTTAAGAACTGCATGGCTGATGTGTGACTGAATACTAAATTGTAAAGAAAAGAGAAAGAATGTATGACTGCATGTGTTTGGTGAGGTTAATGAATGACCAAATGAGGATGAGGATGGTACCATGAGGTTGAGACGAATGACAATGTTGGAATGTATCATTGGTGGTGCACCTAGTGATAACCCATTCCTAAGGTTCTTCTATTCCGCTAGCTACATTTAGAACCATTGATCGTAAGGGTCACCACACGGGGGTTAAAAGTGTGTAAAAAGCCACTAAAGATGATGTTAAGGTAACGCAAGATTAATTATTAAGGTTAAGGAAATAAATGCTTATGCTTTGAGGATGAGCTAAAAGGATTTTTTTTAATGCTTTAAGATTAATGTATTATGTATGCTTAAAGGTGAGTGTTTTTATTAAAAGAATGATGACTTTTAAATGAAAACCTTATGTTTATATTATGTTTTCTGCATGATGATGTTCTTACTGAGTATTTGATTTATTTTAGTTGTTTTTAAATGTTCTCCCACCCTAGGTGAGGAAGACTGAGTATGTTGCAGGCGGGGATACTATTAGGTTGACATTGACAATGGGGCTTGAGGCTTAGGGAGAGAATTTAGATTTTTATCTTTACTGTTAAATGATTTACGTTTCCGCAATGCATAGTACAAGTTAAACTACTATATAGTAAGTGTTATTGACCAAATCGTTTATTTTGAGAGATTTCTTTTATTAAAGTATTTAATGAGACTTTTATTAAGATATGATAAAGATAGGACCCAAAAAATGCAACAGGTCGGGAGAATGAAGATAGGACCAAAAAATTCCATAGGACCCAAATTTACAATAAACACAAAAATCCAATAGGATGGAAAAATGCCATTGGATGAAAAAATAAAATAGGACTGAAAAAGAAGATAGGATCGAAAAATGAAGATAGGACAAACATTTGTAATAAGATGAGCAAATGAAGATAAGATGGAGAAATGCAATAAGACGGTGGTGCAAGCACTTTGCCTCCTGAGGTATGAGCACTTTGACACCTAGGGTGCTTGCCTGAGGTATGACTTATGAGCTCCTCCTAGGGTGTTCAAACCTGCTCACCTAGGGTATGAGCACTTTGCTTCTCGTGGTGCTCGATTGGCGTCCGAGCATTTTGCTTCTTGTGGTGTTCGACCAGGTTCCGAGCACTTTATCTTTAGTAATGCTTGCCTTAGTGTGAGCAATTTGCCTTCCAAGTTGCTCAACTTGGTATGAGCACCTCGCTTGCTAGGGTGCTCACCTTGGGTATGACAACTTTGCATATTCAGAAGCCAAGCTCCCACGTGATCCCGCATTGCTTGCTCTAAGATGCGAGCACTATGTGATCATCCTAGGGAACAAACACTGAAGAAATTGTTCAATTGAGTGTAGGGCTTTGCATATTTGGGAGCCAAGCACTCATGTGATTCCACTTTGCTTGCCCTTGGTTCGAGCACTCGGTGCTCGCCCCAGGGCCTGAAAATTGATGTAATTGCTTGGATCATATGGTCCTTTCCTCCCTTGTGCTCACCCCAACCATAGGAATGAACGTAAGCAAAGTGCTCAAAAAGTCGGTGGGCTCAGTGACAAGGTAAATGACTGCATGTAAAATTGGGACATGCTCAAATGACAAGACAAAAGACTGAACGTAAAGAAGGGCCTGACGATAGGGGTATCAATGCTACGTAATACAAATAATTAGTACTAAGAGTATCTTAGAATGCAAAACTACTAGAAAAAAATGAATTTTGAGACTAGACTCACTCTTTTATCGCAAGTATAGAAATAAATTCTCATTTTTATTACCCACTTTCACAAAAACTAATAAAACAACACATGATTATTTAAACTCTACTAACTTATTCACAACTAAAGAAAACAAAGGAAGCTAGAGAGTGGCTTCCAGAAATGGACATCTTTGAGGGCCACAGGCCCACAACTCAAACGAGGCCTTTGAAAATATTAAAAGGCAAGAGAAGAAGTGCAAGATGTCGGGCGTCGGCAATGAACAAGTCCCTGTTATTGCGAAGTCCAGTGTCCAAACATATTTTCCATCTTTTTGTTGTGATTATTATTCTACACACACAATCACTCACTCTCTCCCTCTCTCTCAACACTCTTTTTTATTTGTTTTTTTTGTTCTTTTTTTTTTTAATTTATCAAAGATGCATTAAAATTAAATTAAAAATATAAAAATAGAGGGGATGGGATACCCCAAACAAAAGTGATCTCATTATAATGATAACAGTGCTACGAGGGAGAGAATGAAATAAAAAAGAAAGGAATAATGAACCATAGGTTTGTCAGCCAAGGAGGGAACTACCACATAGTTTGCTTTGATCTAACATGCAAGTGAATCAAGTGATTATAACTGTTCGTCCTGGTACTTTTCGTAGGAGAGCTATACTTCCACCATCTCTATGTTCTTGTTCGGAGAGAGCAAGAACATAGTGGAGTAAGTAGAGACAAAAAGCGCAAAAATGAATTTACATGATATTATTAGAAAAAGAATGACGTGGCGCTAGGGATTTTTCTCTCAACTTTCAGGCGCTAGGGACGAATTCGTATGGCTTTGGGCGCCGGCCCCATGCTGCCGCCGGCTGATCCTGGGCAAAATGAGAGGGTTTTGAAGCAGGACTCTGTTTCTGTGTTGAAGGCTACGGATGGGAAGGTAGAGAAGGTGGAAGATGGGCATCGGTTCGTGGATGTGGTGGGATCTAATCCCCAATTGCTGCCTACTGTGAATATTCCACATAGAGAACCAAAATTCCAAGATGGGGAGATGTATTTTGTGTTTTCTAAAGCAGAGATTAAGAGCTCTTCGGAGCCTTTTCGTTTCTCGGTGGTCCTGAAATTCCTGCGTAGAAGACCTTCTCTTGATCAGATTAGGGGCTTTATTCAAAACCGATGGGGGCTGAGAGCAACACCAGTGGTTGGGCAATTAAGAAATCCACGTAATGTGCTTGTTCGTTTGGTGATGGAAGATGATTACATTTCTGTTATGGCTAGAGGAAATTCGGAATTATTGGGCGTTCCTTTTCGGGTCTTTCACTGGACTCCAGATTTCATGGAGGAAGAAGACTCTCCGTGGGTTCCGGTGTGGCTGTCTTTGCCAGGGCTTCCTCCCAACTTTTTCCAGGAATCTATTCTAAGGAGCATTGGAGATGGGCTGGGAAAGTATTTGAAGAGGGATAATGCAACAGCTTGTGTTACAAGACCTGAAGCGGCACGTATCTGTGTAGAGGTAAAATTATCTGCTCCATTGCGTTATTCTTTCTGGATAGGACCTCCGAATGGGGAGTCAAGTTTCTGTCAGGAAATATTTTATGAGATGGTGCCTAGTTATTGTGTTTCTTGTCGTAAACAAGGACACTCAGTTTTTACGTGTAAACGTGACCATCCCCAATCTATGTATGCAAAATGTTTTGGTTGAATCTGATTCTTCAGTTATCATGAATTGGCTTGCTTCTGGAATATGTAGACTTTGGTTTCTTTGGGATTTTTGGGAAGAGATTAAGGAGTTATCTAGGGAGATTAATGCTCGGTTTAGGCATGTGTTTCGAGAAGCTAATATGGTTGCGGATTTTTTAGCGAAGAAGGGGACTTTTGGAGTTAATACAGATTTTGTGGGGCTAGATTTTGAGTTTCTTAGGCTTAGAGGTTTGATTCGTATGGATAGGTTGGGGATGGTTGTTATTAGAGAGAAGTGATGTTTTATTTTCTGAGTTTTGTATCTAAGGTATTCCTCCGCCAGAAGTGAGGGTTTTTTTTAATAATATTTGGGGTAGGGATCCCTCATGTACATGGGATCCTGACTTTTATTAAAAAAAAAAAAAAAGTAGAGACAAAAAGCGCGATTACTGCATGCGCTTGAAGAATCCCAGCCACTGTATCAACCCATGAGGGGCTATTTGTCGAGGGGAGTAAAGTGTGGTTAAGTGCATTTTGAAGATCGTAATCCAAGAAATTCGTCGGTGCCACACATATGGTCGTTGGAGTAGAGGAATCATGGCGGTGTGTGGACCTTACATCCGGCGTGTACGGTGTGTGAGCCACACGTACTTGTTCGATAATGGTAGTTCTTGGCCCATCTTGTATATTGATGTCTAGCGTAATGCGCTGCGGTGGTGTGGGGCATGTATTCTTTTGGTGTTGGCAATGATGAAGCTACATGGGGGCCACAGGTCCCCAAAAATGTTGATTAAATTTCTATTTGTAAGGTAAGAAACTGCCTGCTCAAATCATTTACGTGAGTATCGGCATAGCCACAAACTCTTAACAATAAAAAGTAATTATCATAACCTGTGGGCCTCAACTCTAAACAGTGGGTTGTTTAAAAGTAAAGTGGGTTGTAAGGTTGGCCCAACTTTTACATACAAGTTTGAAAAAGTTTAAAAGCAAGTGCCTGTGTTGCAGCAGTGTGGGCTCCGATAATATGCCGCACTCTTTAGTGGAATTCACTGCACGATATTTTACTCTTTTAAATGTGTATCAATCGGAAACATAGAGGTTAAAGAGATTATGTGAGAGTACAAGTTTTTAAATTTGAAGTTACGGTGATTGAATCATATAATTTTTTTTTTCATATTTTATTAGTTGGTAAGACTCTTTTTAAGGATTTTTTTTGTATTCACGTAATCTTTACATTGAGTAATTACTTTTTAGTTAATATTTCTCATCTATATCTATCGATGAATGGTTATATAATTTTAATTTATAAGTGTCAATGTCTTTACATTGTTCAATTGTTCTTGTTGCTCTTTTAATTAACCTGGAATGGGTAAAATGTCCCTAGCCCTTATGGCATCCAAGGCCCAGCCTAAAGAAGGGGTTTCATCTGAATAAATGTAAGAGAGGAAGATAAAAGAACAATGATGGGACAACAGGCCGGGGGAAGTTAGGGGAAGTAAGAGGAAAAGAGGAAAGTGATGGTAAAAATGAGGGGAAAATAGAGAGAAGGAAGGTCAAGCACGCAAATGGGGCAGCGAGGTGACATAAAGCAACCGTTAATATGGCTCAATGAAAAGGATGTTAGTTAAGATATTAGGGGGCTTTGGGGTAACTAAGGGAGAGAGCTTCTTCAACCTCCAGATGAAACCTTTAGTTTTTTTTGTTTTTTTCTCCATGCAGTAGGGGTCATTGACCTATATATACAATGAGCTATGAGAGACTATAATATACACAATTTATAGTATATTTGCCTTCCAAATGACCCGTGGATGTAGGTCCTGTGCTGTGCATCTCATTCTCCATTTATGTTTGCTATATTTATTTACTATTTATTGAGATGGACGTACGTACAGATACCGTATCACCGCTCCGGACCATAATTAGGGACTGTAGGAATGACTTTTTCTCCCTTTCAAACATGTTTGTACAAAACAAGACTTAATAGTTGGCTCCATCTACAGGATGCGATTATTCTCTACACCAAAAGCGGGAGAAAGATGATTTTTCAGCTTACAAAATATCCCCGAACGAGCAAATAAAATTCCTATCAGATAAGTGTGCTGAACTTTCCATTTCTCATTTTAATTAATGCTACTACCATGAAATCAAGCGGTGAGTACCCAAGTCCGAGCACGTACAGCACACTTAAAGTACATAGCATCCCAATGACATACTATGCATAGTATGTGGGTAAAGGTCAGGCAAGCACTGCACAGTCCACGTGAGCACCATCCCGACTGCGCATGGCATGCATGGTGCAACACAGGTGCACATTCTCTTGCACCCAAGAAGATGCTGCCCACCCATCATGGGATTGGCAAAGGTGTCGATGACCATCACCTTTTGTCTCCGCTAGGGTGGTTCCCACCCACAGGGGCCATGCACGGCATGCACAGTGCATGCAGTGGGTGCACGCTACCTTGCACCCAGGAAGTTGTCACCACCTACTGTGGACCCAGCATAGGCGTCGGTGGCCACAGTGTGGACCTTCGGAGACTTCTATAGTCGCCAAAGTGGTTTTCGACCATAGAGGTGGTGCCCACCACACAAACTGCGTGCTTGGGATATGCATGCAGTCAATACCTCCTTGCCCACAAATGGTGGGACCAAGAAAGGTCCTGGTGGCCACCATGTGGACCACTGGCATCCTATGTCTTTACCGCGGTAGTTTCCGACTAGAGTGTGTGTAATATACTTCCAAGGGCTCACCGTGAGCTCGGTGAACAACCAACGATCACCACATCAACCACAGCCATGGGGCTTGTGCACATTAAGCACAGGGAGTGCAGGGGATGCATGCTGCCATGTGTCTAGTGGGAGCCTCTCCCAGTGGTACTTGTGAACTGGCAGGGATACCACCAGCCACCGCTAGGACCATTGGCATTTTCTGTTGCCGGTGGGGTGTTCCGTGGCTCTCGCATGTTTTCTCAGCTTTATCATGCATATGGGCTAGCCACCTCTTCCTCAGCTTGGGCTTGCTCAGCCATAACTTCTTGCCCACGAAGGAAGGACGTCGCCACCCACCTTGGCCACAGCTCCTTGACCATGGAGGGGGAACCTCACCAATCACTTCAACCACAAGCTCCCTACTACCTTGGCGGGCACCTCCCCACCTGGTGGTCTCTACAAGCGCCCATGGCGGGCAGGCTCCTTGCCCACCTAGTGGGCTTCACCACCAACCTGATGACAACCTCCTTCGTGGTGGCCCGTCCACTGTGTTGCTCCAAGACGACAGCCTTCATGCTTAGGTGATGACAGTTCATGGTGGGTTGCACCACATGCACGTAGGGCTCATTGAGGAGTAAGTCCGGGTCCTGCTACACATTGCATGGCCCATGCAATGTGCTCGATCGATCGCATCAGATCGAGTCATGATGCAACAACGTAGTTGAGCTCTGTCTCCTGTAGGCCTAAGCTGACCTCGGACTCCGACTGGAGTCAGAGGCAAAATTTGGCTCCGACTCTGACTCTAAACGGAGGTCGGAGTTCAGAACTCCGATTGGAGCTCCTATTGGAGTTCCAATTTTGTAAAGTTGCATGATTTAATTTTAAGTAATCACGATCACTATGAGAGGTGGAGGGAGAGAGGATCGAAATGTTAGAAAAAAAGAAAACTTTACAAGGCTTGGGATGGGACTCGAAGTAGTGCTCCTCGTCAGACATGGCTCCTGCGCGAGAGATAGGGAGAGATTGAGAATTTAAGAGGCCTTCAAGTTTGCAAGACGTAGAACTAAGAAAAATAGAGAGAAAGGGTGCTGCACAAAGACACAAAAATGAGAGAGAGAATTGATCGTGGGTCTGGGGAACAATTGTTCTCAAAAAGCTTCCAAAGAATGGGTGCTGCACAAAGACAAAAATGAGAGAGAATTGATCGTGGGGGACTACCCCACTGATTGTTTTACTTTTTAATATTTTATTAATTTTAGTCTAGAGAACATTCGTTCACGAGACTACACTCCAATAATGGTTTTACTTTAATGATTTTATTCTCAAAAACCATTTGTTCACTTGGGTCCTCGAGGGCAGGGGCCCGCGGGGGGGGGGGGGGGGGGNGGGGGGGGGGGGGGGGGGGGGGGGGGGGGGGGGGGGGCCTCTATTCATGTTTAATGTCGATCCTATTAAAAGATAATGAAATACCAGTTATAATTAAAAAGAAGTACATGTTTTAGATGTTCTTCAAACTCCAGATGAAAGCTTCAGTTTATTATTTTTCTCCAAGCAACAGGGATCACTGACTCATTTGTACAGTAAGCTACGAGAGACCTTAACATAACTCATACCAAATAGAACATCTAAAGCATGTACTTCTTTTTAATTATGACTGGTATTTCATTATCTTTTAATAGGATCGACACTAGACATGAATCGAAAGAAATTGGTCAAGATATATCTCAATAGATTTTAAATTCCAAAAGGTATGTCTTACAAATACTTAATCATATATAAGTTTTGCCATATAAAAAAATTGATTAAATTAGCTTTTCACTTTATTTTGTGATGTTAGAAACCCCTCGAGTGTGAATTACCCATGTGAACATGCAGCTTTCCACCCACCAAGAGAAGCTTCCCACTAGTCCTAGATGGATGCAGCAGCCCCTCAACAGTCAATGATAGCTGCTGGAAATTTGTCCATGTTTGTCAACAATGGTGGCCATGTTAGGTAGGCTTCTTATATAAAAGGAGATATTTTGCAATGCTGTAAATTATCCTCACTAAGGTGAGCGATCAGGAAGAGAAAAAATATAAGGGATTTTCACTGAGATGAACGATCAAGGCAGAGGGCTGAGGGCAAAATATAGGTTCTAGGGAAACCCAGAACAGAGGGCCTTTTGAGAGATAGAGAGCTTGTTTATGAGTATTTGTAATTTTGTACAAACATATTGAAAATACTGAGTTTTCACTTCAGTGAACGTAGGCAAGTTGTCGAACAACTTAAATATTGTCTCTATATTGTCTTGTGTGATTCTTGGATAGGTTCTAAGTGCAACAATTGGTATCAAAGTTTTGGTTTGCGGTGTGTTGCGCCTAAACTTTAACTCAAATTAATGAACCAAAATTTAGTGCAGTTTTACCTGCAAGTATACAGGTGTTGTAGTACCTTACAGGATCGAATCCACAGGGATTGACATATGTGAAAAATTCTCTCAAACAAATGAAAATGAAATACTAAAAGAGATGTGTGATTGAAACTAAAATGAGATTATAGAAATGATGATTTTTATCGTGACAAAACAAAACTAAAATGATAAAATGTATTGATATGAGAAAAGACTAAGGTTTCGAGGATCCGTTTAATAATTTAAAAAAAATTGTTTCCGATCGAATTACTTCAATTAAACTAGAATAATGATTCCGTTTAATTGGAAAATTTAGCATTTAAGATCAAGAAAATAATTACTAATAATTGAGCATGAGCGATCGATGATTAAAACACTTACAAAACTCTTTTGATTATCACAGGGATTTCTCAAGCATTTACTGTATTAGAAAATCACAATAAATCAAGAAAAATATATAGATAATCAAATTTTCCAATAATAAAATCATTCAATCGATTAAACTCACAAAATAAATTTGTCGTCGATCTGAAAACAATTTTCAAATCATTAAACTTCACCTCTAACCTTAGTATTCAAATTTAGCCGACCATGTTTAACACAAGAGCTATAAAAATCAAATAAACATTTTTCATGAAGACATTAAAATAAAACACAATAAAACAACACACAAGAAGAAAAACAAAGATGCTAAACTGCCAAATGAAAAATAAAATAAACTGCAGAAAAATAAAACCAAAGCCGTGGCCGATAAGTAGCACCACGCTAACTCTACCAAACAATAGATCCAGAGAATAAACAAAAATTGAAAAAGAGTAAGTGCAAACCGGCTACTTAAGGTTTGAACAAAAAAAAAAAGTTTAAATGAAATAAAGATGCCGCTGACCACAATGGTCTATAACCAAAAACATAATGCAAGAAAACTAAAAAAATAAACGACCAACTCCCTTTCCATCCATAAGAAACTATGGCTCCATTCGGTACTCGGGTCCAGCATCAAGCTCAAGTTTAGCTGCCGAAGCTCCTGCAGGTGTGTGCCATTTTTTCTCAGCTTTTCGTCCAGCATAACGTCAAACCAACAGCTGAAGCTTCATGTCTCTTTCGGTCAAAAACTGGAGGATAAGCTCGTCACCTTTCTGCTCTACCGAAAACCTGCAACTTATATCCACACTTGGCCATATTTTGCAGGTAGCAAAATGCGATACATCCTGAATGATTTTATTTCCGCTGTTGGTAGAACATCTCACGGACTGGCCGAAACAATCAAGAGCAAATACCGTTCCTTCCGAAGAAGATGCAGTCCCCTGTTTTCTCTCACTAAGAACAGAGCAAATCTCCTCACACTCAACTTCGTTCTTCCTTCTTCACTTTCCGTTCGCTTCCTCTCCGAGCGTCCTTCAGTTCAGGCTTCTTCCGAAGCTCCCTTCTGCTGTCCGTGGTTTTTTTTTTTCTTTACGTAAGCTGTGTGTTTTTCCAGCTTTCAGAAAACATCCCCAGCTTCCGTAAACTCTCCTCAACCCAGCTTTCTCAGTCCCTTCTCACCCAAAAATCACTCCGGTTTCTCTCCGTCCAAGGCTAGAGGACCCAGACGAACTGTCTCTCCCAGACGAAGTGTATCCCCCCCTACGTCCGAGAATCCTCTTTTCCGCTACCCCCTCTCTTTCTCACGTATCAGTCTTTTTTTTTCTTTTTTCGTCCTCTCCCCGGTTTCCCCGAACGTAACTCCCCTTAAACTCCGTTGCTTCTCTTTTTTTTTTTTTTTTCAAAGAGTCCAGGCCACTCTACGTAAACTGCTCTCTCCCCCGTTCCTTCTCTCCAATCAATCAAGCACCGAAAACCATCCTTAATTTCTGCTCTCCTTTCCTTCGTAAATCACTCCACTCATTAAGCATGTTCCCGCCATACAGCTATCTTTCCTTTCCACCGTACCTCACTTTCAGCTCACGTGAATACTTCTCTTTTCTTTTCGGTTTGTGTTAGCTTTTCGCAAATGTTTCCATTAGCTCTTTCCGCTTTTTCTTTTATTTCTTTTTTAGACCGTAGTGTTCCCTTTTTCTTCCCAACCGAAGTAAATTTTTTTCTTCACTTTTCGTTTACTATGTTTATTTTTCTTTCGCCGTAAATCACTCTTCTTCAGCCAAAATATGTCCTGCTGTACACGAGAAGAAAATTTCGCCGAACCTTTATTTTTTCGCGTGGCTTTACATTGCAAGCGTGCCTCTCCGTGGTTCCTTCTCGCCAAGATCTACATTCCGTCTTTCGGTTTTGAGCATGCGCTTTTGATGATCTCGTGAATTTTATTTAAGCTGAAAATAAAGAAATAAAAATACACTCGAAATAAATTAAAGAGAAAATAGATTATTAAAAATATATTATATATGTGAGGAAATATTTTTCAATTAAATCATAGTTATAAAATTAAGCATAAACATGATATTAATCAATTAAAAATCACAACTCGAATTTATGCTTATTAACTATTTTTCATCTAAAACCAATAATAATGTCACGACGCAGTTGAAATAAATTGGTTTTAAATAGCTAAAATATGCAATTTTACAGCTCAAACACGGTGTCCAAAAATCAAGTTGATCGAAGACGCGTGAGGGATATGAGCTCACACGCCCTCATGCGCATCCTAGGTTGAAGATGCGTGAGAGGCACGCGCCTATGCGCCTCCACGAGCCCTAGAAGCATTTAGCGCGTGATACACACGGGCCTCACGAGCCCCAGACGCATAGCCTCTGCGCGTGTACCACACGTGCTTGATGATCAGGACCGTTGAAATTTTAGATCGTTTTTGGGCTAGATCTAAGCCATTTGGAGTCCGATTTCAATGATCAAATAGTGCTTTCCAACTATTTGAATCATTCCAGACTCATCCGTATGATGAGAATATTGAGATTCACCATTGGTACTAATGATCTGGATCGTTCAGACTTCAGATCAATTGTGGGCTTCATCAAAGCCATTTGTAGTCTAACTGCGATGATCAAATAGTGTTGACAAATTATTTAGATCACTCCGGACTCATCCGTATGGTGAGAATATTGAGATTCGCCATTGGTACTTTCGATCTGAACCGTCCATAAGTTACATATCATTTTGGGCTTGATTTATGCCATTTGGAGTCTAATTGCGATGATCAAATAGTGCTGACTAACTATTTGGATTATTCCGGACTCATCCGTACGGTGAAAATATTGAGATTCACCATCGGTACTAATGATCTGGACCGTTCAGACTTCAAATCAGTTTTGGGCTTGATCAAAGCCAATTGGAGTCCAATCTTGGCAGACTCATTTGTTTTGGGCTTGATCTTAGCCAGTTGGAGTCGTGCCAGACTCATTTGTTTTGAGCTTGATCTCAGCCAGTTGAAGTCATGCAGGACTTATTTATTTTTGGCTTGATCGCAGCCAGTTAGAGTCGTGCTAGACTCATTTGTTTTGGGCTTGATGTCAACCAGTTGGAGTCCAATTCAACTAGACTCAATTCTTTTGGACTTGATTTAAGCCAGTTGGGATCATGAAGTTTGAGGAGCAAACTTCAGATCATTGGACAATGCTGATTAACTTGTTATATCAGCAGGTTTTGGCAGTCATACAACTCATGGAGCATAATGTTATTAAGAGCAAAACTGCAACAGATCTCATTGTGGCTTTCTTTAAAAAGCTAGTTGCAAATAGCAAAGAGCAGATGAAGAAACAGTTCAACTTCAGAAAAAGGAAGAAGGTACTTTTGCTGCCCAATAGTATTTAGCATTATGGTCAAAAAGTTGGGAGGTCATAAGAATGGCATGAGTAATTCTGCAAAGAAGTCGAAGTTGAAATTTCATAATATACGAGATCTTATCCTAGATGAGGAGGTGCGCAGAAGAAAATCTGGTAAGATTTCAAGTTTGTTGGTCCTAAATGCTAATAATTAGGGCAGAATCTTGGATTAGTCAAAGTCCAGAAATAAAGACAGAGGCAAGTCAAAATCTGGACAACAGATGACTTGTTAGGAATTGTGGCAAGACAAGCTACAAGAGACTACTAAAATCAGGAGAAAATTGAGAATGATGCTGTGAATATGGTGACTGAAGAAATACATGACGTCTTATTTCTTGCAGTGCACAATGTTGTTAAAGACAGCTTGAAGATAGTAGTCATTCAGTAGTATTTTCTCAGAAAGGCGTGGAAGGTCACGAATGATTCATTGGTCTTGGCTCGTGGTAATGGTATTGCGAATTAAATGAGGAAGTAAAAGGAAGTTAGTTTTACTTTCCCTCATCTAAACCTGAAGAAATTTCCATAGATCACGACATGAAGCAAAGGTGTGAGAGATGGGAACAAAACGTCAGATGTTCCAGAGATGTCTACACCTCAAGTTGATGATCGCATGACTGCCAAGGTGATCAGACCTCCATGGTGGTTACTACCTTAAACTATATCCTGCTGAATGAAGGTAGTGAACTACGGTATAAAGAAAAATCTTACAAGAATAGAGATTATGCAAGTCGAAGTTAGTAAAGACTACATACAAGATGGGCACATCGACTGAAAACAGCAGCAGGATGAGGAGTCAATCGCCCAGGTCAGAGATGGAGACCTCAGTAACAGGTTCTCTGATATGTGTCAAGGTCCGTGTGAGGCCATTGATTCCTAGTGCAGTAGGAAATGTGTTGCCCTATATAGATGTGTTGATTAAGGGCATTGTACGTGATGAACTAAAGTTGTGCATCACTTTAGTTAGTCTTCTAACTTGAAGACATGAATTGTAAAATTACAAAGATGATAAGGGATCATGCTGGAGATAGAGGCTAGCATGTTGAGAACCAGTCTCCAAGTTGGAGATTGGTGATTGTAGGATTATGGAGCTTGGTTTGAAAGCTGTAAAGACACTAGGTAGATTGTTCGCTTGGCTGTGGCTTGAGCGAAACTCAGTTTGCTCAAGGTGTACATGAGAGCGGACTCATGGACTCGAGTGAAAGAAGAATCCTAGGGAGTTGAGATTGTGCAGTAAAACACTTGTAAATCTCATCTGAAGAAAATCTCTTACAAGCTCTGTGGATGTAGACGATATTGATTTATTTGAAGATGCATTTGGAGAGGCATCTGGACATCCATTTGAAGATGCACCTGTAGATGCATTTGATAGTGGAAATCTCTCATGACTAACAAGCATTTCAATGAAGGAGTGCAATCATTTGAAGGATGCAATCGTTTGTAGCATCCTAGTATGGCACACTTGGGTGGAGGGGGTGATTGTTGGAAACCCCCAAATGTCAATTGCCCATGTGAACATGCAACTTTCCACCTACCAAGAGAAGCTTCCTACTAGTCCTAGATGGTTGCAGCAGCCTCTCAACAGTCAAGGAGAGCTGCTGGAAATTTTTCCATGTTTTTCAACAATGGTGGCTATATTAGGTAGGCTTCTCTTATAAAAGGAGATATTTTGCAATGATATAAATTATCCTTACTAAGGTGAGTGATCAGGAAGAGGCAAAATGTAAGGGATTCTCATTGAGGTGAGCGATGAAGGCAGAGGGTTGAGGGTGAAATATAGGTTCTGGGGAAATCCAGAACAGGAGGCCTTTTGAGAGATAGAGAGCTTGTTTATGAGTGTTTGTAATTTTGTACAAACATATTGAAAATACTGAATTTCCGTTTCAGTGGACGAAGAAAAGTTGCCGAACCACTTAAATATTGTCTCTCTATTGTCTTGTGTGATTCTTGGACAGGTTCTAGGTGCAACATGTGAGTTGTTAATGAGTCTGTTTTATTTATTTTATTTTGAGAAACTTAGGCTCAATACTAATATGGTTAAATAAAAAACTATTGAATCATTTTTATTTTTCTAAAAATGATGTGCATATTTCACAAGTTGCACCAACCCATACTACCAATGTATTTCAAGTTCTATGCAACGTTCTCCAAAAATACCCAGAGTTCAACCTAAAGAAGTGATATTTTTACATTAGTACGTGATCCTGGTTTACATCCTCCAATATGGCCGGGATTATCATATAAATCGACGTGAGGAAATAAACTGAGAACTCAAAAACTTGCCCATATCAATTTCATATGGAAAGGTATCATATTATGGAAAAGATGACCATCCTCTTCAATTTCAATTTGAGTGATTTGAAATATTCCATGATTGGTTGGATTATTAACCAACAAAAGATGTTACGTTTTGTCTTTGCTGTTAGCTTTTCAACAAGAAACCAATTGGATACCCTCATTCAAATGCCTTTATGGTAAATGGTTTTCACAATTGGGAAAAACTTAACAATGAAAAAGACTCTGCCTTTTTGTTTAATGTGGGTAAAGAATTCAGTTCACTACATAATATTGCTATCAAAGCTTGTAAAGATTTGATCAACCAATCGCGGCTATTGACAAAGTGATGCATTAACAAACAACAAAACAAATTTTGAAAAATTGACTTCGGCTAAAGCTTCGATAGATGTTATTCAATGGCTTACTTTTCAAGCATGTGCTTTTAGAGGTTGGGATGAAGGCTTAAATTCCAAAAATCGATGTACTTTTCTACAAATGTTGAGACTTTTAGCCTCCTATAACAAAGATGTTGATGAAGTTATCTTAGAAAATGCCCCATGAAATGCCAAATATGTTTCATAAGAAATTCAGAAAAAGATTTTGTCTATTTTTGCAAGAAAGGTTTGAAGTGCAATTCACGATGATATTGGGGTTGTAAAGTTTTGTATTATTGTTAATGAAGCCCGTGATGAGTCCAAAAAGGGACATATGACTAATGTTTCAAGATTTTTTGATATAGAATGATTTATTCGAGAGTGATTTATTAATCTTGTGCATGCTAAGAATTATGATGCATCAACTCTAAAGAATGAGATATCTAATGTTTTATCTCATCACAATCTCAACATTCAAAACATTAGGGGTCAAGGGTATGCCGATGCTAGGAATATGGGAGGTGAATATTATGGTTTGCAAGCTTTATTTTTACGTGATTTCCCATATGCATATTACATACACTGCTTAGCACACAAACTAAAATTAGCCTCAAGGGAGGTTATCCTCATCCACCAATTTTATTTTTATTTTTATTTTTTATCGAAGTTAACCTTCATAATTAATATTATTGGAGCTTCCTATAAATGTAATGATGAATTACGTACTGCTCAGGCAAGTGAAATTGCTAAGTTGATTGTAACTAATGAAGTTGAGACTAGTACAAGGATTAATCAAGTTGGAACATGATGACGTGCCGTAGATACACGGTGGAGTTTCCATTTTCAATTAATTTGTAATTTAATAAGACTGATTGGGTCTAACTTGTTTAGTTATAAAAATATTAGTGATGGAAGAAGCTCTTATAGCTAACGTGAGGATGCTTCCTCAACTTATGATACGGTAATATCATATTAATTTATATTTATCTTGCACTCGATGAAGAAAATTATGAAGATCATTGATAGTCTTTGTCAATGTTTACAACAAAAGTCCTGGGACATTTTGAATGTAGTGAATTTGGTCTCAAAGTACAAAAGAACTTATTCAAAAATTGAGAGATAAGTGGTTGTGATAAATTATTTAAAAATGTGTTGTTATTTTGTAAAGGCCATGAGATTGAGATCTCTAATATGAATGCTCGTTTTATTGTTGTAGATAAGTAGAAAAGTTTTATCTAGAAGATTTTAATGAACAAGAAAAAGATAAACTAAAATTTCAGTAGCTACATTATAAGCACGACATGTCTTATCATCTAGATGTACAAAACTTGTCCACAATTTCTGAATGATATGTCAGGTATTGAAAACTACTGAAAATTAGTCCAAGGTTTATTATCTGGTTGATAGATTGATTAGACTTGTCTTGAGGACTTCCAATTTCAATGACAACTATTAAGCGAGATTTTTTAACATTGTTAAGACAAGGTTTCGAAACAAAATAGGTCAGGATGACTTTATTGGAAATTGTCCACATTAAGAAGGAAATTGCTGAAACATTTAGCACGGATGCCATAACTGATAAATTTTACTCAATGAAAGAAAGATGAGCTCAATTAGCAATAACTGGTTATATTTGACATTTTTTATGCATTCAAAATTGTACTTAGAAAACATGTATTTGTTTTTTACCATATATGGGAAGTTATGTCATATTTTTTTTAAAAAGTTTTTACGTGTATTTTGGCCTCCCCTAAATTAGATTTCTAGCCTTGTCCCTGGGTTGTAGGATATTCTTCAATGTAATAGGGTTAAAAGGAGTGAAAAATAACTATATGAACAAGGGGCTTGTACGTAGGATGAGATCAATAAGCCGAGCTGGGAGCCTCCATCTGGGCAATTCATCTCTCTTTTCATTATCTATTATTATCGTTGTTATTATTCCACTTGTGGAATGATCTTACGAGAGCTGGAACGTCCTTATCGAGTTTACTTCTTTTGGTAATTTCAAGGGCTGCCCTTGATCAAGTACTATATATCCGAAACGCACTTAATGATCGATACCACATTAATTTTGCGTATCATCGTTAATTTAAACTAAAGTGTATTTCTTAGACACCATTCTCCTCGTAATTAGGCAAAAAAAGATTAGCTCAATTAGACAAACGTACATTAATGACCTGATAAGGAACATGAGGCATGGATTCCCGATCGATCAAGGTCCGACCAAGAAAAACTACACCGACTTGGGAACGAGCTAGGGCATGCAACTGATGGAACATGCATGTGAAAAAGCCCATGTAAACCTTAAAACAAGCAGGCAGCGAACTACCGAACAGCCTAACTAACTTTTACAAAATATTGCAAAAGAGTAAATCCTCAAAGGAAATTAAGATCTAGAAGGAAGTAGTACCAGAAAACTTTATACAGAAGCCGGTAGTGTTAATATATAAAATAAATAATACAATCTACTTCTTATTTTTAGCTTAAACTTTTGAAACAAGTAGTGATTTCATATAATATTATAGCAGGGCTTCTAAATTTGAACTTTAACTCTATACTCTATCCTATTTAATTAAATTTTTTTATGTGTTTTGCACTTAGTCATTGATAGGAAGTCTAGCACAATTTTGCTCCCCAAAAACTGATGAATTCTGGAAATATGGGCTATGGCTAAATTATGCATATATAAGAAAGAGTTTCCCTACATGCTGAGTCATTCTTTGAATTTTGAGCAATTATTTAGTTTACCTATTCATTTTCTTGTAATGGTTCGATTCTATGAATGCGTATGTGAGACTTTGTGATGCCGAACAAGATTTAGATTAATAATGGTGGCTAGTTTTAACATATAATTGAAATAAAGAAGGCACGAAATTTTCTCAAAACATAGAGAAAGAAACACTGTTTTCAATTGAAAATATCAAAAACTTCCATTTTGTCCAACCAAACACACAAGCCTAGCGGAAATAGCTGTAAATTTGAAAATATCAAGGTTTTATAAAAATAGCAAAATCCTAATAAACACACTAAAACTAAAAATGTAAATAAAGAAGTAATTGGTAAAAAAACTTGGCCAAAATCGGGCTAAAAAACACTTCCAAACGAAGAAACAAAATATTGTCATAAAAGGCAAAAAATATCAAAAAATTGGAGATTTGAAAGCTAAAATAGTTGATTTTGGGCTCGAAAACAATGATCATAACTCTGTTGTCTATGCACATATGCCAAGAACCATCTTTCTTTGGTACCAAAATGGCAGGAACTTCACATGGGCTCATAATCTTACGGATGTAGCTTCTTTCTAATAACTACACAACCTGACGCTGCAACTCTTCAGATTCTTTGGGATTGAGACGATACAGAGGTTTATTTGGCAAACTCGATCCCAGAACAAAGTCAATATGGTGCCGAATATCCCTCATAGGTGGCAATACAAGAGGAAGATCTTCTGGCATCAGATCAGGGAATTCTTCTAGCACATGTTGCACCTTTGGTGGCAAATCTAGGTCTGTCTATTGCACTATTCCCAAAGGCAGCAAAGCATAAATCATGTCTTCATGCTCAATCCCCTCTAGAAACTTGGACATAGAAAGCAGGTTAGTACTATTGATTACTAGGGTAGGAGTGGTTTCTTCCTTGTGAGGTCCCAATATGATCTTCTTTCCTTTGATGCTCAGGAAATACGTATTCTTCTACCCATTGTGAGTAATACTATGATCATACTGCAAATGCCTATCTAATAACACATGATAAGCATCCAAGAAGACGACATCACACTAAGTATTATCAAAATTTTTTCTGCTAATAGAAAAGGATACTAGGCATTATTTATCTATTGTTATCTTGTTGCCCTTATTTAGCCATGACAATTTATATGGCTTTAGATGACGGTTTGTCTTCAACTCTAACTTCTGAATAGCCTCTTTTGACATCACATCTTCACAACCACCATTGCCAAAGATCATCTTGCAAACTTTATTGGCAATTGTACAGGTAGTGTGAAAAATACTGGTCCTTAACCAATTGTCTTTTGAAACACTCTTGGGAGCCAGTAGACCCTTGTGAACGACTAGGGTCTCATGGCCATCACCATACAACACTTCTCCATCCTTCTCATCATCATACACATGTTCCCCAATTTCTTGTGCTTGTTCTACCACTTCTTCTTCTTCAATTAGAAGATTTTTTCCTTTTTGATTAGCAAATTTTCTACAATTAGTTGCTCAATGTCTTAGTTTGTCACATCTGAAATATCTGATATTAGAATTCGAACTCTAGCCCTACGGTGGCTGAGGGGTAGGACAAGATTCTTGAGGAAAAATTACTTTACTATTTTAATCACTTTTAATTATTGGGCTCTTGCTCTGTTGTTTCTCTACGATGAGTGCATACTAATATGCTAAAGAAACCATACACAGAGAGTGAAGACTAAGGACATCCTGCAAGGGCTGCCGCACGCCACCCAAATACCGTGCCACCATCTACTCCTCTATTTTAGATAGATCATTTTGGGCTATCAATTGACAAAATTCTTTTGTGTAATCTTCAACTGATCTTGTGCCTTGCCTCAACATGTGAAGTTGCTGAAAGAAGGTTTAAGTGTAGCCGAAAGGAAGGAAGTGACCCTTTATCTTTGTCTTCATCTTCTCCCAACCAGTAATCTTGGCTTTACCCTTCTTTTCTCTTGATTGGTTCAACTACTCCCACCAAGCAGATGCTCTACCCTTTAGTTTGATGGCGACTGGTTTCACCTTCACACGATCTGGGACTTCCTTATAATAAAACATTTACTCAACTTCATGTAACCAATCAATGAAACTTTCAGCTTGTAACGTACCAAAAAGCTCAGGTAGATCAACTCTGAAATTGAGATCTCCATAACTCTCCTCCCTACAACGATGCTCTTGAAATAAAGCACAATTATGATACGGATTCACGAAACTGGAATCGGAATCGTTATCACCCATCTCATGATGACTGATATTTTAGGCCACTAGACGTTCACAATCTGTCTCTCCAAATGCTCAATCATCATATTTAGAACGCTATGATCATGGTGAGGGACTTCCTTGTTTAGAACCTTCCCACGAAGACCATGACCACCAACCATTGAAACTGATGAAATTAAAGTAAGATTAAGCTATAAGCTCATGAATAATGGTTGAAGATTAAAGTGAAACATGAAAGCTCACTTTATTAGTTAGTAATTAAAATAAAGTTGGGACTTCTAGATTCATAGTCTAGGCCTAAGATTTATAGCAAGGGTATAAATAATAGTTATAAAGGTTTAAGTGTATGTTCCATAAAATAAATAATGAGGTTTTACACTTTATGTCATGAAAAGATACTTTAGGTTAAAGAAAAAAACAAAGAGCATGTGCAAATAGAGATCGATCGTATGCCAATATGGGTCATCATGTTATGATTCACATTAGACATCGGGGTCTGCCATGTAGGCCAGCTCTTTGATAATTAATTGGAGTGTGCTAGCTGAAGAAGACAACCAAAATAATAAGGGAGTATTACTTACTTTGGAAGTCGGAAGCACGTGCTAAATTCGCGACCTCGGACCTCAACCATCTTGTATTTTTGTTTTAGCAAGAATTAAATCCCTACCTCCACACAGAACACATCTACTTTAATATTATATATATATATATATATATATATATATATATATATATATATATTTATGTTGGTGACCCTTCCACTCTAATTATGGACATGTTGAGTGTTGACTCCTGTGTCTGGTACTGTTAAATATCTGAGAAATTATTTTTTTTTTCTCCTGTGCATGTCTTGTCCTATTAAAGAAATTATTTCTTTTATCTCCTTCTAGGGCTAGTTGTTGGCCACGAGACATGAAGATCATTCATCATGACCTTGAAAACTGCATGAAAATATCAAACATCAGATGTTATGCTTTAGTGGTCCATTTCACACGTGAAGAATATAATATTAGATTATATATGTTCACACACAAAAAAACAAACGAGCAAAATATCGCCCAGCTTGAGTACCATTTTATGGGTGAATTTATTTAAAATATATGAGCATTTCTAAAGCAAAAATGTTATTTACTGTGAATTTGAGTTGCATGGAGCCCAACCGGCCGCAACCTTGCCGATGAGGACACTGGACAATTAAAAGGTCTATTTTTCCAACAATAACTACAAACCAATTGCTTCAAACCTGAGCCACCAGCTCTCAATCCATTCATTGGAGAATAGCAAACTGCTTCAAACGATCCCCGGCCCTCTAGACAAGCACCCAAACAATTGATCTATTATCATTTTTTTTTCATTTTTTTTTTCTTATAATTACCGTAAGCAGTGTAATGGGTTGTTTGTTTGAGCAACATTCTACCCGTCCCCCCTGTTTACAAGAAAATACATTTTTTGGGAAAACAGTTTCATCCAAAAATACAATAGTTATTGTGGGACGAAAAATATTCATCTAAAGATCATTGTCCCAAAATATCTTTTGGAGCGAAAAATATTGTATTTTCATCCAAAAAATACAAAAAAAAAACTTTTAATTTAATGCATTCCCAGTATGAGACTTGCATCACACATTCAATGAAATACTGTTTCGTTTTTACACTTAATGTAAGTCAAGTTTTACCAGAAGCAATTAAGTTGCATGTACACAAGGACTAGAAAAAAGCAGTGCCTGGATGTACATTGTTGGGTCGCATGTGGAGCCTATTTTGTGAACAGAAAAGGCGTAGACAAAAAGTTCGCTTGACCTGACGCTTGATAATGGGCTCAAGTGAAGATCAGACAGACCGCTTGAGCCAATGTTTGATTGGCTGTTCCATGAGCGAAGACTCGAGCAAAGAATTCAATTTTCTCGTTTAATTAGAGTTTCCAGTGTGGTTTTCACTATATATATGTAATTTTTGTTTTCTTATGGGTAGGGTTCATCAAATGAAAGTGAACAAAGAGAGGCAAAGGTATGAGAGCATATTAAAAGAAGAGAGAGAAAAAGACCTAGAAAGTTGAGAGTTGAGATTGGATAAACAGAGTTGTGACGCCCCCAAATTCCGCTTGGGATTGAACGGACATTTGAAGCGTCGAGACATGCAACACAAGGTTACCTGCCCCCGTTCATGACATATAAGATGCAATGTTCCTAACATGCATCTAGCATTATGCAATATTCGCAGCGGATATTTTTTTTTTTTCTTTAGCAATACTATGCACCAAACTAAAAATATCCCAAATACTTGAAACATATTTCATACATAAAAACATACTAAAAAGCCGTGATCACTACACTAGTCCAAAATGGTTGTGATCAAAAGAATACTTGAGATACAACTCCAAAAGTACAAGCATTAACCTAAGTTAAATACTATACCATCATCAACATCGCACCGTAGCCTAGATGACCGTATTCAGATGGTCAGATTCCAATTCTTCTTTGGGTCCTGTAACAAGATCTACCATTCGGGGGGAATGGTAGTTGGGACTACCACAGTGAGATTTGATTACAAATCTCAGTAAGTTAACATAAAACTCACACACAGGTTAAAGATGCATGCATGGCAGTAAAAGCATAAATGCATAAGTAAAGTCGTACATAAGCATAGCATAACTTGACATATAACATGACATAACCAGAACTTAAACGTGAACTGAACTTGACTTAACATGACATGAACTTGAGTTTAAAACATAACATGGACTTGAAATGTAGCATGAACGTAAACATGCATAACATAAATATGAACTTGAAAATAACATAAACTTGAACATATCATGACATAAACGTGAACTTGAGACATACTGTAAACGTGAACTTAACATGATGTGAACATGAACTTGGAACATAACTTGATCATGAACATAACATGTACGTGTACATAACAAAACATGAACTTGATCTGAAACTTGACTTATCATGCACTTGATCTGAAACTTGACTTAATACGTACTCCACAGTTGTTGTGGCCCCACGTATTCTACGTGTCACAATTGCTGTGTCTCACGTAGTGTATGCTCCACAGTTGTTGTGGCCCCATACTTCATGCTCCACAGTTGTTGTGGCCCCATGAATACACGTAACATAAAATATAATACGTACTCCACAGTTGTTGTGGCCCCACGTATACACGTAACATAAAATATAATACGTACTCCACAGTTGTTGTGGCCCCACGTATACACGTAACATAAAATATAATACGTACTCCACAGTTGTTGTGGCCCCACGTATACACGTAACATAAAATATAATACGTACTCCACAGTTGTTGTGGCCCCACGTATACACGTAACATAAAATATAATACGTACTCCACAGTTGTTGTGGCCCCACGTATACACGTAACATAAAATATAATACGTACTCCACAGTTGTTGTGGCCCCACGTATACACGTAACATAAAATATAATACGTACTCCACAGTTGTTGTGGCCCCACGTATACACGTAACATAAAATATAATACGTACTCCACAGTTGTTGTGGCCCCACGTATACACGTAACATAAAATATAATACGTACTCCACAGTTGTTGTGGCCCCACGTATACACGTAACATAAAAAATAATACGTACTCCACAGTTGTTGTGGCCCCACGTATACACGTAACATAAAAATATAATACGTACTCCACAGTTGTTGTGGCCCCACGTATATACGTAACATTAAATATAATACGTACTCCACAGTTGTTGTGGCCCCACGTATTCACGTAACATAAAATATAATACGTACTCCACAGTTGTTGTGGCCCCACGTATTATACGTAACATAACATGTCTTATCTTTCTTAATGCATGAGATATTAATTAATATCATATACTTTTCTAACATGGCGTATACTTGTAAATGGCACAATATGATTTAATCATAACATTTCATGGCATACTTAACATGGCATACTTATAACATACATCATTGTATGACAGAAAAGATTATGTAACAGATAATTATTCATGAGAGATTAAATCATACGTAGCAGATAAACATGTAATGACATAGCATGACATGGCATATACGATAACATACATACATAAATTGTAGTTCTCTTACCCATCACACATACACAATAAACTGATAGTAAGTTAGAGGCTAACTTACCTCGATCGTCGCGTTCTATGAGAATAGAGCGCGAGACACGAGGAACTGCACAACAGCTGGAAGAGGAACACTCAAGTCCTTAAGATTTTCACTTCTGAACTCAATTGCCATATTGTAAGCACTTGCAACACCACGGCCAACTTGAGGTTTCACTATACTCGGAAGAGATAAATTGACTTCAGAAAGCCTTTGCACTAAAACAAGTTCATTAAAATTATCAATAACAACCAAACAAACAACTCATTTCTCAATCCATATACTCTTAGCCATAGTCAACCACAAGATGACACCAGTCATCCCGGACTATAATCCATATCATCACTGCTTCGGGACACTGTCATACAGTTTCCCAACATTACACCATACGCTCCACACTTCTCTGCTACGCCATCCAACCCTTCGTGACACGCCATCCGGTGTATCACGACTTAGTACAGAGTACACTCACGTGAACTCTCTTCCATTCACACTACAAAACCCATCACTGCGATACACGTCTCACGGTGCATCGCTACGCGACACGGAGTACGCGCTACGCGTACTTCCTTCGCTACAACACTCATCAACACGATGCACATCACACGATGCATCGCCATACCACACGGAGTACACTACATGCGTACTCCCTTCCTTCTACGACCCACATCACTACAGCGCACGTCGCGCGGCGCGTCGCTGCATTACACAGAATACGCTACACGCGTATTCTCTTCACACAACCCGCCGTATCACATCTACGGCATCCATCTCACGCCTATACTTCACAGCACAGTCCACAAAACTACAAAATCAAGCCTAACACTTCACAACCACACTTCGTTTCACAACTACGCAGCGAACTCCACAAACACTAACTACACAGTCTACAGCCAACCAAATCAACTATGTTAAACATAAATAACTAAAGATAGAGGGTTATACCATCGACGGGATAACCCGTGCGTCGCTCGCTGCTCGTCACGAACATGCGTCGGAGGAGCATACGTGGCGGTACGGTGTCTGTCCACCACATAAAGTGGTAGTTTGGGCTTGAGAAAGGCTAGGCGTGGTCTTGGAAGACTCACGGTCGCCTTGTGATGGTCAAAGGTGGCGGAGCACGGCGGCATCACGCCGTGAACAGTAACTCCGAACGGTGAGCGGAGGAGACGCGAGGTAGCGAAAAGCCATAGAACTTCATGGAAAGCTAGGGAAAGGTAGAGGAACATGTGGTGGAGCTGTGGTGGCGAGGTGGTGGTCGGACGGTGGCTAACGGCGGCAGATCGGCCGTTTGAAACCATTTTTGGCCTTGGAGAGTGCGGGAGAGTGTGAGCTCTACGAAGCTCCGTTGGCCATGAAATTTCTTGGAGAGGTTCATGAGGATGAGAGGAACAAGATGGTGGTGGTGAAACACCACGGGTGGCCGTGTACGGCGGCGCACGGTGGTGCAACCGAACGGGTGTTTTGAGAAACCCATATGAGAAAAAGTGAGAGTTTGGGAAAAAGAAAGACATGGGGAGGAAGCCCTTGATGTGGTGAATCCAATGGTGGTGCTTGGTGGCTGATTTGGCCGTGTATGGTGGTCCAAAATGGTGAAAAGCCTTAAAAACCCATTTGTTTGGAGGCGAGAGTGGCGGCTAACCGTGGCTCGGATGGAGGTGAAACTTGGAGGGGATGTTCACCGGTGAGAGGGGAAGAAATCTGGGTGGGTGGTGTAGTCCACGCCGCCGGCGAGCGGCGGTTCTGGGCGGAGAAAGAAATCGGCAACAGGGGAGAAAACAGGGCAGGGGCAGCAACTTCCGGGGGCTCTCGGCGACTAACGGCTGGTCCGATGGCTCTGAAAATTGGTGTGTATGAACTATGGTGAAAGGGGAAGAGAATGGCGGGGGTGGTGTACGACACCTCCACCGGACGGCGGAGAAACGGGCGGTCAAAGGGGCGGCGACGGTAATGAGACAAGAAGGAAGAGCACGGGAAGAGAGAGAGAATTGGTGGCCGGCGTTGCACACCTCCGGTGCAGATGTGTTCGCCGGTGAGGGAGGGACATGCCGGAGGTGGAGGTGAGGCACGGCGGCCGGAGGTGGCGCCGGTAGGAAGCTAGAACCGATCAGCTATGGTGGAAGGGTGTAAGTCGACCATGGAGAGAAGGAGAGGAAAGAGAAGGAAAAAAAAAAAAAAAAAAGGAAAAATGAAGGAAAAAGGGTAGGAGCCTAGGTAATAAACTTCAATCCTACGTTTTGGGATCCTCAAATAATCCAACAGTGAATTAAAACACTGATTAAAAACGCGTAAATGTTTTATTTTAAATAAAACACTTTAAATAAAACACTACGATGAATTAAGGTAGAATATTATTTTATAAACTAAAATTTATAAAATAATATTTCCTCATCATTATATAAAAATGATAAAGTACCATTAATTAATCAAAGTGCATAAAACACTTAAATTTAAATAAGAATTTTCAACGTAAAATTAAACCTCTTAATATCTTAAAACAATTAAAATATTTAATCTAAATAATTATCCACAATTATAATATTTTCAGAGCTCATTAAATTATTATAATTGTGCTACTTTAAAAACAAGCTTATCTAATACTTTGAAATTCGATGGATAAGATCCGAGAAAACGCCATCAAGGTACAACGCTTAGGATAAAACTGTTCATGATTTTACAGCTGTCGGTGAAGAACAAATTACGTGATTTACGGAAAAGATAATCTATACGCGTGATTCCAGATGAGGGTAAAGACGGGAGAGATGGTGACTGCTGTCGGGAAAGAAACCAAAACGGATTGCCTTGCCGTCTACTATGCGTGAAAAGAAAAGAGAAGGGTGAGGAGATAAAACTAAATTTTAGCGGGCTGTTACAAGAGTGGTACTCTTATAACTCACTGTATGTAGTTGTGTGTGGATGTGGTGACTTTGGTGTTTATACCACAACATACATATATTTTGTTTAAGTTTCAAGATTAAAAAATCTGATGCTCTAAGTTTATATTTTGTTCTCCTCAAAAACTTCCTAAAGCGGTCAATGACTATATATCCTTATTTGCTGCATTAATTGGAGTTTTCGCATATATATATATATATATATATATAATTATTCCTTCACCTACTTTTCAACCTTCTGAAAATGAGTACTTAGATTGGTTTGGATATAAGAAATGTTTTATATCATCTCATCTTATCATTATAATTATTTTAAAATTTTCATAAAAAATATAATAAACAATTCAACTTTTTAAAATCTCAAAATAATAATAATATTAAAAATAATATTTTAACAATATTTTATTCAATTTTCATCTCAACTCATCTTATCTTAACTTAGAGCATCCGCATCGGCTTGACTAAAACTCCTCAAAAGCCAAAATATCAACTTTGTGCTCTTTAAACCAGCCTCATTGAACTGGGTAAAAAAGAAGAGTTGAAGCTTTCAGCTACAATAAGTTCATTCATTCCTTCATAAATAGCGAGACATTGTTCATAACCAAATCAATGTTTTAATCTAAATCACATCTCCTCAATTGAAACAAATTATTTCCCTTGTGAATCCGTTCTCTCCAAAACCATTTTCACTTTCTCTCCATTTCTCCCTTGCAGAACACCCCTTCATTTTTTCTCCCCGTTTCTTGTAATGTGTATGTCAATACATTTCTGTTTTTTCCGTTATGCTTACTAATGAGTTTAATATATGTTTAGTGTTGAAGGTCTTGTGGCTCGATCTGGTTCCCTGGAGTTTTAAGTCAGCATTAAAGAGGCACGTGAGAAGCATGTGCCGTGCAATCTGAAGTGATGATCTGAGCCGCTGGTTGTGAGACACTTGTCTAACATTTCTCTTTTTGCTTCTCTTTCTTATCGCTTGTCTCTTTGAACTGACAGTACTCCCGCTCTCCCAATCTCTCCATTTTTTTCATTTTTTGCCGTTCTCTTGTTGTTTTCGTTACTCTAGGGCTGTTGAAGTTGAGAATCTGGTGCTAGGAGGAGGAGCAGTTGATTCGCAAGAGAAAATCGTTTTTAATCAACTGGACTTATACTACCTCTATAAGAATTCTATTGTGTTTAACAGAGGGTAATCAACTCCCCTTCTCTTGTTTTTTTTTTTTCGATTTATAATCTTATTGTTTGGTTTTGGCTTTGGCTTGATCTGGTCTGCATCATATTTGGTTGTAAGTGGGGTCATAAATAATGGATCTTAAATATCAGCTTTTCCGTATTAATATATCATAATTGAGAAAATCTTTAAACCGGATACTCCTTTAATGTGAGATAAATGGAGACCAATAATGACATGACATGTAAGGGATACACCACTTCCTCAACAAATCGCATCGCAGTGGATCTCTCGTCTCTTACGGTCTCTTACCCAATACAATTTCTCTCTCTCTACTTGTCCTCTCTCTTTCTCTCTCTATTCAGAACCCACATTTCTCCTTCCCCGAACCCAGAAACCACATTTTGTCAAACCCTAACTCAGATCTGCTTCACCTCTCTCTCTCTCTCTCTCTCTCTCTCTCTCTCTCTCTCTCCCCTCTCTCTCTCTCTCTCTCTCTATTCAGAACCGACATGTCTCCTTTGAACCCAGAAAACACATCCAGTCGAACCCATACGAATCACTTCGAATTCATTTTTGAGGAAACCATTTTTCTGTGAATCTTTGAATCACTTCGAATCTGTTTCCTCATTTTTCTGTGATTCTTTGAATCGATTCGAATCCAAAACTGAGAGAAACCATTTTTCTGTGATTCTTCGAATCACTTCGAATCCATTTATGAGGAAACCATTTTTCTGTGATTCGATTATGTGAATCATCTGTAAGGATGTGGAATCATCCCTCCACCGTAAACCCTTGAAAACCCAGTGCCCTCCCTCCGAGAAAATCCGAATGGGAATTTCATGGGCTCAAAAAATCCGAATAGGAATAATCTTCAAAATGGACGCTTGTTAGTAGGAATTTCATAACTCTTTGTTGCTAAGAAAATCCTAATTTAAAACCTCAAAAAATCGGAATAGACATAGTTAAGTTAAACAAATAATGAAGGAAAAATGATGAGAAAATAAAACTCACACTTGAAAACCGAAACTGGGGCTTGAAAATAATCCTTCAAACAAGATGTTTTTTCGGTGTTGATTCGTGATGCTTCCAGTACGAGAAAATGAGAGGGGTTTACGGTGAGAGAATGAGAGGGCTTTTCGGTGGGAGAGAAAGAGAGAGAGAGAGAAAGAAAAAGATAGGAGGGAGAGGCGCTGTCTGGATTTAAATGAGAAATTATCTCCTGCGGTACAGTCTACAAATTTGTTGAAGAGTAAGCTAGGTGTCATATTATTATTGGTCTCCGTTTATCTCATTTTAAAGGATTGTCCGGTGGGAAGCGTTTCTCATCATAATTTAATTTATAAATTCACTTTTTAAACTAGTAGGAGGGCATCATATATTCATATACATACATATATATATATATATTTATTTATTTTTATATACACACACAAATCTCGTCAATTTATAAGATTCTTTTTATGTAATCTCTATGTGGTTAAAGTATTTATCTATTTATATGTATATATATGTATTGCATCAACTAAATATTTATATTATGTCATAAAATATAACCTCACAATTTATAATATGTGTATCATGTATGCATGCAAAAATACAAAATGATTGTGTCCATCGATCATTAATTATTTACGTAATAACATTTATTATTAGGAATAATGATATATATATAAGTACCAAATGTACAAGTTTTTCATAGACATATTATAGAAAAGCGGACTGATCTACTATGAAAAAGTGTGAAAACTCACTTTTTAAGTTTTTCTTAGTAAAATTCATTTTTTTACAAAAGACTTACACCAAATTACTGATATATTTGAGACTTGATCTTAACATTACTCAATTAGAGTTTGATACATACAAGCGAACTTGCATACTAATTTGTGTATTAATGCTGATGGCTTGATATTCAAAATTCAAATTGACACTATTTTTAATAAAGTCTACTTTTTGACCAATCACATTAGAATGGTGTACGTATTGATGCACATAATTACTTACAACTAGATTTTTCCACTCAGTTAATATTAATCATCATCTGCTTCAATGCTTAAGTAGTAGGGGTTTATTGGAATGAATGATCCGAACTACAGATAAAGTGGATTAGCTTGTCACGTTATTTATCAATTATCAATCCAACAACTAGTCAACTGGCTAGTTCTCATGTCAGTATTTAACATTGGCCTCTCATTTATTATGATCATGATACGGCGTTTGGGGAAAAAATAAAAAAAAAGAATTTAAATACTCGCTGCCCCTTCTTTCCCCACAACCTCTCTAGCTAGCAGCTCCCTTTATTCCCTATATTTTTCTTGATCCTCTTCTTCCCCTAAAAGAAACCCCCTTCATTTCTGACTTCAAGTATTGATATGGAAGAACTGAGTTTTTATATTGGGATCATAGGTAAGAGAATCCATTACCACTCTGTATTACGTTCGTTTCATAATTCTTTAATATTTCCTCATTTATTTACATGGGAAGAATGATATATAAGGAAACTGAGGGTTCCTTCCATTTGCAGGCAACATCATCTCAGTACTAATGTTTCTTTCCCCCGTGTAAGCTGAAAAGACTTGTATAGAGCTAATTGCATCCCTTGATCTTTATACGATCTTCTATTTCTGAAGCTAGCGTTGTAACTAAGTTTATTACTAATACTGCAAAATTAGCATTTAATATTGACTCAGTTGAAAATGCAGTGGAACATTTTGGAGAATAATAAAGCAGCGGTCGACAGAGCAGTTTGAGAGCCTTCCTTACATCTGCACATTGTTGAGTTCATCTTTGTGGACTTACTATGGAATTATAAAGGCAGGGGAATTACTCGTGGCCACTGTTAATGGTTTTGGCATCCTTGTTGAAACTATCTACGTCACTTTATTTCTCATATATGCGCCAGCAAGATCTAAGGTAAACATGATGTTCATCATGATTTCGTCCTAACTAGCTAGTGATCTATCAAAAGTGGACATTAACTACATGCGGGAAAAAAAAAAAAAAAAAAAAAAAATTCCAGGCTAAAACTGTCGTTCTTGTTGGGTCGTTGGATGTGGGCTTCCTAGCAGCAGTGATTTTTGTTACTCGACTGGCATTGCAGGGAGAGACACGTATTGATGCTCTAGGGATCCTGTGTGCAGGGCTTAACATTGTAATGTACAGCTCACCTCTAGCCGTCATGGTAAGAATGGAAGGGAAAGAAATATTCCTAGTTTTTATATGTGTTCTTTCGATTCTTTTCCCCTTTTTTTGGTCAGTAGTTCTGCTAATTAATACTCCTGTTTAAATTTAAAAAACGTTTTATCTCATCTCATATCATAAATATTTTTGTACATCAATATCTCTCTATATACCTTCTATGAAAGGGCTCCATAGAACACCATTTGATCAGGTTTCAGCTCGGCCATGAGTATATTTAGTGCATAAACACATGAATGAGACTTTGATGTTACTCTCACCCTTAATTTCTTTCCATTGCAATCCTCTCATCACCCAATATCAGCAAATGGAAAATTTTAATTACTGTATCTTTGCATGTTATTGGCAACCATGCACTAATTATTAGTCTGGAAAAAAATTGTGATTTTCAGAGAACAGTGGTGACAACCAAGAGTGTGGAGTACATGCCATTCTTTCTCTCATTTTTTTTCTTCTTGAACGGTGGGACTTGGACTTTCTATGCTCTTCTCATGCGCGATTACTTCCTTTTGGTACGTAAGTAATTCCCTCTGTCATTTTTACAACAACTATATATATATATATATATATATATATGTATATGTATAGTCACTGCCTCCAGGTCCAGTACTAGTAGTACTTGTTCTTTATTATATTCTTCACCATCTTCGATCTACAGGTACTGCTAATATTTCCTAGTACAATGGTTTAATTACATATAAGAGCAGTCGCCTCATGGAAACTTTGTAATTTAAGTGGGGTGGGAAGATAGGAAAATGCTAGAATGCTTGTGTCTTCATATATTTAAATTTTTTTTATTTAATGATTAGGAAAATATTTAATATATTGATATATATATTTTTATTTTTTAAAAATATTTAAATATGTTAAAAAATATATATAAAAAAAAAAGATAAAAATAAAAAAAAATAATTTTATTTAAGTGGACATGCACGATCAAAGTTAGCCGAAACTACTCAATCAATAAATTAATAGTGATAGCTATATATATATATATAGCTGTACACCTCTAGCTGTGATTGCCTCAATCATGATTGTACTTTTGGTCCCATGGATGGCCCACAAGGAGACCTTAATAAATAATCGAAAAATACACGCGCGATTTTGTCAGGCTGTGGATTTGTTTCCTTTTCTTGTGCCTGAAAATATCAGTATATACCGAGTATAATCGTATAAAAAGAGGGTGATTGACAGATTGTGTGGTGTAGGTACCAAATGGATCTGGTTTTCTACTTGGAACAGTGCAGCTAGTGCTATACGGAATTTATTACAGGAAGCCCAACCTGTCCAAAAATGTTTCAGATAGACTGGAAGAAGGATGCCAACAACAGGAACCCCTCATCTCCAGTACCTCAACTGAATTACATGAAACGTACGTACGTAATACATAGATCAGTACTGCTAGTTAGTTGGTTAGTTAACATATTTTCTTTCTGTTGGTTTTCCCAGATCATAGCTCTCTGCAGAATCGTGCATGTCTCCAACTATATTCATACAAAGTAAACTTGGAGCGATTGCGGATCAAATTAAATTGGGTCGAGTGTCGTGAGAGTACTACTACTGCTCGACCGTGTACTAGCTTAATTTAAATTTCGGGCTACCTATGATCGATAATAATTGCTTGAGTTCTCTAGTTTTGTTTTGGAATATCATGTTTAGATCACGCCAAATTATAATTAGAGGAGGTGAATAGATCGATCATTTGAAGAAACGTATGTACGGATTATTTGAAAAGAAAAGCTATTGAGATCGTATATATTTTGAGTTACTAGAGCTGGTTTTATTCCTGCAATTTTCAGATCTGAGGTTTGTTTAATCACAACCACACAACACATTCATGATAAACATGAATAATTATTATTATCCATTGAGAAGAAATTTGACAATGAACTCATGAAGCCCCCCTCTGCGGCAACCTTATACCTTAGCTAAAAGAAACCAAGGGAAACTTAAAATAAGCCAATAATACACTATTTGAAAATTTGCTAAGATGTAGTGTAATTATAGAGAGTAATGCTATATACATATAGTTGTGGAGTGCGCAAACGTTGTGCAGTCATTTTGAAAAAAAGTATGGTCCATTATTAAAAAATTAATTTCTTTTTATATGAATCTCATATTTATTTATTTTTTTAAAAGTGATTGTACGGCGCTTGCGTACATATGACTTCAACTATCATTTCTCAATTACAAAAGTTTCATTGTTGCACTCATCATTTCATAAACCTGTTTGCTCCATCTGTAATACCACTCAAGACTTTTAACAGTTGCCAGACTTAACTCCTTTTACTAGAACTCTAGTAGCTAAACTCAATATCTTAGCTAATCTACATATTAGTGTTTATTTTTAGCAGTTTGCAAAAACTTTAAGAGAGAAATTCAATTCATGAAACATGGACTTCTTTCTATGTTTTTTTTTTTCTCTTTTAACAAATGATAGAATGTTGTGCCTGGAAAGCCAGATAGCAAAAGAGGCCATGTTATATGTTTAAGGTCGAAAATCCAAACTTCAAATCATGTAGATCGTGTTACTACAACTCCATATGCATTTTATTGTAGGAAATACAAATACACTCAATGACAAAGGCAACCCAGTTAATTAATTATGGATGACAATCGTGGTCGATCGTCAAGATAATAGAGCAAAGAGTTTTACTTGGACACAAGTTCCAGTACTACATAAGCATGCATGATAAAACTAGAATTACATAACCTATCAACTTGTGATAAGTTTTGATTGTATTGAGCTTCTTATGTCTATATAATAAGCTAGAGAATAGTCTCCATCGTTGGGTGTGGAGAGATTTTCCCAATCGTATTTCAGATTCATGTTGTATACACTGTTTTATAGCCATTGAAGACAAACGTATGATCCTATGGCCTTCGACTCAGCTTAAGCAACACATCCTTCCTCTATAGCTTCTCCCTCCAACTTGATACCGCTCGTGCCCTCTCCCACCAACCTCTTGTTTTATTACCCTAAAATTGACAAAGGACAATTGCCTCCCGTGGAAAGCACATATTTACACCGTATCTTTGTGGACAACAACTTTTTGTTTTATTGATATTACCACCACTATAAGAAAAACGGATTTTTGATACTAAAATTTTGCAATAATGTTCGCCGGTTGTGTTTGTATCGTGTCAAGTTTTGAGTATTAGACTAATGGGTTAACCCAAATCCAACTCGTTTAATAATTAACTAGATCAATCTCTAAAATTCTAACATGACTCATATAAATAGTGGGTGACATGATACGACCCACTACCCGGTTAGTAATTAACTTTTATGGGATTAACCTAAACACAATCAATTTAATCGGTTTCAACCCATTTGACACTGGTTTTAACCTGTATAACTAGCTTCAAACCTTTTAACCCATTTCATATAAGTGGGTAGATCTAACTCATATTTTATTTTAACCCAATTACAATGATTTCATATATAATACAATGATTACTATATAAATAATTCACAATTACAAATAGATTCATGATAAAGTAATTTATTATCAATATCCAAACTAATAATATATGTAATAAAATAATATTTTTATATAATAAAATTACATATTAACAAAACCCGCCTATCTCGTATCGTGTTTGTCTCGAATTCACAGGTCATGTCATTTATTGTCATACCTAACAACCAGTCCCCCTCTATAACACCCCCTACCTTAAGGTTAGAGATGTCATGTGCTTACGTAAATATAGCCAGGCAAGGGATTTTATAATTTAATAAAAATATTGTTTCTTACTTCAAAGAGTTTATAAAATAAACTGTGTCTTAACAAAAATTCTCAAACTAAATAAAATGGGAATCACGCAATAAAGTCACTAAGTTCATAGTGTACTCCTTCTAAGCTTAGCCCACCTGCTCGTATTGATCATCATCCTTACTTGGGTGGTTAAAAACATGAAATAAAACTAAAATGAGTTGAAAACTCAGTAAGCAACTTATCACAACATAAACATAATAAATGTAAGGATTTTCATAAAAGTTTTCATGCTGAGAGTTGAAAATCATGATCGATCATACTGATACTTATGTTATGCATGACTTGTCTTGATTTATATGATTTATCTGACCGATCTGATTTATTCTGACTGATCTAATTGACCATTACACTTAACCCTATGTGTGAAGTTGTGCACCAACTTCTCTCGTTGTAGCAAAGGAAGCCAACTAAGCCAACTATGCAGTACTCTGGCTTACTACGGTGGACCAAGCTTGAGTCTGTGGCTTGCAATTCCACCATAATCTGAACTGCATTGGTACCTTATATCTGAATGACCATCTGATTTACTGATTAATTGTTCTGATCTTATCTTACACTTGAACTTAAGATAGTTTATGTGTCTTATGCAATATGAGATACATGATATATATACTGATATAAATAATTGTAAATTACTGAATCTAAATATGGTGCTGAATGACATGATCGTGTACTGTGCTGAGTGACATGCTTGCATATGACATGGGTGGTACATAAAAATGGATGTCAAAGAACTGGCTCTAATAATAATTTATATAAACTAAACTGTGATAATCATACTTTGTGATCAAATTACTTACATCCCTACGCTGCTTCCTTAATCTGACTTCCTAGATCGTCACCTATACGAAATATTTAAGCGTCACTAAATCTGTTTGAAATAACATGTCTTAATATTGTACTAATTTAATACATACCATGGAGAATAATTTAATACATCAAGTTTCATACAAAAATCATTGATTCATAAAAGTTAATTAAACAAATTATAATTAGTAAAATACTTTCGTTAGTTTAAACTCAAATAAGTCGTGAAAAACTCTTTTCTTAAAAAAATAGGTTTACTTCCTTATAATTAATATAATTATTCAACTTTACATGAAATCTAATAATACCCATTTCATAACATATTCCTTTATTGAAATACTAATAAAATCAACTTCTAAAATTAATACTAATTAATATAATTAAATTCTTTAATTTCTATTTAAAAATATAACATAATAATTTTATTAAAATCAAACTAAATAGACAGTGGATGTGATGACCCGCTTTTACATGTATTTTCACTGAATGAGTGTTTTTAATTTAATTAATATATTGGTTTATTTATTTTAAATTAATGTATTTTAATTGGCTTTTAATTTATTTGATGTTGTATTTAATTTATTTTAATCGTTTTACGATTTTTAAAATTGTTTTCGGCGGATCAGTTTTTGGATTCCGGAGTGAGGATTAGACCTCATTTCTTTTCTGTTCTCTTTTTCTTTTTCCCTTTCTCCTTTTCTTTTTCTTCTTTTCTTTCTTTTTCTTTTTCTTTCTTCTCCGTTTCCTCTCTCCCGCACGCTACCCCTTCTTTTTCCCCTTATCGTCGCCGTCACTTTGGCCGCCCAGTACATGCATGTGCATTTTATTTTAATTGAGAAAAATTCTGTTTTATTGGCGTAAATGGATTTTCGGGTGCGTGTGTCTCATGAACCCAAGCCGGGATGGGTTATTATCTCGGTGGAGCTCCTCTGGTCACGAACGCGCCGGGTGCGGAACTGAGTGACATCCCCTGAGTTGTCGTTGGGCGACGACGGGAGCGGGGGCTAGAGGATGCTTGGCTACGAACGCGCCGGGTGCGGAACTGGGCATCGCTCTACGCACCGACTCTGTGGCCCTTCGCTGGCAAGGGCTAGAGGATGCTTGGCTACGAACGTGCGGGGCGCGGAACTGGCCATCGCTCGTTTAAGTGTCATACGCGTGGTCGTTATCCGCAGTGTGGCACATGAGCCAGGGTGTGCGGATGACCCCTAGGGGAGGTCATGGTGCATACGAATTAATTGGTTAATGGATTGAGTTGGATATGGGCCAAATGAGACTTTTGGCGTGATATTTGGAAAGGTTATGTTTTTGGGCCAAATGAGATTTTTGGCGTGCGTGGAAAAACATGGTTTTATGGGTTTTGTGCATTAGTATTCTCTCATGCATATTGTTTGAGTTTTAATATGTTTTTATCTAGTGGTGTTTGGATTTTTCTTACCTGCGGCACCATTTTTGATACCGTAGATTTTGATGCAGAGATCGAGGAGGAGGAGGAGGAGGAGGCTGAGCCCGAGGATGCGGCTCCGCCGGAGTTATGAGTTGGAGTTTATGCTTTGTACTTGGCTTTGAATCGATATTTGTATTTGTAATATTTTATTATGTATGTTTTGAACCACTTTGTATTAAACTAACAAAAATTCTGGTACCTAGTTATATGTCTTTGCTATCCGCTGCGTGTTTCTTCGTGCACATTTGTCGCTTGCACACACTTGACACTCGTCGATAGGGTGATGACCCGTGTTGTCACTATCCGGATGTCTCGATTTCCCCGTGTCCGTACGTGGGGATTTGGGGACGTCACAGTGGACTATTAATTGAAATAATTGGCCCAATAGTATATTTTAATTATACATAACTCCCATAAATAATTTTTATAAGAAAATAAGATTTTCATAAAAATATAGGATTTATGGGCTAAAGAAAATAACCCAAAACCGAACCTAAAAGGAAAGCCCAATAAAGCATTATAACAAATTTTGAAATAAACCAAGCCTTAAAAACAATAAGCCCAATACTAGCTAAGCTCGTGGGCTTTAATGTCATTCCTGTAATTGTGGCAATGTGTGAAAACTGAAAAGCACTTTCTAAAAATTAAAACCTATGTAACAACACGCAGCAACCAAACATAAAAGCTAGAATAAGAGGCTGGGCGGCTGCTTATAGAGAAAAGGAAGAAACTTGCAGTAGCTGCTCACCGAGGGAGGGCTGGATGCGGCAATTGGTTTGAGTGGAGATCAATGGCAATGCGGCAGAGAGAGAGAGGATGACGGTAGTGTTTACCGAACGAGGATGAGGCGTGTGGCGTCGCTAGTGAAGGGCTTCGAGGGAAGAAGACATGATGGAGCTGGTTGAGGCGGTGCAAGCTGACAATTTTGCTTTTATCACTCCACAACAAAATAGAGTGGTGGAAATAAAAAATAGAGCTATTCAAAAAATGGCAAGAACCATGTTGAGTAGATAAAAATGGCGTTATATTTTTGGAGAAAAGTTGTAAACATGACAAGTCATATTCTGAATAGAGTTGTTCTAAGGCACCCCAGCACCAAACATACTCCTTATGGTTTGTGGAAGAATAAAAAACTCATTGTCAAGTATTTTAGAGTCTTTGGCAGCAAATACTACATCTTGCAAGATCGTGAAAACTCACATTAATTTGATAGCAAAAGTGACGAAGGAGTGTTCCTTGGATACTCTTCAAATAGCAAGGCTTATAAAGGATCTACAACCTATAGACAAAAACAGTCATTAAATCTGTCAATGTGGTTGTAGATGTTGTATCAGCCTAGACTACCAAAAGCGAACTTGAAAACTTGAAAGAGTTAGTGTAAGTTGCTGAAGAGGATTCACAAGTGCAAAGTGATGAAGACTACATGAAACAAACACCACAAAGCTCTCCTCCTCCACAAGACAAAGAACCATCTTCAAAGGTTACTCACAATCATCCAAGAGATAATATTCTTGGCGAGATAAATGAAGGTACGAGACTTAGAAAAAGAGTTCTAAATCAAATTTCTTTTATGTGTTATTTGTCATAGGTTGAACCCAAGAAAGTTGAGGAAGCTTTAAATGATGAAAGTTGAGTCAATGCCATGCATGAAGAACTCCTTCAATTCACTAGGAATGATGTATTTGAGTTCATTCTTAGATCTGAAAATTATAACATCATTGGAACTAATTGGATCTTCAAGAGCAAGTCTGATCATGAGTATGGCACCATTGTGAGAAATAAAGCAAGGCTACCAATAAGTGGAGGGAACTGATTTTGAAGAAAATTTTACCCCAATTGCTCGTTTAGAATCTGCCTGGATGCTTCTTGTCATTGGTTGTCATCTAAACTTCAAGTTATATCAAATAGATGTCAATAGTGCATTTTTTAATGGACTTCTACATGAAGAGTTATATGTTGAACAACCCAAAGATTTTATTAATCACCTCTATCCTAATCATGTTTACAGGTTAAAGAATGCACTCTATAGACTAAAACAAGCACCTCGTGCTTGGTATGAAAGATTGACAACTTTCTTACTTTACTTGAACATGGTTTCACTAGAGGACAAGTTGATAAGACTCTCTTCATTAGGAAATCAGGTAAGCAACAACTTATTGCTCAAACTTATTCTCTTTCATATGATTTTACTACTGAAATGAAATTTGAGTTTGAAATGGGCATGATTGGTGAGTTAAATTTTTTCTTAGGCATCCAAGTAAAACAAACTAAAGAAAGAATTTTTATTTCACAATCTAAGTATGCTAGAGCTAGAAACTTGTTAAGAAGTTTGAGATGGAAGGAAAGAGTCATACTCGCACTCCTATGAGCACTTCAATAAAAATTAGTACAGATCATACAAGTAAAAATATTGATCATACTTTTTATAGAAGCATAATAGGAAGTCTACTTTACATTATAGCTAGTAGACCCGATATAGCTCTTAGTGTTGGTGTGTGTGCAGTTTTCAAGCTAATCCTAAGGAATCTCATCTCACAATAGTAAAAAAAAAAAAATTAAATATCTAAGTGCAACTGTTGATTATGAGATTTGGTATTCTAAGGATACTAACTTAATACTAGTTGGCTATTCGGATGCTGATTGGGTTAGGAATGCTGATGATAGAAACTAGAGGATGTTTCTATGTAGGTGGCAATCTTGTAGCTTGGATGAGGCAAAAAAATAAAAAAATCAATTTCCTTGTCTATAGTTGAAGTTGAGTATATAGCAAGATGAAGTTGCTATACACAGTTGCTATGGATGAAAAATATGCTTGAAGACTACATGTTCTCTTAAGATACCATGACTATTTATTGTAAGCATATAGATATTAGATATCATTTCATTAGAGACTTGGTCGAGTCTAAAATAGTATCTTTGGATCATGTGTCTACTGAGCATCAACTGGCTGATTTGTTTACTAAACCTTTAGATGGTCTAAGGTTTGATTTTTTAAGGAAAGTCATTGGTCTGTGTGATATCAAGTAAGAAGCACACTACACACTTGCATTAGTCTAAGACATGCATTCTTTTATTTTTTGTTTTGCTCTCTGTTTCTTAATTTAAATCATTTTATATTTTGTTCTTGGTTTGTTTCTCAATTTATTCTTTTCAATTGAGGAAAGTTTATACTTGGTGTGCCAAGTTTTGAGCACTTAAGTTCTCACACAATCCATTCCTTAGCTAAAGCATCTATCTACTATGTGTAGTAGCTAGTAAATATTCTCACTCACACACTCACATGAATTTTGATATTGATGAACTTATGAAGTGTGAACAACGATTATGATTGTTGCAAATAAGAAAGTGTATTTTATTTTTGGCTATGTGAGTGACACTGTGCTTGGACTTGTGATGCACATAGGCATGTTCATTTACTCAATTTTTATAAACAAAAAAAAAAGAAAACTATTTTCAAAAATACTTTTTTTGGGCCAATCAATTAGGATATTTTATTTTTATATTTTTGTTTTGATTGGTTGTTTGGTATATTTTATTTTTGTTATTTTGCATTCTAGTTTGTTTTGGTTTCAGCAGTAAGGCGTTTGGCCTTAGTGTCTAAGTCCCAGTAGGACTCTAAGACATAAGCTCGTGCACGGCACGGTTGGACAATAAGTGACTTAATTCTTTTGCATAGCCACTCACTCCCCCACCCTTCGATATCATTATCGCACCCACACACGACTTTCTCACTCGCTTCGTGCCCTAGTCGAATCTCACTCTCCCTTATCACATCCTACTTTCTCATGGCTTGGAAACAACACAAACCTTCTTGTTTTACGATTCTCTATCACAGTTAGTGCTCCTCTCATCTATATCCTTCTTCATTTTCATTTAAGGGTTCGACGTACATGAGATTTTGGGATTATTGGTATTTTTGTCTGATTCGAGACTTGGGACTTGAAGTTTTTGATGTTTGGATGTGAAGAAGTGTAGTTGGTGGCTTTGATTTGTCAATGTATTAAGGGTAGATTTTGGTGGGTCATGGCTTTATGCCTCTCGGCTCTCATGGTATGCCCACTAAGTGTTTGTTTTTAGGTCTCAACCAAACTATGTCATTCATTTGGTCATGATTTTATTGGACATCAATGCCCGAAATGGATTCCAAAAGTTAATCGTCTTCCCCTTCATGTAATGCTCCCTCAATTTAGACTATTAGATAAAATAGTGTTGTCCAATCTTTGACAGATAAGCCACCACACTAAACTCCTTTTAGAGCATGCTTATTTTATGTATGCCTTGGCCACGAGTGTCTCTATTGATTTTTCATGGCATGTTATTGATATTATATATCTCTCTCATGTGCAAAAAGAGCTAAATTTGCATTTTGGAAGTTTAATCACAAAATAGGCTATTAAAGCCAAGGTCCCTCTTAGGGACAATGAGCCTACTATGAAGATGGTTGGCTCCATTTTAGCCCCCATTGTGGTTAAATCTGAGGCAGTTTTAACAAAGAAGAGACCTAGATTGCTGAATTTGCATCCTCTCCTCCAGAGCCATCTGTCTCCATCTCTCAAGTATTGGAACAGATCAATCTTCTCTCTTAGATGATTGACACTTTTACTACAAAGTGGGAGGCCAGCCAATCAAAATTAAAGTAATAGATTGCTGTTGTATGTTCTGATTGTATTTAAGTAAATGATAGGTTGGTATAACTCTCCTTTGATGTGCAGCAAATGATGGAGAGTGTTATGGAATCTAATGTGGAGTAGGCTTCCCTTCATTGATCGATGACAAAAAGGGGGACTACAAGTGAGGAGAAGCAGCAGCAGGTGATCAGGGCAAGAATGAGCAGCAGCAGGAGCAATAGACAATCCAATCCTATCCTTGTTTTGTTCATTTCTCTTCTATTTCAGTTTTTTAAATTAATCTATAATGTAATCAAAACAATGCTTTCTTTCTTGCATGTCTTGATTCAGTTTGGTTTACTGTACATATTTTGATAGTGACTAGAACATTGGTAGACTTAGTTTATTTCTAACTATGATATTGTTGAAACCAATGTTAGTAAATGTTCTAAGTCAGTATGTTTATTTTCGAATTATTTTTTGGATTTTCTACTTGGTTTCTTTGTCTGCTGTTCGTGCTCTTTGATAGGTTTATTTTACATTCATCAAGTTGGTTTTGTTACCAATCCACCAAAGGGAGAGATTATAAATCCAAGAGTTTGGCTAGCCCTAAGTGACTAAGATGATAGAGTTTATCCTATCATTAATTTTACATTTTTGATAAATGTAAATTATATTAACTTTATCTAGAAGTTATTAGGATTTGTTTTAGATAAGTCAAGTGTGTGAAAATTGAGTCCCAATGAGTCTGTAATTATCTAGAGAAGAGTTTGAAAGAGAATCTGCTACTATAGAGAAGATTTAGTGTCAAGTGTTAGAATCCCGTCAGGAGAATTCTTTGCTATTGAGTCACTCCATTAGTAGAGTCCTACTGCAACTCAAACTTCTTCCAGGTTATTTATTTAAAAGAATTCGATTGGATAACACATTCAGAGATTTTTGCATGGAATTATTGAAGAATATATTCCAAGTGCTTGTGTATGAGAAAATTCACTTGAGAATTTTCTAGGTATTTTTCTCTCTTCGAATGTGATTGTACTCCATATTAGAGATTAATTGGTCGTAATTCAGCCACTGGAGTTTTATGAGAAAAGCCAATATTTGAAGATCGTTAGAGGTTCTGGCTGCTACTGAACTAGAGACAAACAAGTCGTTTGTCAGGTCAAGTGAGGGAGTCATTTGAGAAAGGTTTTGAAATTAAGACTTGCTTGTAATTAATTTTCAAATAATAAAATTGATTTTTTTGGGTTTTGTTGCTCTATAGGGTTTTACTTAAAGAGTTATTTAAATGGTTTTCTTTTGTTACCGATCTTGATAATTTATTTACTTTATATTATTATTTTATTAAGTACTTTTATGGTCGAAGTCTAACTAATTTGTTTAAGTGAATTAGTAGATATTTCGGTTTATGTACAAGATCGAGTACTTGGTAATTTCATTCTCAATACTTGAACTTATTCGACGGTGATGGATTTGGAAATGAGACCTTATACAAGAGTACCGTCAGTGCACTCCAATACATAAATAACATTAACTTGGGCTCACATTTATTTTGTTGTAAACAAGGTGTGCCAGTTCATGAACCGACCAACAACATTACATTAGAAAGCCGTACTTAAGCGTATCCTTAGTTAATTCAAGCATATCCTAGATTACGGTTTACTCCTCACACGTAGCTCTAGTACGCTCAGCTTGTGGCTTACTCCGACCCGGAGTGGGCAGGGTCTCTGGACCCTAGGTGATCGACAGTCAACTAGCAGGTTAATTGAATCAAGAAGTCTACATGAGTCCGGGCCAAGTGTAAATTATAGGGCAGTAGCAAACAGCACTGCCTAACTCCTATGGCCACAATCACTTTTTTGAGAGCTACATATCTTCCAACATTAGGCCTCTCTCTTACGGTGTGATAACGTTGGGACCATATTTCTAACTGCACATCTCGTTTTCCATGCCCAGATCGACCAAGCTCATCATGTGTCGAGTCTGATCATCAGCCTTGGTCGCATACTATTTCCTATCTCGATATTTACTCTTGGGATAAAATACTAAAACCCGTCTAAATTTTACATACATATTAATTGATATTTCGAAGAAGAAAACAAGAAACTGGGCTAGCAACAGTTGGGTTGACGTCCCAAGCTCAAGTCTAGATAGGGTGAGTCATCTTGGAGTCAACCATTTAGGAAGAAAGCAGTAATTGGCTTGAGTTTTCTGTCGTTCGGACAATCTTATGAACCTGATCATGCAGTTTGTATTGCTTGAAAACTTATAGAGAAAGTATTCGTTTCTGGTAATGAGCTAGAAGAATCGATACATCACAAGTTGTAAAGCGTTTTTGGATTATTTCCAATACGATATTTGATTAGAGTTATCTTTACATTTTTGAGGTCAGCCGGCCTTGAGCGCAGCGCGGAGGTACTCGGCCATAAGTAGAATCTTTTTATGTCGGATACTTGCTCTCCCTTTTCTGTAAATCTTTGAGAGTTATAACAAGTCTGCTCTTCTGCAGTACAGCATATATTTACTGCATGTCTGCTGATATAAGCAAACATATAGATACGAAAATGATAGGGGACCGAAAGTGGTGTCTTCAATTTGACCGATTCTGTATTTTTTTTTTTCTTAATAGCTAAGGAAGCAACTATTAGTAAATGTATATGTTTTTAAAACATCAACGCAAAATTGAATTGCACTGATCGGTAGAATGGGGGTAGCATTTTTGTTCCCCTAGCATTGTCCAGATAGAGAACCCAATAGTTATGACCCAATTCCTATAGGACAATGCTAGGGGCCATGCCTCACCATGCCCCTCAGTGTATTTGAATTTTTTTTAAATATTTTTTTAATATCCTTAATTATTAAGAAAAAAATATTAATACACAATTTTATTAATAGTCACTTCTTTAACCCATTAATGAATTGTTTGGATACAGAAGTGAGATAAAATCATCTCATGTTACTCTGTACAGAGAAATAATCTCTTATCCAAACAGTCAAATAGAGATCTGAATGTTGGTTTGAATTTATTTTCACAAAACGACAAAAATTGTCGCCTTTTTAGAACAAAGAATTAAACATTATGAAATTAATGTAATTTAATAAAAATATTGTCATCTTATAATATTATTATGAAAGATATTATAAAAAATTAAATTTGAGTAGTTAATTTATAAATTACTATTATTATTTATAAATAAAACAAAATCATTATAAATACTATGCAATAATTGATGGGACCCATATCTTCAAATCTCCAAAAAGTTAAAACCATCTTATCACACTTCCTAATTTAAACACACAAAATTTTTAAAAATTATCTCATCTTATCTTAACTGATCAGTAATCTCATTACTATTTATAAACTATCTCAACTTATTTCATCTATCTATACAAATAATCCTTAAGTTATAATTTTTTTTAAAAAAAAAGTGCTGTTACAATCCCCCATGAATTTCCCCCCTCGAATTAACCACTAGTACTGCAATTGCATTTTTTTCATTTTCTTTTAAATATTTTTTAAGCATCAATAACTTAAGGAAAAAAAAAAACAGAATACACAACTTCAATTCCTTAACCATGAAATAAAAATATATAAATAAAATTAAAATACCCGAACCGGGAACAAATTCAAGTGGCCAAATGTCCTTTTCCATTTCTGTAAAGATTTCATATAATTAAGCGTATATTGCTGCTTTCTATGCATGCAGGGAACCACAGGGTACACCATGATTCTCTGACCATCTTGGACAAACACATTGGAAATCTTACCAAATCTCTCTCTCTCTCTCTCTCTCTCTCTAGCTCTCTCTCTCAGCCAGCTAAGATGCGGAGACAATTAGATGAAGAGGTGCTCATGTACCCAGCTACAGAGATAGTTTTTCTAAAAGCCAAAGCTTTGATGTCAGTTTACTAACTCAGATTGACCCCAACCTCGATCATGATCAGATGAAATGTTTATCGGTAGTTTTTCTTGTGTGAAAGTAACTTTGAGATTATCATTTCTTCTTTTGTTTTTCTACCTCTTTTTTAGTACTCCTAATTATAATTCATGAATGATCTTTCCCTCTACTTTTTTCATATTTTCTACCAAACGGATTAATTAGCACATGTGCAAGAGCCATATGATATTTACATTAATTAACATGATAAGAAAAACAACTTTTTGTGATTAATTTATTGCGGCGAAAATATTTTGATTGCGAATACTATTTTCGCTGTAATAAATTAGCCATAAAAAATCATTTTTCTTGTAATGTAATAGAGTAACTGGCCTTAATTAATTTAATATAATTCGTGTCTTACGTACATTATTTAAAGCTATCTCTAGCTATACGTAATTAAATGAAATTTATTTAGTTGTTTCCAGTACTGATACAAATAAATAGTCATTATTTATAACGCACAGATGTACGTAGCTGTTGATGAGAGAGCTGCGCGCTTTGTAATACTACTAGCTTGTACTACACATGCTCACCTGTCCACGCAAATAAGTAAGCATTTATTATCGCTATTGTCTCCCAAAAGTAGTGCCGTATATATATATACATACATGATCCCTGGCCACCCAAAGCACTTAACTTACAACAAATAAGCAATTCTCTTGTAGAGAAGCCTAGCTAGGGTTAGCACCAAGCAAAACCTAATTAATTAAATCACACATCAGAGCGCGCAATAATGCATGCATGCATGCATTGTTTTAAGTGTAATTATAACGAAACTTATGATGTTTTGATAAGATAGAGCGACTACTGGGGGCCGCGTAGTACTCATGCACGTACACGAGATGACAGATGTTGCGTATGTATCAAATAATATATATATGTCGAGAGACAAGGAATCTTCCATGCATCTTTCTATGTCATTGAGTTCAAAGTTGTTGGTAAGTTATAATTCAATTTTGCTAAATAATATAAATATATATTTATGATCTATGTTTTTAATAACGTTGGATTTTCAACAAATTAATTAATTTGGATAATATTTTTATATAGTTTATACGTGTACATATTTATCATTGGTTATATTCTTAAGTTTTGCTTGGGCATGGAGGCGCAAAGATATATAGTTTGAAGACTTCAAGAAAAAGAAACATAAACATATAAATTAAGTTTAACAACAATTATTAAATATTTAAGATTACTTTTATAAACAAAAAAGCACGTCTAACGTACAATAAAGGTTATGAAATCTATAAACTTATCTACTTTTCTGTCAAATTAAATCTTATCATCCATGATAGCCGAAGGTTCAGCAGTTCTTTTGGCTTCTCAAATGGCAACTCAGCTCCAGCAAAACCAAGCAATTTTGGAAGGCAATACACAAGCCGTCATTTATAACAACCATTGAAAGCATGGACTCTTGTCTAAACTGACAAATCACGCTGGTCATTGGTGATATTTAACAAATCCTCCAGTAACATAAGGAATGAAAAATAGTCAAAATCCATCGATTTCAAAATCGATACACACACACTCTGTGGTACAATGGACACTAACCAGCTTAATTTTTTATTGCATATCCTTAGATAATTTGCCTAAATGCCATGGTGAAATGATCCACCTTAAACCTTTTAATTTTTATAATACTAAGCATGCTTGTTAGAGAAAAAAAAAAAAAAAAAAAAATCCTGTCTTTGACTCTTTGCTTGTCTTTTTCAAACTTTTTAATATAGTTGGCAATTAAGTACTAGTCAGTCTTCCACGTGCTCGGCCTGGGACTCTATCTCTCCATCCTGCCAGTCTCCTCTCCCACCATCGCATCTATATATATACATTATCACTCAATTACACTTTCTGACCGACTTGTTTGCTTCTCTCTGAAAAGCAGACTACAGCAAAGAGACATGCAAGTTCCCAAAAAAGAGGAACAGCAGGAGGAAGATATCTACGTTTGGAATCAAAGATTTCCCCGAGAACCGAACATGATGATGGAAGGAATCAAAGGTCTCGGAGGAGAAGGAAGAGTTGGTGTGGAAGAGGAAGACATAGGAGATAGTATGCAATGCAATGACCATGCAGCCTACAGAAACAACCCTGGTGGGATCTGTCCGTTTTGCCTCCAAGAGAAGCTTGGCAAGCTTGTTTCCTCCTCTTTCTCTCTTCCTATTCGTAGCTCTTCCTCTTCTTCTCCCTCTCCTTTTAAATCTGATATTGGAAATGGTGGTGCTGGTTCTTCTTCTTCCTCTCCTTCACTCTCAGTCCGACCCACATTAACAAAAGTTATCTACGATGGTGGCTGCAAAGATGGTCATTATCATGAGTATTATAGAAGGCGAGCCCGGATCCTTTTTCTTTTAGGTAAGAAGAAGATCAAGAAGAAGAAGAAAGTTACTACAGTAGCAGCATCCGATCGTGCAGCTAATATGATTTTTAAGCGAAGCAAGTACACAGCAACCCCTGGAAGAAAACAGTTATCGGGTGGTGATGACAATGGTGAACACGTTATCCCAAAAAAAAGGGGTGGATTTTGGTCATTTCTCTACCCTTCTTCTTCTTCGTCTTCTACTGCTACTACCGCTTCCTCTTCTTCAAAGTCCGCTGCTTCCAAGAGTATGGACAAGAGCTTCAGAAACGGCTCCAAGGTCACAACTTTGAAAGTAGCCGAAGCGACAAATGGTTCAGTTGGTAAGCATAAAAAGAAAAGGCGTCCAGGGTCCTCTCTGGGCGAGAAAACTGACACTGCGGAAGATGATGATGATGATGGTTCCAATAGCCAAGCAACTGCTTCAGCCTCGTCCCTTGAGCGTAAGGTTTGGAGATCCAGATCTGTTGAGTGTGGAAGCAGGAGCTTCTCAGGGGACTTGTTCGAGAGAATCTCCGCTGGATTTGGGGACTGCACTCTAAGAAGAGTGGAGTCGCAGGGGGATGGCAAGTCCAAGGCCTCGGCCTCTGCCGAAATACGCAGTGGCTCTAGCAGCGGCCATCAACAGAAGTTCATGAAAGAAAGGGGGAAGTGCGGTGGCATATTTGCTGGATTTATGAGGATTTGAACGGGAAAGCAGCTAGCAGCCACCACCAACTTGGCTGCCATTCCTTCCGAAACAAAATTAAAGGAATTGGATTCAGTGATATCCATATAAATTTATAATCGCAATGATTTGTCTTTACAATATTATTTTAATTATTATTATTATGGATATTAACTTATTTTCATGAATCTAAATTAAATATGAACGTGTGTAGTTGATCTAAGAAGAAATAAAATTAAGTTAATAAAGTCTATTTGAGTTACATCACGGTTCATTTGTTATTTTAATAAATTTTATATTCAATTTAACTCATATAATTAGATCATACTAACATGGGCTTCTCAAGGGGACCCGGATGATGTGGCACATGCATCCACGTGGGTACCCGAGTCGTCCCGAACGGTAATTCCACTAGTAGCTTATTGGGTACAAAAATGTTGTGGGCAAGCGGCTTGGGGAGACGCCGTATAGTCGATGCCAACGTGGCATTAATGAAATGAATAGTTTCATTTAAATTTGACTTCCAAATTTGTGTGTTAATGAAACAAATCATTTCATTCAAATTTGAAATCCAATCTCTCACTTCGATTTCTTTCCTTCTTTTTGGATCTCTCCTTTAGTCCCCATCGCCCTTCTCCCCCACTCTTCGATTTCCCCATCCCCTTCTCCCCACATTTGCAGAGCCTTCGATTCTCCCATCTCCAGACCACACGAACCCTCGATTCCCCCATCTCTTCATATGTTTCCCTTCGATTTTTTAGGGATCTTTCTCCCATTCGAGCACTATGATGTTTCTCCCAATCGATTTCGCCATCTCCTTCTCCCTTCTCTTCGATTTCAATCTTCCAAGTCCAAAAACCTTGACCCTAACATTTACTTTCTCTTCAGGCCGAAAACCATAACCCTAACCCTAAGAGTTCCTGTTTCTCTTCGGTGTGAAAACCCTAACTCTGGTTTCTCTTCAGTGCGAAAACCCTAACCCTAACCTAGCCACTTTCTATTGATCCCGAAACCCTAACCTTAACCAAGCTTCGATTTCGCTTCAAAACCCAAGTCATAACCCTAATCCTCACCATCACTAACCATTTCCCCTTTCTCTTCGAAACATTGTCTCATTCTCGTGAATAAGAATGATTTAAAGCTTGGTAAGCTCTCTCAACCTAACTTTGAAAACTAATGATTTATAATGTAGTAGTTGTGTGATACTTTACTTGTTGATACTTCATTATTTCATTTGTTGGTTTGAGTGTGCAGGATCTTTGAAGCAAATAAGTTATGTTTTTTGGTTTGGATTGCTACATTATTGAGTTATAATTGAATGAATCATTTAATTTTCCCAATGAATCAAATCTATTCATGTTAGCTATTGTTAGTTAATTCTGTTTATATTGAAGGAAATCAAATCTATTTTTTGGTTTAGATTGCTACATTACTGAGTTATAATTTAATGAATCATTTAATTTTCCCAATGAATCAAATCTGTTCATGTTAGCTATTGTTAGTTAATTCTGTTTATATTGAAGGAAATCAATTCTGTTTTTTGGTTTGGATTGCTACATTATTGAGTTATAATTTAATGAATCATTTAATTTTCCATTTGTCAACTCTGTTGATGTTACCTATTGTTAATCAATTTTGTTGCTCTTGAAGGAAATCACTTCTGTTTTATGGTTTGGATTGCTACATTATTGAGTTTTAATGTACCTCAAGCATATTTACTTTTCCATTTGTCAACTTTATTGATGTTAGCTATTGTAAAATGTTTTTTTTTTGTTTAGATTATAGTAGTGTAAATGTGGCTTTGGTCAGAATGCCATCATCATCATCAATGTCTTTTGCATCTGTTGTTAATCCTACTTTGAGTACACCAGTTTACTTTTGTGAGGTTGAAGCCACACTGAGATACTCAAATACTGTAAGAAATCCTGGCTGAGCCTTCCTAGGATGTCAAAAGTACAACACTGAGTTAACTATAGCATGATCTTAAACATTTACATTATGTGTTTATTCCTACATTATTGTCTTGCTTATCTAATCTTTTCCTTTGTCATGATTAGGGATTGCCATAGTACTACAAGTATTTCAAGTGGGCAGATAGTCAAGACATACACCAAGACCTTCTGAAAAGGAAAAATGATTTGTTAAGGAATGAGGCATACCTAGATAAGATACTCGACGATATTGAGAAAATGAAGATTCAGCTATGAAAAAAAGCGGATGAGATCGAGAGAGAGAGATTTTGCTATCCAATAAAAATGAGGAGATTGTGAAGAATATATCGATGCTTCTTTAGCAAAAAGCTCAAATAAGGCGCTCCTGCACAATATTTCGGCTGTTTTGGGCTTTTGTCATTATTCTCCTTTGTTACTTGCTAGTATCTAAGTGGTGTCAGATTGAATACTGACTGTTATTTGATAGTGTTAATTATATTGCAAAAAACCTATAACTTAATACTCTTTAAGTTGGTCATAACTATTGTTAAGTGATGGTGGAAATACTATTTTGTCATTTTGATCAATTATGTTGGAGTTGATGTAATTGTTACACAGGAGGTTTACACTATCTTCTATTAGCATGTATTTGCTTTTTTGAACCCGCTACACTTGTACAAGTGTATACCAGAATTGTAATTACAGTTCACTTTTAAGATGACAATTGTAGAATTTTGATTTACAATAGTTGTTGTACTGAGTGTTTTTATCCACCTATTCTTTTTGGAACAGTGTGCTTAACTACCAATGAGTACAACATGTTACATTATGGGAACCAGGGAAAAGTGAAAATACAATAGTCTGATCTGTGTCAAGAGATATAATTCTGGCCAGTTGTAATACTATTTTGTTAATGCATTCATGCCGATTTACCACATCAATACTAGAATTCAACTTAATCTAGCAGGTTTGCAAGCTTGTTTCTCAATCTACCACATCAATACTAGGAATATACTTAGTGTTGCTTTCTTCTTCCAAAAATATCAAACTTCCTATCACTTTCCAAACTTTATTCTTACAAAAATAATTATATAACCTATCACTTGGAAGCGTTCTTCCCACAAAAATAATTACAACAACTACAACTTGCGAGCTTTCTTCTCACAAAAAGAATTGCAAAATCTTTCACTTGCCAATATTTCTTCCAAAAATAATTAAAAAAATCGGGTGTTGCCCAAAATACATTCTTCCAAGCATTCAACAAACTGGTCACCACAACCAAAAATGGCCAATACTCTTGCATCACAATAATTTAAAAGTATTGTATGAGAAGTCACATCTAATAGACAATTTTCATGCACATACCATGAAATTGAACAAAAGTTATAAAAAATCCAACAAATATTTGCAAGAATTTAATTTTAACCATATATCATTGCACCGGCTGTGATCCATCCTAGCCAAGTGGCACAGGTTGTGATCTATCCATTCCAAATTGCATCTATAAAGAATACATAGCTAATATTAATGTGACATCAACATGACTATTAAAATAAGCCAAGTTTAGGAATATTATACTTTCTTGACTCCCAACCATATTTTGGAAGTCCGAGCTAATTTCATAAGCTGAGCTGACTGGCACAGTCTAGTGATAGATTGATAACAAAAATATGCAAATATAAGTCTAACGTATTTAAAGATGGATTTTCCAAAAAAGGCAGCAATTCAAAAAAATGAAAATGTATACCTGCACATTTCCAACATTGGAAAAATCTATCTCTAATGGTCCAAATAAATTCCTACACGTGTTCCGGATTGGCGTATCTCTTCCATCTCGCTAATAAGCATACAACAATTAAAAACTTGATGTCATCACAAGATTTGCATAAAAGAATCAACCCAAATAAACATGTATTTAGAAAATATGAAATACACCAAATAAATATTCAAACATACCTTGTTATGTTTTCTCTTTACAGTTGCTTTCTTCGTCCTTTGTTTAACTTTCCGCATGTCTTGCTCCATCCTGGATGCTCTTCTTAGAGATGGGGGTTTACATTTTCCGCGCATAACTCGTGGACTGAGTGCTTGTTGCGAACTTGCTACGTCAGTTCTGTCCTTTGACGTACAACCAACATTGGAAGCCATTTTGGTCCTTGAAGAGGGTTCTTGGTTGTCACCATATAACACAATCATTGCATTCAACTTTTTAGTTGCATCCTCAGTATGCTCTTTTGAACCTATTGCACGTATAATCATCCAATAACAGATATTCAATAGAGTTGAATATTTGTCAGAATCTTCCCGTTGAGACCCTGTGTCATATGTACTGCTGATTAACGTGTATCTTCGTTTGATGGCCTTCCTCCATCGATTTAAAATGTACTTATCTAGCAAAAATTTTATCCCATTACATTTGAATATGGCCAAGACATGCGTATATAGTATCCCCCTCATCTGAAATAACCCACATGAACACTTAACATCGCAGTCTTCCTCATTAAAGTACACATAATATGTAATATGTTTAGTGAACTCCTCAACAAGAACTTCATCTTCTAGCATATAGGTCTTCTTCACACCATCCCTTCCAAATAGAGATGGATCCATATCGACTAGACCTATAACTTGCTGCTGAACTTTCCTGAATTTTGCATTCGTGTACAACTGTTGGAATCTCTTTTCGATTGGAGATCTAGATATGCATGGAATTATAACACTAAATGATTGGAAGTCTGAGCTGATTTCATTCTCCATTTTCTTTCTCAAGGCATTGTCAAATAGTTTGACAAACTCCTTCAAGTTTGTCTTCGCATGAACATATCCATCAAAAAATGCATTCATGCTCTCGTTCCACTGTGTTTTACTCATGCCAGCCTAAAAATACACTTTTAGGAATACTGGTACCCAATTAGCATGCTCAGCGTACAAACTTTGCAACCAGACATTCTCTTCCAAGGTGTACATGCCAATTAACTCTTCCCACGATTTTTTAAACTCTTCAATAGTTTGAGTGTCATGCACACATTTCATCAACTAAGTTTTTAGGCCACTTTTGTAGGCACGATAAGAGCCAATCTTCTCGGGGACTTTTTTTAGAATATGCCACAAGCAAAAACTATGTCTGCTTTTTGGAAATAAAATATCAATTGTATTTTTTATTGTTCTATGTTGGTCAGTAATAATAGCTAGTGGGCTATACCATCCATACACTCCAGCCAGGTCTAAACTAACCATGTAAAGTTTCTGTGTTCTCACTGGAAATTAACCCTGCTCCCAAGAGAATCAATTGCCCATGATGGTTTACACCAACAAAGGGTGCAAAGGGCATTCTGTATCTGTTTGTCAAGTACATAGTGTCAAATGTTACCACATCACCAAAATCTTAATAAGCTTCCCTACTGCATGGATCTGCCCAAAATACATTCTTCAACCTCCCATCATCATCTAAATCCATTAAGGCAAAAAATATGAGATTCCTGTACTGCATCTTATAAAATAGTTTCGAAGCGCTCCAGCACCACCTGCTCCAAGTCGTAAATGTCTAGTCTTATCGATGTAGTTGCAACAATCCTTTTCAAAAAATGGGAGGTTCTCAAATCCTCCCACACCAACAAGAAGAGATCCAAAACTCTTGTTCATTTGGATGCCAGCCAGGTCGTTAGTATCTAGTACTCTTTTTAATGCCTCACTAACTTCGCGATTATATTGGAAGAACTGGGATTTCTATGAACTTAGTCCGTGATTGTGAGTATTATGGACTATAGTTAATCACATCTTTCCCTGAAATTTTAAGGCATTAATCCTTATTTTACAGTTAGTTTTTCCTGTCGGGCATGGTTTGGCGACATTCATCATCCTATTGCGAGCCTTTCCCCCACGAGTACAACCAATTGTGACATATCTGACACTTCCTTCGTCATCCCTCTCACTCTGCTATGTCATGGATCCAAACTCGCATTTCTAGCATATAGCCTATAATAGCTCATTAATTTCTCAAAAGAATCAAACTCCATCCCCTCTTTTGGCTCCTTAATCATATCACCACCATCCATTCAGTCTAACGGAGCTAAACCGACAGTGTCATTATCGGTTTCATGTAGGTTTGACCTATCCTCTTCATCTTGTTCATGAACTCTAGAGGAGGAACTGGGCACTTCAGTTTCCCTACACCTAGGTGTTTCCTCTTTACCAATCAAATCGGTCGTTTCGGAGCTTGTAGCCATGACAGGAGTTGGAGGTCTCATCCCATATTGAAATAGGTAACCAGTATTCTGATAAAAATGAAAGCAATTAAACTTCCAAAAAATTGATAAAATAAATAAATAAATAAAGTAATGAAGCATCACCATCTAAATGTTGCTTGTATATTGGTATGCATTTGGATATGGCATAAAAGCAGGTGACCATGCAGGCCGTGGTCCATAGTAACCGTGCATGTATTTTGGCATGTTTGGAGCAGTTGTTGGGATGTCCTGTCATAAAAATAATAATGATAATTAGTAAGTACGAGGTTAATGAATGCATACAAATGTCAAAAATCATACATACTGCGACTGGGGATTTGAGGTAGATGGTGTTAAGAAAGATGGGTTTTCTTCCCCTTTTCCCATGTTGAAAATTTGTATCAAACAAAATTATACAACCATTTTTATAGGTGCAAAAAGGTGTTCGGAGAATTCAAGATGTTTGAAAAATAGCATTTTTTTTTTAACTTTATGCAAAAATTTAAACATGTAATTGTACATCAATACTAATTATTTCATGTAGAGAACTAGAATTATAATGTCTATCATATCAATGGCAAGTCCAGAAATACAGGAGCAAGCTTCCACAATAAGCCAAGGGAAGTTCTTTTGGGAGAAATTTACAATGAGAATGAAGTTGATTCCAACATCACTGTGCAAGATGAGAGAAAATTGGTTATTGAAGTTACTTTTCTCTATACTGATTCATTTTTCTTTTTTTCTCTTCACTAAATTCATTTATAATGAATTTAAAATACACCATTCAATTGAAGGTAGTATGTAGCACACTTCTTTTTAAACCCCAAGTGGTAACAATATAGAATTATGTAATTCCTATTCAACGGGTCTAAGAGACAATATAAAAATCACATGGCCGATCTCTGCCCAGTCAAGGACAAAAAGAAATAAGCTTGTGCAACTTTCAACCCAATAGGTTGCTGAGCAATAAAAGAAAAAGAACATGAAAAATTAACCTACTAGGCTGAGATATTTTCTTGTTTGGCCAGTGAGAATGGTTCCTTGTGTGTATTTTCCAGACCATCGTCTCCTAAACCATTTTGTAATCTTTTTTCTTTTCCTTCTAACTATTAATTGTTTCTTGATAAACAAGTAGATAAATATCAAGTCGTATATATTGTACAAAATATAGAAAGAGGAATGAGGCCCAACAGTCATGAATCATTCCATAGCCATCAAAATAGTGCAAAGATAACGGGCTAAGTAACACAAAACATGTGACAGTGACTCTCTCTTTCTGGCCAGTTTATGCAGTATGATAAAATAAAATGATAAAATAAAATATTATTATACTCCCATCATCATCTAAGCTAAGTAGTAGGTTATAAAGAAAGAAAGAAAGAAAGAAATGATGATGCCCTTTGGGGAAAGAAAAATGCCGTGGGCAAGCGGTTGGATTTGGCCTTGATTTTATTCACGAAAAAAACAGGGAATATGGCCTTGATTCTATGATATTTGGACCTATAATGATAACCAAATGATAAATTTCATCTTAAGAAAGACACCAGCAAAAGGCTATGCCTAAACAAATCTAGCATGTGAGATACCTCTGCTCTGAAGTCCTTTGAGAATTGATCCTTAGCATTCCACAACATGTCAATTTCATCCCGGTTTAGGATCAATATATTAGACCTAATAAAAGTAGTATTTAACATTACTTGGAACATCATCTCTTCTCGAGCCATTTCATCATTCAAGTTAACACACTCCACCACAACATCACGTTGAATATGGCAATTGATGTCTATTTTAACTAGTTCACATTCTCAATAGTTTACCAAACTGCTGATAAGATTAATATAAGCATTTACCAAATTGCAAATATTTATTAATATTTATCAATACCGTGGACGGGCACCGGTCAAGTCATTCCTCTTTTGATGTCCGTGCACCTCATATGGGTTGTTAATGCTCCTGATGATTGGCCTTGCACCAGCCATCTTTTGGTTGATAAGGCAGATAATCCTCTCTTTCTACTATCCATTCCCTCTTCCAATCAATAGGTTGATTCCCACATAGATTGATTGAGGTTAGTTTTAAGAAAATATGTATATTTTGTTACGAAGAATTGGAAACAATCTTGGTCATTTTATCTGTATTATTTATGAAAAATGTATAAGAAGGTGAAAGTATTTTCTGCCATGACTGGTGTGGATATGAATAATTTTGACTTTTTTTTTTCAATTGTATAAAAAGAGTGAATATTATAACACCTAGGTCCAGTGCCAAGCTGTTTTAAAGAAAATTAGGATTTATGTGGAAAAATTTCATTTGAGTTTTCAATTATAAAGAGATTTTTTAAATAGACTATGGGCATAAAATCTCTCTTTTGGTGAACTAAGATTTCCTTCGGCTTTATTATTTAAGTTAAAAATATTTTATCGGTCGAGATAATTTTTTTGAACATAAGGGATTATTGTTTTTTTCACATTGAGTTGAGACCCAAAATTTAGAGAAAAAGCCCAAGCCCGTGAGATCACATATTAGACTCCACGTTCTACACGATTTACGTCAGCTTGTCATTGCATGCACGGCTTCTTTGTGTTCGTGTCCTTCACATGCACGTTTTTATCTCTAGGGTTTTGTTTTCAATCCTCTATTTATATTCTTTTGTACGTCAACCATCCCTTGTGCTTGAAGAAAACCCAAGCTACCGCTTCAGTTTTCTCCTTCTCCTCTTGGTTTCTCATTGTTGCCGTTGCACCTCCTCCTTGACTCCACACTGTCTGAAACTAGCCTCCAATCTCGCATCACCACTAGTGCTCAGCCACGTTCAACATTTGCACTGTAGTACTCCTGCTTAGCAGTTGCCCAATCATGCGAAACCATAGCCACCACCCACCCCATCCACGGAGCCATCCCAAACCACTGCCACCCTGTGCCATGAATATGACTGTTCAACTGGGTTCCAACCCGGAAATCCGGGTACACCCGGACCGGAACTCGGGTTTCCAATTAGGGCTTGAACCCAGACCGGGTTAGCCAAGGTCAGATCCGGACTGAAACCCGATTTTTTTAAAACCCAGATTTCGGGTTTCGGGTTGAACCCTTTTTTTTTAAGCTGGGATAAATAGGGAATTAAGACAAACACGTTCCGGTCATTCTACTTTTATTCTCTTGAACAAATCAAACTCACTCAAACTTTCTTAATCAATGATCCGAGTAAAGATGTTATGCTTAATTGGTATTAGTACACCTCCTTCATAAAACTGTGGAAGAATCCTTTCAAAATTGGCTTTTTTTAAATGGATTGAACCAAAAAAGGGGGAAATATTAATATTTTTCTACCACTTCAATGATTTTATCTTGTCAACCCTATTTTAAATGAACAGTTTCGAGTAACAACTCTTAAAAATAAAATCTAGCATACTAATTGATCAAAAAAGCTACATTAAAATGCAAACAAATCCCCAAAAAATATAAAAACGATTGAAGTAAGAAACTTCAACAGCACTGTGAACTTCAATTATCTTCCCCATCAGTTTCAGCTTATATAGAATAAACTCAGCAGCACTGTGGAAAAAGAAAGATGCAATGTGTGAGCAAATAAATAAATGGTATCTTAGCTATGCACACAAAATTAGTCCAACAAAGACCTATTTGAAAATTGAAAAATAAAAACAGATCGTGATACAGATTTTATACAAACAAGAAAACAAATGCAAGCAGTAGAAAGCACATTATACATGGAGTGTTCATCATTTCCAAAAATAGATCATATCGTCCTTTGTTTTGATAAAATCTACTTGGCATATCCAAATACATAGCACATTGTTTTGAATTCAAGTTCCCATAAAACATTGACATTTGTACATATCCAAATATCATCTTAAACCCAACAAAACCAACGTGTTCAAATCACTTATTTGTGTGTTGATTCCAAACACCCTCTACATAAACAATAGCATGACCTTCCTCTTTTGCTCTTCTCATAAATTTTTCATTTTCTCCTATACCATACTAGGCATTTTCAGTATGTAAAATCGGAGAAGCTCATGATTTAACATATCCAAAAACTTTAAAGAAACCCCAAAAAAGTCACAAATGACATTATCATAAAAGAAAGCATAAAGCAATGAGTACCAAGGAGATTTTTTATTTTATTAGACCATAAAGCAATGAGTATCAAGCATAAAGCATACTACATTGTGCTCATCCAGACCCACAAGCATAAAATCTCATTAACCCAAGCAACCAATCAAAAGAATTTTAGTTTTCTAAGTGAGCACTGTCTTCCATCCATGCAATGAATCAAAACTTGGTAACATCTAATAAAGTACAAGCATGAAGTTTTTATTTAGGTGGTTAGAGTTTGAAACTCTAGTTTTTTACAAGAGGAGAGTGAAAATCTCTGGTTGATAAATAGTCAAGTTGCAATAGGTAAAAATATTTTGATAACAAAATTTTTTTTTACCTCCAAGTGCCTGTATAGAGTGACAAACTATCATAATGTGCTCTTTATGCTTACATCCCGAGGAAAAAAAGGTGACTCCATTTAAAGTTTACAAATTATCATAATGTTTTGTCATAAAATTGCAAAAAACCCATTTTCTCATAGAAAAATAATAATTTTTTATTTATTTAAAATAGATAATATTCATTTACCTATTCTTACAACTAGAAATGGTCTATTTTTTTTTTACAAGAAAAAATAGGTATTTATATAATTTAAACAGTCAAAATTAGCCCCAATACAAAAACATTCACATGTAGACACCACCTTCTAAAGAATTGTGCATATAGACAAGTATCTAGTATCTAAGTCTTTGTTTGTAAGATGTGAACATAAACAACAAATTCATCGATGAAATCACCAGCTCCATTCCATGTGATCTTTAAAGAATACTTGAATCTTCTCTAAATCAATATTTGACCAAAACAGAGCATTTGATAAGTTACTCGAAGCTCACCCTCTGTTCAAGTTTAAAATGCATATCATGCATTTACCAACTAAATATTTTGCACACTATTTTTAATAATAATAACAACAATTCACAATAAATTCATTCACAAAAAACTAAAAAAGCACCACCAAAAAACCTCCAATGAAACCTCTTAATTAACCCAACTGCAAATCATACTAGTGTTACGAAAACCACAAAATAAAACAGATTTCCAAACAACTGTAGGATACTTATCAGGGCCCACTCAAAACTCAAAACCCAACACAAAACTCAAAACTCAAGCATATTGTGAAATACTGAAATTTCCCTCACTTGATCGCAGACTGGGACCTTGATGACACGAGACAGAAAGAGCGAGACGGAGACAACGGAGCGATGGAGTGAAAAACAATACATGGCGATGGGACGATGGAGCGAGAGCGAGAGAGAGCAAATAGCAAACCGTCTAGAGACTCAGGTCGAGTGATTTGCGAATCTGTGATTGCGTTTGGGTGGGTGGTTTGTGGCTAGGGCTTTCAAGTTTGTTTTTGTTAATAAACACGGGTACCAGATTTTATAGAAATGCGTTATCTGTGCTAACCTTGAATATTCTAAACTCTGGTTTGGTACCCGTTTGTTAAAACCGCATCCGGGCCGGATAGGCCCGGATTTGAATATCCAGGTTTTCGAAACCCGAAACCAGAAACCAGGTTATCCGGGTTCCGGTGCGGGACAGTCCTAGCCATGAACCCCATGCTTGATGTCTTCGGGCGTTCAAAGAGGCCTCTTTTTTGGCTCTCTAAAACAGAGCATTACCAAGAGAAAGCCAGCCGCGTACCCTTCTTAGTCAGCCCCACCGTGTGCCACCACCCTTCACGACCTCAGCCGTAGCAATAAGCTGTTACCGTGGAGGGCATTCCGCCCATCCGTATATTTCAGCAACTGCACGCAGCCATCTTGCGCCACCGAGGCCCGCACTCAGCCACGGCAAGGCCACCCTCTTTGCATCCTTCCTCCTAACCTTATACCACGTGGAACCACCGTTAGTCATCACCGAAAGGCCCCTGTTTTTGGCTTCTCAAAACAGGGCACTTACTCCCCCACCGTAGGCAATGCAACCCACCACTACCATGAGCCACACCACATCGTAACCTCCCTCCTCCACTACCAAGCTTGAACTAGCCGTGCACAGCCACCCTGCCACCTCCACGGTGAAGCAAACATCGAAGGCACCTCTATTTTACTCCCTGAAAGCAGAGCAGTTTTTCTTTTCTGCTGGCCGCCCGTTTGACGCAACCCAGCCGAGTGACGCCATCGTCACCTCCGCAGAGAGTGCCGTAGTGCACTACCCGCCACCCCAGGTCAGTCGTGCTCCTCTCGGTAAGCCCGCACTGAACCTTCCTCCACTGTCTCTCTCTCCGTTCTTTCTCTCAGTTTGCACCCTTTCCCATCTCTCACTCTCTCCCTCCTCTGTAGCCCACCCACTCTGATCGGCGACATCTTCACCACACCATCACCTCAGCTCAGCAGCTGTCATGCCCTCACGCGGTGCCGCTGTCTCTTTGTTCTTTCTTGGGTATGTGCTGCTGCCGCTCAACTCTTTCGTTTTTACATGTGCTCATGTGTTGTGGAATTGTCCTGTAGCAAGAGATGTTTGGGCAGATAGGGGCAGTCCAATACAAAAATAACCTTCGGGGGATGAAGATGCGGGGCTTGTATGGAGGAAACTAGTAGAAAGACTAAGTGAGGATGAAATTGTATTAACAGACACAGTCATGAGGAATATTTGGATGAGGAGGAATAAATTCGTGTTTGAGAAGGTTTTCTCCAGTCCCGATGCATTATTCATCCAAGCTAGACTCAATAAATCAGAATATCAGCAAGCACAATGCAATAAAGGTAGGAATGTGGAACAAACTCGAGTATGCCAAGAAAGGATTAGATGGAAGGCCCCGATGGAAGGTGTGGTTAAGATCAACTGGGATGCGGCTTATGACAGGAAAACAAGGAAGATGGGTACAGGGATGGTTATGCGTGATTCAGAGGGGAAAGTGTTGGTCTCCTTGTGTTGTTCAAACTCGGATATTGCCTCTGCTGCTATAGCAGAATCTTTTGCTCTTTGGAGAGCTTTAACGCTTTGTGTGGAACTCAATACAGGTGAAGCAGTTTTTGAAGGGGATGCCTTGGGGATTATTAAATCAGTTTGCAGAGAAGAAGATCGTTGCGAATGGAATTGTCAATTGGTTGATGATATTACAAGGGTTTTAGCAAATAGACCTTTGTGGACAGTTAAACACTTGTATAGGGAAGGAAATAATGTAGCTAATTTTTTTTTTTTATCAAAACTTGCTTATACTGTAAATGGAGAGAAAGTGTGGATAGAAGATGGCACTGAGGGTTACGATAGTTATATTTTACAGGATATGTCATGTATTGAAAACAGATGATGAATATGAATACAGAGGTTGCAGGTTTTGATTCAAAAAAAAAAAAGAAGAAAAAACTCTTCAGCTTTTAAGAGTTATGTTTTACATTGAGCTACTTTTAGTTTTAGGTTGCATGGTTTTTAATTTACGGTTTTGCCCTTAGGGTCAACCCGGGAAATCTTTTTGTTATTAAATTGGCCTGGACCGAATTTTCTCACGGTGTCTGATATTATTCTTGGACTTAATATTTTTTAAGGTAGTTGGTGTTTGTCGTGAGCTTTAGGTTTTTCTTTGGACTTAGTAGCATATGGGATTTGATTGTTAAGTTGGTATACTGAGGTTTCTAACTGAATATTTATTAAGTGGATTTTGATGAATTTAGAAACTTCTATAATTTAGAGTTAAGATAATTTTAGGTGTTGAGGAATTAAATTTAGTATTTCAAGTTTAAGTATTGAAATACGTGTTCAATTGAAAATTTACAGAAATTACGTAACTATTTTATAGGTGACGATTAATATTTGTTCAGCACTATAGTGGAAAATTTCTGAAAATGTAAAAAGTCCAGGTAAGCGAGTTTCCTATACTAGACTTTGCATAAAAGGAAAATAAAATGAGGTTAACTTTTAAAATATTCATATTTTGGTTTTTGAAAAGAAATATGAAAAACATCAATTGTTTGTTTCAGCATTACTCATGAACTCTGTATGAAAGAGAAAGTATTTTTGTCATGACTGGTATAGACATGAGCTTATTTTTTGGCATTTTATTTTTGAACTGTGCAAAAGAGAGCGAATATGAAATTTTGTACATAAATTATATTTTTGTGATATAATATATTATATTCTGAAAATATTTCATACTCTAATATGATATGATGTCATTTCTGAAAACTTTTGGCATGATATTATGAATCGGGATATGGTTTTTGGATGATGATCTGTTTGACCTACCATAGGTGCTAATAATGGCTTCTGTTTGGGTTAGTACTAACCGTTCAGTTTCTGGTGCAACCACTTTGGAAACAAAGTGGTTTTTTGGTAGTCTTTCATGTATGCACACTTGAGGCTCCGAGAATAATAAAGGGAAGATTCACATTCTTTTTTTGCTCGGTTAACTTCCCGGGGTTGCACAACCCTACCATGGGGTTAAACATTACCTCTAAAGTAATATGATGTTCTAGTATGATGGTGGGTAGTTTGCTATGCCAAGAGAATTTTGAATAAGAATAGGTTTTTTGAACTTTCTCTCTAATATTTCTGATAACATGTTTATGCTTCTACACTTTGAAAATAAAAAGTTAAAATATTTTGTTCTGCATTCTGAACTATGTAAATGCTTATGTTTGCACACTAGTATATGTTTTTTACTTACTGAGTTGTTGATAATTTACCCTCTTATCTCCACAACTTTTTTTTCCAGATATTTTTAATGGTTTAGTTGGAGAACATGAGTAGAAAGTATTGGAAAAGTTTTTCAATCATTTATGAATAAGTACTAAGAGTACAAGTATTTTTGGAGCAACATATTTTATATGTTTACCTTTGTCGCTTATTTTGGTACATCGAGTTATGGCCCATGGGTAATTCGAGTTTTTATGGAATTGTTATTCTATTTTATTGAGGGTTTTCGGTTAGTATTTTTGTGGAACGACATGAATATTTGTATTGAACAAATAAGATAATATTTTATGGAGTTTTTTTTTTCAATTTTTTTATAGTTGGGATTTTGGAGTTGATATTAAGTAATAAGAGCTAACTTTCCGGACCTTTGGGACCAGGATGTTACAAATATGAAATATGAAATTTTGGCATATGATTGTATGAAAATGACCAGTCTCTGTTATGTACTCTAATTCTGATATGAAACGTTGCATATCAAAATCCTCTAGCATGTCAATTTGATTTTGGTCTTCTTTCTATTTCCTATCTGACATTTCTAATCCTTAGGGGTGTAAAAAAATTGAAAAACAAGTTGAACCAAACCGATCCAGAACAAATTGATGAGTTCGGTTCGATGCGGTACCGATTTTCATACTTTGAAAACTGGTTTAAATCGAACCAAATCGGTATATATATATATTTATAATTTTTTATATCATATATAAATTTTTCTATATTATATTATAGATAGTATAAGCTAAATTACTAATTTATATAACTTAAAATTCTGATCCTATTATTCTAGACTGTTAATATTATAACATAAAATCAATATAACAAGTGTAATAACATAAAAATAATCTTATAATTTTTAATATAACATATAAATTTTGGGTGTGTATAACCCTTGTACGTGTAGAAAGTATTCTACACAGGGAATAGTTGAATTACCACGTGTAAAATGATTGCAAGTGTAAAGGGTGTTCTACACGGATCCTTTGTAACGGTGTTGTTAAAAGGTGTAATAGGTTTCTATCTCCATTTGAAGGAGGTTGAATAGTGAATTCGGGGATCCTCAAGGGGTAGCTTGAGGCGAGGACGTAGGCAGTGGGGCCGAACCTCGTTAACATACTGAGTTTGCTTCTCTCTTACCCTTACTCTTTATATTTACTGCTGTTTTGTATTTTGTTTATATTCTATATTGTATATTTGATTTATAATTGGTATTTTTTTAAATACAACTTAATTCACCCCTCCTCTTGTGTTAGTCATCTGGGCAACAATTGGTATCAGAGCTAGAGCTCTGTTATAAGATTAACTATCTTTTGAGTTAAGATCTTATGGCTAACATTGCAGTTTCATTTGGTAAAGGTCAATCTAGCAGTTGACCTCCACTCTTTTGTAGAGATAATTACTGATTCTGGAAAGTTAGAATGAGAATATTCTTTCAGGCTCAAGGTTGAGAAATCTGGAAATGTATTGTAAATGGACCTTATGTTCCAACAAAAGTGGTTGATGGAGTAAAGGTCAAAAAAGAAGAAGAAGAGTTTGATCATGAAGACGATAGACTTTATACTTTGAATTTAATTGCTATGAATTTATTATATAATGCTCTCAATGGTAATGAGTTTAATAGAATAATGACTTGCGCTACGACAAAGGAAATTTGGGATAATTTGGAAGTTACTTATGAAGGAACTTCTCAAGTCAAGGAATCAAAAATTTATATTCTTACTCATGAATATGAAATGTTTAAGATGAATGATGATGAAAATTTGGGATAATTTGGAAGTTACTTATGAAGGAACTTCTCAAGTCAAGGAATCAAAAATTTATATTCTTACTCATGAATATGAAATGTTTAAGATGAATGATGATGAATCTATTTCTAGTATGCACACTCGTTTTACTAACATCATAAACAGCTTGACAGTTCTTGGCAAAATTTATACCAAAGTGGAGATAGTAAGAAAAATTCTCAACTCTCTACCAAAACGTTGGGAATCAAAAGTGACAGCGATTCTTGATGTCAGGAACAAAATAGGGTAGTAGAGAGGAAAAATAGATCTCTTCAAGAGATGGCAGGAACAATGCTTAATGAGAACAACTTGCCTAATTATTTTTGGGCCGAAGCGGTAAGTACTGCATGTTATGTTATAAATAGAGTTATGCTAAGATCTAAATTAGATAAAACCCCCCATGAACTTTGGAATGAGAAAAAGCCCAACATTAGTTACTTTCATGTATTTGGATGCAAATGTTTTATTTTGAATAACAGGGATAATTTAAGCAAATTTGATGCAAAATCTGATGAAGATATGTTTTTCGGATATTTTACTAATAGTAAAGCTTATAGAGTATTTAATAAAAAGACTTTGACTGTACAAGAATCTATGCATGTAGTATTTGATGAATATAATTTTCTACTCTCCAAGAAATCCATTGATGAAGAAACAAGAGGTATAAATAATACGGAAAGTCTCAATCTCAACAAAGAGAACATAATAGAGGAAGTCCAACATGGAGACATCAGGAAAGATCATCAAAATTTAATACAAGATGCAACCTAACAGTGAAAATTTGTGAAAGATCATCCAGTGGAACACATTCTGGGAGAACCTTCTCAAGGTGTAAGTACTTGATCATCTCTTAGAAATATTTGCAATCATACTGTTTTTCTATCTCAGATTGAACCTAAAAATATTGATGAAGCACTTCTTGATGAATCTTGGATTATAGCTATGCAAGAAGAGCTTAATCAATTTGAAAGAAATGATGTTTGGACACTTGTTCCTAGACCCAAAAATCATACTATTATTGGAATCAAATGGGTTTTTAGAAACAAGAAAGATGTGTCTGGAGTCATTACTAGAAATAAGGCTCGACTTGTAGCCAAAGGTTTCAATCAAGAAGAAGGAATCTATTATGATGAGACATATATACCAGTCGCAAGATTAGAAGCTATTCGAATGCTACTTGCATATGCTTGTTATAAAGATTTCAAACTTTTTCAAATGAATGTTAAAAGTGCTTTCTTAAATGATTTTATAAATGAAGAGGTATATGTTGAGCAACCTCTAGGTTTTGAAAATCATATTTCTCCAAATCATGTTTTCAAATTCACAAAAGCATTATATGGACTCAAACAAGCTCCTAAAGCTTGCTACGAGAAACTCAGTGGTTTCTTGATTGAAAAAGGTTTTTCAAGAGGAAAATTTGATATAACTCTTTTCAAGAGGTATGATTGGTAACTTATTATATTTGACAGCCAGTAGACCAGATATTATGTTTAGTGTGACGCACCCAAATTCCGCTTGGGATTGAACGGACATTTGAAGCGTCGAGACATGCAACACAAGGTTACCTGCCTCCGTTCATGACATATAAGATGCAATGTTCCTAATATGCATCTAGCATTATGCAATATTCGCAGCGGATAATTTTTTTCTTTAGCAATACTATGCACCAAACTAAAAATTATCTCAAATACTTGAAACATATTTCATACATAAAGGCATACTAAATAGCCGTGATCACCACACTAGTCCAAAATGGTTGTGATCAAAAGAATACTTGAGATACAACTCCAAAAGTACAAGTAGGACGGGGTGTGTACAACCCTTGTGCGTGTAGAAAGTGTTCTACACAGGGAATCATTGAATCACCACGTGTAAGGTGATTGCAAGTGTAGAGGGTGTTCTACACGGATCCTTTGTAGCGGTGTTGTTAAAAGGTGTAATAGGTTTCTATCTCCACCTGAAGGAGATTGAATAGTGAATTCGGAGATTCTCAAGGGGTAGCTTGAGGCGAAAACGTAGGCAGTGGGGCCGAATCTCGTTAACATACTGAGTTTGCTTCTCTCTTACCCTTACTCTTTATATTTATTGCTCTTTCATATTTTGTTTATATTTAATATTATATATTTGATTTATAATTGTTATTTTTTTAAATACAACTCAATTCACCCCCCTCTTGTGTTAGTCATCTGGGCAACAATCATCATTCATGTAGAGAGAAAGAAGGCAAAAAGGTCAAAAGTTTTTTTGGAAAATGAGAGAATTGTATGAGAATTGAATTTATTCTTAATTATACTCATAAAACCGGGATTAGCACAAGATCGTAATGTGCTGGCCAATAGAACTCATGTCAATACCTAGATTGCTATGTGTGAGTAATAATTCTTTATTTCTCTTAACCAATCATAGTTCAAGTATGAGACCACGACTGATTCTGGAGTAAAGGTTGTTATTTCATTAACTGAGAGTTCAATGCAGAGCATACCTTCATGATACATGATAATAATTCTTTATCCGGAAATATCACTCTTTAGTTATATTATTTTTTGTTATTAAAAAATAGTGAAAGAATGTTGCTATTTTTTAATTAATAATTTTTTTTTTTTCATGTTACCGCTGCTTATACGTTTGATTCATATCTGCTCTTGATTAATGGTGTAATAAATTAGTGCAATCTGCTTTTAGTTAATTGGCTGCCATTAGTACCATTGATGGCCAACGTCATTCTTTTTGTCAATTTATCTTTCTTTGATTGCCCAGTTGTGCCCGTTGGAAAAATCATCTAAATTTTTTATTTGCAAGATTGAACTTTTTTATATAAGGGGGCGTCCGTCTAGTGTAGTTTTTTATGTCTGGAGTGTAGTGTTGTCTCTCTTTACAATATAAAGAAAAATTTGTAAAGAAACTCAAAAAGAGGATTGTACGTAGATATTTTATAGAGTATTTTTTTTTATAGAAATTTTTTTAGAGTATTTTCAAATAAATAAAGAGGTTTTCTTTTAGTAGAGTTTTGAGCTCAACCATTTGGATAGAGTAGGTTTGAGGTTTTGAGCTATACAACGATCAGTTGAACTGTTGTATTCTGGATGAGATAAATCAAGAGGAATTTTGCTACACCAGTTCATTTGAAAAAGTTCTGTATACTGCAGGGACTTGAATCTCCTTAAAGAAAGCGAGATTTTCGTACCTCAATCCAAATTGGTTTCATCTTAATTTTAATTTCATTGTAATTTTTATTTTATTATTATCTATTTTCACCAACACAAATCATTTGCAGAAATATCATCACAGGTAAAAGCATTCTTATTATTATTATTTTTTTGGTATTTAAATCGAAGGGGCAAGAGCTTTAGCAGCCATGTCCTAATTTAATTGAGAAATGATATTTGCACATAGAGTGTGTAAGTGCATTACAATCTATTTTAAAAAGTAAATAAATATGAGACATACATAAAAGAAAATTAATTTTTTAATACTAAATTACACCATTTTTTCAAAACGACTGCATGGTATTTACGCACTTTACGACTGTATGTAACATTACTCAATTTAACCGCGTTGGTTACCTGCTACCACTTTTCATTGCCAAATAAAATATTACTATTTTTCATGGATCAATTGACATTGTCAATAATGTTGCACTGTTCACATAACCTTTTTTCTCCCAGCATGTTTTTCTTTTTTCTCCTAGCATGTTTTCCCTATGAGCAAACAATTTGCTAGGTACAATCAGCCATGCAGAACCACAATGCAATTGGCTAACACGTTAGCATCTCTCTTAAAAGCAATCATGTGGCTTGCCATCTCGTGGATCAGAAGCAATCTTGGGTTTCGGTGTACCATGTTTTCAAAAGTCCTCCCACCATCCTCCTAACTATTTGGCCCTCTCCCTCCCTCCATCTCCATCTCCGTTGGACCTCTCCCTCTCCGTCTCCATTTTGTTTTCTTCTCCCTCTTCCTCTCCATATCGTATCCTAAATCCATCCCTCTCCATCTCCATATCACCTGTTTTTTCTACTTTTGGGTGTCCATGGAAAAGCTTTTGGACTTTGTTTTCTCCTTTTTTTTTTTTTGTTATGTTGACATTAACTCTGACTTTGGCCTCTTGAACATGAGACTTATAGTATGACTGTAAGGTAAATTTCTCCTTCTTGGATGATGACCACATCATCTTATCCACTCCTCCAGTTACTCTACAATTGTACACAAGATTGAAGAAATTTATAAATGTGTCAATTTTTCAATCTTGGGCAGCTCTTAAAGAAAATAATATTCCATTAGAGAGAGCCACTAGAGATATCCATACGCCCTACTACTGTTAGATGCATTTCTTTGCTCAATGTTGTATGGTATTGGGTAGGCTTCTTTAAGGATTTGATCTCCATACCATAAGTCGTTCCAGAATTTAATTTTAGAGCCATCCCCAACTACAAACCATGTTATTCAATGGAGATTGGTCCAGCCTCTTCTTATGCATTTCCAAAGCCCCAACCCATGTTGTCCAATCACCAGCACCATCCTCCCCACAATTCACCATATTTTAAATCTATGATCACCCTCCATAAAGCTTCCCTCTCTTGGTGATATCTCTATAATCATTTACCTAATAAATTTTAGTTGAAAACCAACAAATTCCGAATTTCTAACCCACTTTCACGAATTGGGGTACAAATTATAGCCCAATCCACCAAATGAAATTTGAATTCTTCGTCTATTCCCCTTATAGGAAATCTCTTTGCAATTTCTCTAACCAGTGAACCACCTTGCTTGGTATTGGAAATAAAGATAAAAAGTAAGTAGGCAGGTTGTATAAAGTACTCTGCTCTCTGCATTTACTTGCTATTCATCACCATGTTTTCTATGGAAAAGCTCCCTATATATAAGATAAAAGGAGAGGAGGGTGAGGATCAGCAGGCGTGGTACTTCCTTGCATTTTGTGTATCTATTCAATTCTAACTAATTTTTTTGGTGCAGAGCTTGATGCTTTGGAAGCAGACATGGGAATGGAAACTGAAGCTGACGGCGTGCCCTCTTATCTTCAACCCGATAAAGAACCTGATTTGGATTCAGAGCTCAACTTGCCTTCAGCACCCTCTGGACAAGCAGTGCCAGCTGGCAGATCCAATGCCCAGGTAAAATCCACTGAAATTGAAATTGAAATTGAAATAATAATAATAATAATAATAATAATAATAATATAATCTTCATATTTTTCCATGGCACTTGGACACTTGATTACTGCATCTACATATGTCAACAAAGCTAGACTCTTATATGTTCTCAACTAGAACTTTGCACAGTTAACTGTATTTGTTGCATGTTAAATGGATTCTGTCTCAGTTATTAATTCCTCTTGCAAACCTTGGTTCTGACAGGCTCATGACGAACTGGGTTTACCTGCTGTCCCCCGTGCCTCCATTCGTGGTTAGGAATTATTATTGTCTATCCGAGACTCTGTTGGGTGTAGATTTATTATTTGTGGGGAAGCTGGATGGAGCAAGCTCTCGTTCGTTAACATTGTGCAGAACTGAAACTTTTGATTGATATGGTGCTTTTATCTTCTGTGCTTAGCTATTTCCCGTGGATTGGATGGATTTTCATTATAAATACGAAGTAATCTTATCTTGTAAAGATAAAGATGAAGAAGAAGAAGAAAAAGAAAGGAGGAAACGGGGTGTTCAATACATAGATAAACGGATATTGCTCAAGTCACAGGGTAATAATATCTTGCCCTTTTTTTTCAACTTATGTATTTTTTGATGCTGCAATTAAAGATTCATAAATGCCACTGCATCTTAAAAGCAGATAAAAGAGAAAAATGAATATGAGAGAGTAAAGAGATATGATTAACCTCTTTACTTGATGATGTTGCAGAGAAAAAAAACTGTGTTTACAGAGATTGGTTTCTTCTCTTTTTGTGTATGGAAGATGGAATAAAATGAATATAAAACTTTTTATACATCTAAAGCATTTGAAGATTATAAAACAATAATAATATAAAAAATAATATTCTAACAATATTTTATTTAATTTTCAACTTTCATCTCATCTCAATTTACTATCCAAACCTCTCTCAATTTAAGTTTCTTTTTACTGTACACTAGGCTAATTTTGTTATTAGGGTATTTTAATTTATTAATATAAAAACCATTATATATAGAAGGCTAATGTTCATACGTTGCACTACTTGGACAAGTTTGTGAAGCACCACTTAAGTGAATCAACACAATAGCATCAATAATTAAAAGTGAAGGCCAGGCAAAGTTTATTTATAATAATTTGACTGAGGCTGAGTTGCCGATTTGATCAGGTACTTAACAAGTTCTTCCCCCTCAAGCTTTCAACGGTGTCCCTCAAAGTCTCCTCCACAGGAGTAAAGTTAAGGCCTAAACTTTCTGCTTTCTCCTTGGACACCATGTAGATTGGCACAAAAGGCTTATCATCTTCACATCTGCAATGTATGAAACAAAAATCAGATGTGTTTTAACTCGGCTACAGCGGTAGCTGATGTATGTTACAAAAGAGGCCATCCGATTTACAGTTCCAGATTCAAACTGACCATCTTTTCGTTGAGGTGATCAATCTGTTTAGAAAATTATAATTCACCTATTTGTTTTATAAGCATGAATGTATACAGTAGTAGATCTTCAAAGGCGAAACCAGTGTGAATGAAAAATTGACAAGTTGATGCTTGTATAGGTAATGTTTGCATGGACATATAGCTTACTTTTCAGGAAGTTTCATATCTGGGAATAGTTCACGCAAGACCTTAACAGACTCTGAACAATGGATAACCCTTCCAACTAAACAATATCTACCACTGGCTGATGGATTCTCGAAGGCTAGTATATGTGCAGTAGCAACATCTCTAACATCTACCCATCTGCTGGTCATATTTGGAAATCTGTCTGGCCCTGCATAAGATAAATTGTCAACTGCTTGCATCACAATTGCATCTTTTAGAAGAGAGAATTAGGAAAAATCACTTGACGTTAGCTCCCATATTTTCTGGCCTGGCTGTGGGTTGAGCATAGGTTAGGTTTTTGTGGTGTCTTTACCTTGAAGTTTCGTCTGAAGCACCACAAGATTTTGCTAGTGATCCTATTTCCATATAATCTAATACAGAGCCTTAAACAGCACAAGGCGTTGCATATACTGAAATGCAATACGCTAATTCTAATGAAAAATAGAAATAATATTTTATGGCTGACATATGGAAATCATTTAAAAGAGAAAATAGATGGTGGATGCATGGATGATAACATGGATAAGAATTATACACTGGACTACTGAGAATTCAGGAAATAACATGGATTGGAGCACTAGCACACTCCTTTCTTCAAAATTACAGTTCTTCTGACAAATCAAAACCTGTTTTCATTTGGCAAACAGTTCCTGAGAGTTGCAGACTTGAAGTGACTTGAGTAAGAAACATAATTGAAGTACTCACACAACTAATGTGGCCAAAAACGTTTTGCACATAACATTCACTCATCCAGCTATTTAAAAGATTCATTTTACTGCTCCCACTCAATATGAAAGGGTTTAATCATTTTCCTTTCTGAGGTTTCCACAGCAAGAGGTCCCAACTTTTATAGGTTGAACCCATACGACATCTTCCACTTGTTATTTATATCGGGAGGACATGTCATCTGGTACAAGGACCCTCAGCAGGTTCTTCAACAGAGTTTATTTCTTTAACAAATGAAAATATTTGTCAATATTCAAATTAAAAGTAACAATAATCACACTGGCTGAAGAGTACCATTTACAAGTTTGAGAACTAGCTCCACGCTAGTATTAAGAGTTGGCTGTAAGAGAGGGCCAATCACCCACCCTGGATTCATTACCACCACATCAATACCATTTTCTTTCGCAAATTTCCAAGCAGCCTCCTCCGCTAGGGTCTTTGAAAGCATGTACCAAAGCTGATGAAAACAAATATTTTTAACAGACAGTGTAAAAGTAATGGGGGCAGAATATCTTGAGTATATATCAAGATGATACTATTATCCTTGTTTCCCTCAATCAACTCGTCTGGAAGCCAAGCCAAATCTGGATATTTGAATTAAGATTCTGGCCTGGCCAACGCCAAATGCTTATATCCAGGTCATGGAGAAACTTAATTAAAATTCAGATATAGTAGCAGCAAAGAAAAATAAAGCTTAACATTTATAATGGTGTATAATTTGTTCTTCAGACCTATCAGTAACACTAGAACAAATATATAATTGCAGTGATGCAGTTTAGTTTATGTGCGTTAAATGTGAATGAAATATGAAGGATTAGATGAACGAGATCACTGCAAAAACTTCCAGTGTAAAAAAGAAGTGAACCATCAAGGGGGAAAAGAAAACAAAAGAAAGAAGGTAATAAAGAAAGAAAATAAAATAATAACGTGATAATATTCATTTTACAAAAAAAAAAAAAGTGATAAAACCATTTCATAAAAAGTGGTTTATGAAAGGTATGTAGAATGTAATAAGAAAGCAGAATGTTGCACCTTTGATTTCTCACAAAAAGCAGGATCCGAAAACCATGTCTCATCAATTACTACATCAGGACCAAGAGGCTTTCCATTGAATGCTACTGCTGCCATTGAGGATGTTATGACAACTCTTTTCACAGATGAAACTTTAGCACAAGATCTAAGAACATTAAGTGTTCCCTTCAATGCTGGGTCAATTAGTTCTGCCTGAAAGAAATATAAACAAACATATGCACTAATGAATTCCAATATAGACTCTAGCATAGTATCTGGACAGATGGTATTTTGTTCCCTTATAATTTCGGATCAGTTCAAAGTGATGCTAACAAAGGCTTGCATGTAAACAGTGGAGAAAATCCATAGATAATATCAATGGGAGATAAGAACAGCAGCCAATGAACATCAACAAAAGTTTAAACAAGAGAAATAAGAAGAGGGTAATCTCATCTAACTAAATCCATAAAATAATCAACTTAGAAAAGCAAATCATGGAAATTTGATATGAAGCATATGGACTACTTTAAACCATAAGGGGACAAGAGAGTTTCATTCACTTTTGTTAAACACCCGAGCATTACACAAAATTGGTCATTCTTTGGCATACATGACTTTGCATTGATCCAATTAATACGAAACAAAATGTACCTGTGGATCTGTGGGATTCATAAAAACAGGACTAGCTGTATGAAAAACGCCCTCACATCCATCAACCAAAGAATCGAAAGATCCTTCTTCCAGTAAGTCTGCTTTGAATAGATGAAGTCTTTCCTTAGCTCCATCTAGAGTAAGTAAGTGCTCTGTCTTCTTTGGGTCATCTGCGGCACACATTTAAAGCAGAACCCATAAATCCCTAAATCACATCATTTTCATGCTAAATTGGCTCAAAATGTTATATAACCAATTTAAGGAAAATAAATTTCAGAAATTCACATCATTTTCACTTTCCTTGTTCCGGTATTTCTGATGACTAAGCACAACACAAAGTGGCCTTTTATTCACAAATTAAATCCACTGCAGATGTTTTGGGTCTGTTCTGTACTCAAAATTACTCTCATTATTTGTTTTTTAAATTTTGAATAATTGCTGCAGAGCACCTTCAATTCCTCTCCAGCTAGAGAGAGAGTTTTGACAGTGAGAGAGGTAAGGAGAGAGAGCAAGGGGAACAGAAAAAGGTGGACTGTCTATTTTTATTCACGCTAATCTGATGTTTGGAAGTTAATGGGTGCTAACATTTTTCTTTGAGATACCCCCCTGAAGTAACTGTTTATGGTGCATCCTTTCAACCAAAAAAATGAAAAACCTTATCAATTTACCATCACCAATTTACTCCATCTTCTCCTTCTCAAGTATCAAGTTTTAACTTATAAAAAAAATGTACCAAGTTCCGATAAAAAAAAATGTACCAAGTTTATGAGATCCTAGAGAAGTATTCAAGAATCTGATTTCTCTGTGAACATTCAAGTATCCGATCTCGAAAATAAAAAATGTAATCCGTCTAGTGATTACTAGGAAGTTCGGAGCAATGTAAAATAGTAGATGATCGAACCCAGTTAACTAAGTGGGATCAATCCTAAACGCAAACGATCAGCATGATCATTAAATTGGATCCAGAAAGGACTAGGCTTTCAACACAATTCTTAAAGTTCATGGCTTTGGACAAATTCAAACATAATCATTTTATTTAAATAACTCAAACAAGATTATCACAACTCAAATTAGTAAGCTTACTCCATTCGACCAATAAAGATTCCACTACTTATAATCAAAATTATAACAATTACTTCCGTTAAACTGAATGAGCTTAGCAATGAATCATCTTATTAGTGAAATAACAAATCTGGGTGGTTCCCATGTATTTACGCAAAGAAATCAAAAGCTGTGAAAGGAGACTTGGTAGTACTGACTTGGATCACGAACTGAGGCTTTGACAGTGTAGCCGCGTTGGAGCAAGAGCTTCACCAGCCATGACGCTATGTAACCGGACGCTCCAGTTACACACACCACCTTCTCTGTTCCACAACTCATTGTCTCTTTACCTTCTGTGCTCCACTGCTGAGTTCTCTGTTGAAACCTTCTAGGGAAAATAGCCTGGCTGGGCTGAAGCATTCTACTGATTTAAATAGAGATTACAAGATTAACGAAATACTTTACCCAAGATAGATCTAACAAATCAGAAGCCTTAAAAGCCAGTTTTGTTAAAGATGAGATGATATATTTGATTAAAAGTTAAATAAAATATTATTATAATATAATTTTTTAATATTTATTTTATATTATATAAAAATTTATAAAAATTATAATGATTATATATTTATTAACAATTAAAATTTTACAACTAAATTACAGCAGGGCGTCTCTCTCCTACACATGGGAACCATTGCCTACACAAGATTCTCTACTTATGTACAGTTGAGAGGATCACGACATTTCGTTTGCAACTTGTTGGTATTTTTTAATTAATAATTTTTTTTTTTTCATGTTTCTGTCGTTTATCGGTTTGATTCATACCTACTCTTGAGTAATGGTGTAAGAGCATCCACATTGGTATATGCATCTGCATATGCAAAGTCATTTTTACATGATATTAACATAATTTGATCTACATTGGATTCTTCATCTCTAAAATTTTAGCTAACTATAAACAGTATTCTTACAACTTTCCATACTCACTGTTTTGTCTCCAAATGATAATTTATTAATTATTTCTCTCTCCTCCCACACTCTCTCTCCCCGAAACAACCCCCCAAACGGGATTATTTCATTCTCCCTTTCTCTAGTCTCCGAATCCCTCTCTCGACCCATTTCGTGCCAACCGAAAGAAGCGAATCCGTGCACCTCTCTCTCACGGCGGTTGACAAAGCCTGCGACTGCTGAAGGGAATCATCACGGTTTCGGGTTTTCAAAAATTTCAACTATTTCAGGTATGATTTCTCCCCCTTTCTCTTCTCGGTTTGGGTTAGGGTTTTACATTGGTGAAATTGTTTTGGAAATTTCTGTTGCCATTTCTTGATTTCATGTTGTTCTTGGTTTTAGATTAAGGTTTCTGATTTTCAAATGAAGAAAATCCTCCCCTGTTTTCACATTTTCTTAGCAGGCAAACAGAAATTCCTCCCCTGTTTTCTCGGCTGCCAAACAGAAATTAAAAGGCAAGAAAATCAGAGTAAAAACTAACCAAAGAGATAATTAAAAAAAAAAAAAGAACTGATGGCCGAGGGGTTCAGTGAGAGAGCATGCATGGGGCAGTTGTGTGGTATTTGTCATATATATATATTTTGATAAAACTAGCTCTCTACACTAAATAGAAAAATGAATGAAGAAAAATTTACAGATAACCATTCAAATAAATTAATTGTATGCTTCAAAAAAACGTAGAACATACATCTCTAGACCCCTCCACTAATAGAAAGAACAAAGAAGAAACTTCCTATTGCATAACAACACCCGAATTACATCTGCTCTCAACACCTGAATTAAAGGAATCCCACCACACAAAGGATCAACCTGGTTTCATCCTTATGGTTTGTAAATTGATTATAACAAGTTCCTAAACAATTGCATGAATTTTGATAAAATAATTTTATCTTATGGTTTTAGAGTGATTGATGCTAATAAATGTGTTTATTATAAAATAGATAATAATGATTTTGTGATCATATGTTTGTACGTTGATGATATGTTAATATTTGAAAGTAATCTTCAATGTATAGAATAAACTAAAGGGTTTCTTGTTTTAGCAGCTACATGTACAGAAATAGAATGGAAATTCTATTGGGTCTATGAATTCTGTGCAGCAAGAGTATTTCCATAATCTTCAAATGGAAATTCTTGAGGAACAAAGAAATAAGGCCTAGGGTGGTACATAGTTGTCATTTTTGTTTTGTACAGTTTTTGAATGTGTATTTTGGATACATTGGTGACATTGTTGTGGATATTTATATACTATGGTTGCTATGAATACCAAACCTTTTTTTGTACCTCTCTTTATGGGCCTTTTGTTGTGTTGGTGGTTGATGGTGGGTGAGAACATTTTGTTGGATGAATTTTGTTGTTGGTGAGATATTGTTGTATTGTTTGCTGCTTGCTGGTGCTGGAGCCGCTGGAGGACCCAATGGCAAGGCTGTTTTTGTTGCTGCTGAATGGTGTTGAAGGGTGCTGGAGCTGGTGCTAGAGCTGCTGAAGGGTGCTGCACGTGCAGTTATTTTCTGGTTGCTGAATTTGTATAAAAATTAACTTTTTGCAACTTGTATTAAGTTGATTTTGATACATAGAATTAGTCACATGTAAATTCTAAAGTTGCTATTAGTCAAATGTAATCTGAAGTTGATATTAGTCAGATTTTATTATATATAGAAAGCTGGAAATTTGGATGCAATGAAATTGGGTATGGATGCAGCACAGTCTCTATTATTTCATTGATAGGTTCGGTTTTAATGGATATTATCTATGTACTGGGTACTGATTGCATGTACAAACCAGTGCATAGAAATTGCAAGGTAAAAAAATTAATATTAGGCAAAAAAAAAAAAAATTAAAATGATAATATTTTATTATTATTTTGCTTTAAATATGCATAAGCCAATGTGTGAGTTTTGTTGAAATGATAAAGTGGATATGCAAAAGACTTAATTTTACATATGCATATACATATACCAATGTGGATGCTCTAATAAATTAGTGCAATCGGCTTTTAGTTAATTGGCTGCTATTAGTAACATTGATGGCCAACATCATTCTTTTTGTCAATTTATCTTCCTTTGATTGCCCAGTTGCCCGTAAGAAAAAAGGGATATATTTTTTATTTGCAAGATTGAACTTTTTGATATAAAGGGGCGTACGTCCGTCTAGTGTCGTTTTTATGTTTGGAGTGTAGTATTGTCTTTTTATATGATATAAAGAAGAGTTTTGTTATGTACAAACAAAATCACGTATTAATCTATATATTAATACTGATTTCTTCGTAAAGAAAAATCAGTAAAGAGACTAAAAATGAGAGTTGTACGCATATATTTTTTAGAGTATTTTTTTTATAGAAATTTTTTAGAGTATTTTCAGATAAAAGAACGGTGTTCTTTGAGTGAAGTTTTAGACTCAACCACTTATACAGAGTATGTTTGAGTTATACGATGATCAGTTAGACTGTTGTATCCTAAATGAGACAAGTCAAGAGAAGTTCTGTTGCACCAGTTCATATAAAAAAGATTTGTATACTGCAGATGACTTGAATCTCCTTAAAGAGAGCGAGATTTTCGTGACTCAGTCCGAATTAGTTTTGTCTTAATTTAATTTCACTGTAATTTTTCTTTTATTATTGTGTATTTTTACCAACAATCTTAAGGAGATTCCATATGGAGCCTATAATCGAAAAATGCACAGAAAACATTGAAGATCTCAACAAGCCCTTCATTTTCAAGGAAGCAAATTTCAAGAGATTGAAGAGTAATGTGCTATTCTACCTAAGCCTTTTGAATGTCTCGTATGTTCTCAAGACAAAGGTAAATTTATTTTATGAAAATTATGCCTTGCCCAAAGGTCAGAATTCAAGAAATAGTGATTTGAAGCCACAAAGAATTTTTTTAAAAAAAAAAAATTAGTAGACCTCTTAAAAAAGGTTTTCCAAGCCAAATGAGTAAGAATTAATGACCCCCTTCACAAATTCAATCTTGTTTTGTTAGTTGGGCAATTTGCTCGAACTTGCAAGTTTTTGAAAATAGAAAATAATCATCAAGTTAACGTAATTGAAGAACCATTTGTAGCTATGATTACAGACATTAACTTGCTTCATGAATTTGTTGAAGGGTAGTGGGCAGATTTCAGTGTCAATAGGCATGCCTACTATGATAAAAATTGGTTCAAAAATTATACTCCCTTTGGAGAAGAGAAAACAATTACTCTTGGGGATTCAAGTAAGATCAAAGTTGTTGGGAGTGGTGAGATTGAGCTAAAATTTACATCTGAGCGTATATTGACACTCAAAGATGTGCTTTATACACCATCTATGAGGAAGAATTTGATGTCGAGTTTTTTACTCAACAAAGCGGGTTTCAAACAAATTCTTGAATCCAATCAATATATTATAATGCAAAATGGAGTTTTTGTGGGCAATGGCTATGCTTGTGATAGAATGTTTTAATTGAATGTTGAGCATAAACTGTTGAATGTTTCTGTTTATATGCTTTCTTCTTTAAATTTTTGGCATGCACATTTACATCATATCAATAATAGTTATGTTGCTATCATGAGTAGTTTTAGATTAATTCCCAAACTGACAAAAGATTTCTAAAAATGTGACGTTTATAGTCAAACAAAAATTACAAAATGGCCTCATAGAAGTGTTGAAAAAAAAAACAAATTGCTAGATTTAATTCACACAGATTTTTGTGAATTTGAAAGAATTTTAACTCGTAGAGGAAATAGATATTTTATCACTTTTATTGATAATTTTTCAAAATACACGTATGTTTATTAATTAAAAAAGAAAAGTGATGTTTTTGAAAAGTTCAAAGAATTCTTCCATAAAGTTGAAAATCAATTTAGTAAAAAGATTAAAAGATTGAGAAGTGATAGAGGCTGAGAGTATGACTCAAATGAGTTTAATACTTTTGTTGAGTCATCGAGAATTATTCATGAAACTACTGCACCATATTCACCTGCATCTAACGGTGTGGCTGAAAGAAAAAATAGAACGTTGATTGAGTTAACAAATGATATGCTTATTAATTCAGGTGCTCCCTTAAGTTTTTGGAGTGAAGTAGTTTTGACTGTTTGTCATGTTTTAAATAGAGTGCTTTACAAAAATTCAAAAACTACACCTTTTGAATTATGGAGAGGGTATAAGCCAAATTTGAGATTTTTTAAAGTTTGGGTTTTGTAAGACTAACCGATCTTATAAGGCCCAAATCACTTGTGTGTTTCTTGGATATGCAAAAAATAGCACAACCTATAGATTTTTTTTTATATTGAAAATAATGTTATTTTTTAATCAGGCGAATCAATTTTTCATGAAGAAAATTTTCCTTAAGAATTTAGACAATGTTATTTTTAAATTTTCCTTTTAAATTTGAGATTTAAATCCAAAAATCAGGCGAATCAATGTTATTTTTTCTAAAGCTAATTTTTCTATTTCTAAAGAAAATGAAGAAATTTTTTAATTAAGAGGGAGTAAGAGAGCTAGAATTGAAAAAAAAAATTGGTCCCAATTATTATATTTATAATATTGAGGAAAATCCAAATACTTTACAAGAAGTTTTAACATCACCCGATTCCGTGTTTTGGAAAGAGGATGTGGATGATGAGATGGATTCACTAATTTCTAAGTTTTAATTATCACTAGGTTGCAAAACCATAGGGTGTAAATGGGTCATTAGAAAAAATTTAGACTGGATGGAACATTTGAAAATTTCAAGGCTAGGCTTGTCGCAAAAGGTTTTAAACAAAAAGCCGACCTTGATTTTTTCGACATTTTTTCTCCAGTTACAAGAATAACATATATTAGATTATTGATTGTCATTGCAGCAAATTATAATTTAAAAATTAATCAAATGGATGTTAAAACAACTTTTTCAAATGGGGACCTAGATGAAAAAATTTATATGGATCAACCCAAAGGCTTTGTAGAGCCTGTCCAAGAAAGCAAATTGTGTAACTTGACAAAATCCATATATGGCTTAAAACATGCCCCTAAATAGTGAAATGAGAAATTTGATTCTTGCATGATTGAGAATGGCTATAAGTCAAATGAAAGTGATAAATGTATTTATCATAAATCTTGGAAATATTCACATGTTATTATTAGCCTATATGTTGATGATTTATTGATATTTGGTTCTAATTTGCATGTCATAGATTAAACAAAAAGCATGCTTAGTAATCATTTTGATATAAATGATCTTGGTGAGGCTAATTTTATTTGTGTATGAAAATTACCAAAACATTTGATTGTATTTTTCTTGATCAATTGCATTACGTAAATAAATTATTAGAGAAATATAATTATGTTGGATGCAAGCATGATGTTACTCATTTTTATTCTAGTGTTCATTTATTTTCCATTGAAAATGATGATGACGTGATTAATCAAAAGGAATATGCTAGCATGATTTAGAGTTTACGTTATGCGACTAATTGTACTAGACTTGACATTGCTTATGCGGTAGGAGTACTTAGTATATTTACTACCAAACTTGGAAGAGACCATTGGTATGCAATGGATCGAATAATAAAATATTTATTCGGTACAAAACATTATGGCTTGTTTTATAAAAGGTATCCTATTGTACTTGAAAGCTCTAGTGATGCTGATTGGAATATCTTGTCAAGAGATTCTCTTTCAACTATTGTTTATATTTTTACCTTGGATGGTTGTGTTGTACATTGGAAATCTTAAAAACAAAAGATTATTTGCCAACTCAACCATGGAAGTTGAACTTATAGCTTTAACTTCAGCAAGTGAGGAAGCAAATTGGTTGAGAGATTTATTACATGAGATTCTGTAACAGCCCGCTAATTCTTATCTCTGTACCATTCTCTTCTCTTTTCTTTTCACACATAGTAGACAGCAAGACAATCCGTTTTGGATTCTTTCCCGATAGCAATCACATCTCTCTCGTCTTTACCCTCATCTGGAATCACGCGTATAGATTATCTTTTCCGTAAATCACGTAATTTGTTCTTCACCGACAACTGTAAAATCATGAACAGTTTTATCCTTAGCGTTGTACCTCGATGGCGTTTTCCCGGATCTTATCCATCGAATTTCAAAGTATTAGATAAGCTTGTTTTTAAAGTAGCACAATTATAATAATTTAATGAGCTCTGAAAATATTATAATTGTGGATAATTATTTAGATTAAATATTTTAGTTGTTTTAAGATATTAAGATGTTTAATTTTACGTTGAAAACTCTTATTTAAATTAATTGGTTTTATCATCTTCGATTAATTAACGGTACTTTATCATTTTATATAATGATGAGGAAATATTATTTTATAAATTTTAGTTTATAAAATAATATTCTACCTTAATTCATCGTGGTGTTTTATTTAAAGTGTTTTATTTAAAATAAAACATTTACGCGTTTTTAATCAGTGTTTTAATTCACCGTTGAATTATTTGAGGATCCCAAAACGTAGGATTGAAGTTTATTACCTAGGCTCCTACCCTTTTTCCTTCATTTTTCCTTTTTTCTTTTTTTTTCTTCTCTTTCCTCTCCTTCTCTCCATGGTCGACTTACACCCTTCCACCATAGCTGATCGGTTCTAGCTTCCTACCGGCGCCACCTCCGGCCGCCGTGCCTCACCTCCACCTCCGGCATGTCCCTCCCTCACCGGCGAACACATCTGCACCGGAGGTGTGCAACGCCGGCCACCAATTCTCTCTCTCTTCCCGTGCTCTTCCTTCTTGTCTCATTACCGTCGCCGCCCCTTTGACCGCCCGTTTCTCCGCCGTCCGGTGGAGGTGTCGTACACCACCCCCGCCATTCTCTTCCCCTTTCACCATAGTTCATACACACCAATTTTCAGAGCCATCGGACCAGCCGTTAGTCGCCGAGAGCCCCCGGAAGTTGCTGCCCCTGCCCTGTTTTCTCCCCTGTTGCCGATTTCTTTCTCCGCCCAGAACCGCCGCTCGCCGGCGGCGTGGACTACACCACCCACCCAGATTTCTTCCCCTCTCACCGGTGAACATCCCCTCCAAGTTTCACCTCCATCCGAGCCACGGTTAGCCGCCACTCTCGCCTCCAAACAAATGGGTTTTTAAGGCTTTTCACCATTTTGGACCACCATACACGGCCAAATCAGCCACCAAGCACCACCATTGGATTCACCACATCAAGGGCTTCCTCCCCATGTCTTTCTTTTTCCCAAACTCTCACTTTTTCTCATATGGGTTTCTCAAAACACCCGTTCGGTTGCACCACCGTGCGCCGCCGTACACGGCCACCCGTGGTGTTTCACCACCACCATCTTGTTCCTCTCATCCTCATGAACCTCTCCAAGAAATTTCATGGCCAACGGAGCTTCGTAGAGCTCACACTCTCCCGCACTCTCCAAGGCCAAAAATGGTTTCAAACGGCCGATCTGCCGCCGTTAGCCACCGTCCGACCACCACCTCGCCACCACAGCTCCACCACATGTTCCTCTACCTTTCCCTAGCTTTCCATGAAGTTCTATGGCTTTTCGCTACCTCGCGTCTCCTCCGCTCACCGTTCGGAGTTACTGTTCACGGCGTGATGCCGCCGTGCTCCGCCACCTTTGACCATCACAAGGCGACCGTGAGTCTTCCAAGACCACGCCTAGCCTTTCTCAAGCCCAAACTACCACTTTATGTGGTGGACAGACACCGTACCGCCACGTATGCTCCTCCGACGCATGTTCGTGACGAGCAGCGAGCGACGCACGGGTTATCCCGTCGATGGTATAACCCTCTATCTTTAGTTATTTATGTTTAACATAGTTGATTTGGTTGGCTGTAGACTGTGTAGTTAGTGTTTGTGGAGTTCGCTGCGTAGTTGTGAAACGAAGTGTGGTTGTGAAGTGTTAGGCTTGATTTTGTAGTTTTGTGGACTGTGCTGTGAAGTATAGGCGTGAGATGGATGCCGTAGATGTGATACGGCGGGTTGTGTGAAGAGAATACGCGTGTAGCGTATTCTGTGTAATGCAGCGACGCGCCGCGCGACGTGCGCTGTAGTGATGTGGGTCGTAGAAGGAAGGGAGTACGCATGTAGTGTACTCCGTGTGGTATGGCGATGCATCGTGTGATGTGCATCGTGTTGATGAGTGTTGTAGCGAAGGAAGTACGCGTAGCGCGTACTCCGTGTCGCGTAGCGATGCACCGTGAGACGTGTATCGCAGTGATGGGTTTTGTAGTGTGAATGGAAGAGAGTTCACGTGAGTGTACTCTGTACTAAGTCGTGATACACCGGATGGCGTGTCACGAAGGGTTGGATGGCGTAGCAGAGAAGTGTGGAGCGTATGGTGTAATGTTGGGAAACTGTATGACAGTGTCCCGAAGCAGTGATGATATGGATTATAGTCCGGGATGACTGGTGTCATCTTGTGGTTGACTATGGCTAAGAGTATATGGATTGAGAAATGAGTTGTTTGTTTGGTTGTTATTGATAATTTTAATGAACTTGTTTTAGTGCAAAGGCTTTCTGAAGTCAATTTATCTCTTCCGAGTATAGTGAAACCTCAAGTTGGCCGTGGTGTTGCAAGTGCTTACAATATGGCAATTGAGTTCAGAAGTGAAAATCTTAAGGACTTGAGTGTTCCTCTTCCAGCTGTTGTGCAGTTCCTCGTGTCTCGCGCTCTATTCTCATAGAACGCGACGATCGAGGTAAGTTAGCCTCTAACTTACTATCAGTTTATTGTGTATGTGTGATGGGTAAGAGAACTACAATTTATGTATGTATGTTATCGTATATGCCATGTCATGCTATGTCATTACATGTTTATCTGCTACGTATGATTTAATCTCTCATGAATAATTATCTGTTACATAATCTTTTCTGTCATACAATGATGTATGTTATAAGTATGCCATGTTAAGTATGCCATGAAATGTTATGATTAAATCATATTGTGCCATTTACAAGTATACGCCATGTTAGAAAAGTATATGATATTAATTAATATCTCATGCATTAAGAAAGATAAGACATGTTATGTTACGTATAATACGTGGGGCCACAACAACTGTGGAGTACGTATTATATTTTATGTTACGTGAATACGTGGGGCCACAACAACTGTGGAGTACGTATTATATTTAATGTTACGTATATACGTGGGGCCACAACAACTGTGGAGTACGTATTATATTTTTATGTTACGTGTATACGTGGGGCCACAACAACTGTGGAGTACGTATTATTTTTTATGTTACGTGTATACGTGGGGCCACAACAACTGTGGAGTACGTATTATATTTTATGTTACGTGTATACGTGGGGCCACAACAACTGTGGAGTACGTATTATATTTTATGTTACGTGTATACGTGGGGCCACAACAACTGTGGAGTACGTATTATATTTTATGTTACGTGTATACGTGGGGCCACAACAACTGTGGAGTACGTATTATATTTTATGTTACGTGTATACGTGGGGCCACAACAACTGTGGAGTACGTATTATATTTTATGTTACGTGTATACGTGGGGCCACAACAACTGTGGAGTACGTATTATATTTTATGTTACGTGTATACGTGGGGCCACAACAACTGTGGAGTACGTATTATATTTTATGTTACGTGTATACGTGGGGCCACAACAACTGTGGAGTACGTATTATATTTTATGTTACGTGTATACGTGGGGCCACAACAACTGTGGAGTACGTATTATATTTTATGTTACGTGTATTCATGGGGCCACAACAACTGTGGAGCATGAAGTATGGGGCCACAACAACTGTGGAGCATACACTACGTGAGACACAGCAATTGTGACACGTAGAATACGTGGGGCCACAACAACTGTGGAGTACGTATTAAGTCAAGTTTCAGATCAAGTGCATGATAAGTCAAGTTTCAGATCAAGTTCATGTTTTGTTATGTACACGTACATGTTATGTTCATGATCAAGTTATGTTCCAAGTTCATGTTCACATCATGTTAAGTTCACGTTTACAGTATGTCTCAAGTTCACGTTTATGTCATGATATGTTCAAGTTTATGTTATTTTCAAGTTCATATTTATGTTATGCATGTTTACGTTCATGCTACATTTCAAGTCCATGTTATGTTTTAAACTCAAGTTCATGTCATGTTAAGTCAAGTTCAGTTCACGTTTAAGTTCTGGTTATGTCATGTTATATGTCAAGTTATGCTATGCTTATGTACGACTTTACTTATGCATTTATGCTTTTACTGCCATGCATGCATCTTTAACCTGTGTGTGAGTTTTATGTTAACTTACTGAGATTTGTAATCAAATCTCACTGTGGTAGTCCCAACTACCATTCCCCCCGAATGGTAGATCTTGTTACAGGACCCAAAGAAGAATTGGAATCTGACCATCTGAATACGGTCATCTAGGCTACGGTGCGATGTTGATGATGGTATAGTATTTAACTTAGGTTAATGCTTGTACTTTTGGAGTTGTATCTCAAGTATTCTTTTGATCACAACCATTTTGGACTAGTGTAGTGATCACGGCTTTTTAGTATGTTTTTATGTATGAAATATGTTTCAAGTATTTGGGATATTTTTAGTTTGGTGCATAGTATTGCTAAAGAAAAAAAAAAATTATCCGCTGCGAATATTGCATAATGCTAGATGCATGTTAGGAACATTGCATCTTATATGTCATGAACGGGGGCAGGTAACCTTGTGTTGCATGTCTCGACGCTTCAAATGTCCGTTCAATCCCAAGCGGAATTTGGGGGCGTCACAGATTCCATTATGGGAAAAACCAGTTCCACCTATTTTAATTCATTGTGATAGTACTACTACTATTGGTATAGTACAAAACCGTTATTATAATAGTAAATCCAGATCCATATGAAGAAAACACAGCACAATGAGATTCACTGGCCCGACCCAACCCGAAAACACCAATATCCGACCCGACACAATTCCGTTCCATACTGATGACCCGTTAACCGATTACCCAATTACTGTTTTTGGGTTGGGGCAGGGGAGATTTCTCTCGATATCCCAATTCCAAATCACAATCAAACCCACGATAATCATCTTAAAATCGAAATTGGATGGAACCCATATACCAAATATGATGATAGTAGAGAAAAACAAAGAGATTGACTAGACCTAGAAGAAAAACCTAGAAAGATTTGACAAGATTCTGCACCAACGCCTCCACAACAATTCTGGACAAGGAGAATGAAACATCCATACATTCAGTGCTAGCCTCTGAACCCATAGATCGCTCACAAAACTTGAGATTACCCAACGACCTCTTAAGCAGTGAGAACCACAGCCCCATCGACCTCCTTGATCTTCTTCTCGGCGACCAAAGCTTGTCGACGTTGACGATTGGGCAGTAGAACTTGTTGCGCAGCTTGTGGAAATACCTCATGCCATCCTTGCCAAAGTACCTTGGATGGTATTTATCGAAGAGGGTGCGGTGGTGGTGCATCCCTCCGGCGTTTCTCCTACCTCCCAAGTGCTTCTTGATACGGTCGTGCCCATCATTGACGTTCAATCGCTTCTTCCAATTCTTCTTCAGTTAGGTTAGGGTTTCAGGAGAGACGGTTAGGAAATTGAAATCTATATAGGTTAAAATCGGGTAACAGGAAATACCCATTTCTGATTTTAGCAGTAAACGGGTTGAGTTCTCAGACCAGGTTAATTTGAAAAACGGGTTGGGTTTCCGGGCTTTTTGTTCAGGCCTAACGTGGATTATGTTAAGTCTTGTGATAATCTTATAGATCCGCTAACCAAAGCCTTGACAAGAGAAAGGATTTGGAATACATCAAGGGGAATTTGATTAAAATCCATAAATTCATGATCCATGTATGAGGATACCCAACTTGGGGATTAGAGATCCTGAGAACCAGGTTCAATGGAAAAAACGAATTATGTGATGGTTGTAAGAAATGCACTATTTATTTTATTTCTCATTCCTATTATGTGAGTGTATTTATCTTGTAATGTTTTGGAGGATGCATTTTTTATAGAAATTCTTACTGAAATTCAGTAACTCTTATGAGTAGGATGTTAAAATTACAGGAGCACCATTGACAGATTTCACCTATGTGAGTGTGGGAGTGGGGCCGCTCTCTATGAGAATTGAGTTTTTTTTTTTTTAAGGGAATGAGGATGTCACCTTTGAATTTTTATTAATCAACCCTCATTCATGGCAGAGGAAAATTGTGGTTACAACCCGAGGCTTGGGGGCTACAAAATTCAAATAAAACCGAAACCCAGGCCTAAAAAAAAAACCATATAAACTCAACCACAATACAACTGCTACTAAGAAAGCAAAGAAAAAAAGACACAAAGCAACAACCTGCAAGAAAAAAACATGCACAAACATAGAGTAAGAAAATAATTAACCAAGTGCAAAGAAAGACATACCTGGAGATAAAATCAGCACCCATAACCCACTAGCAACATCTTCTAGTTTTCTGTAGATAGGGAAGACCCCCTCTGTCCAGCCGAATATTACCTCTAATGGTAGCAGGCAACTCGGATAAAGAAAACCATGAGCTAGATTGGCCATTAGCACCCATTTTAGCAAAACCATTAGCAACCGAGTTACATTCTCTAAAATTATGAACAAGAGAAACATTAAGCCTAGCTAGCCAACTCTGAATTTCATCCCAATAATCTTCCATATACCACAAGCCACATCTCTGATTCCTCAACCAGTTAAGCACTAACATGGAGTCAAGTACAATCTTCACAAATACAAGACCCAACAAACTAATGTGCCAAAGCCCATGAAGTAAACCCATCAACTCTGCATAGTTGTTAGAATTGTGCCCAATGGCAACTGCAAACCAGCAAAGTAGACCAACTTTATCATCCCAAATAATGCCTCCTGCACCTGAAGGACCTGGATTACCTAGAGAACAATCATCCACGTTCAATTTAACCCAACCTTGCTCAGGAAGCTTCCACGTGACTGGAATAACAAACTCCTTCCTCATGACGTTTAAAGGCATATTAAAACATTGTAAAATACCTTCATCATGCCAAGAAAGTAAATTAACATCCTTAACTTTGAACGCAATCCAATAGACCCAATATTTTATGGAACACCAAACCTGGTGGACCTATTCCATCAAGCCTTCCATCCTGGCTTTACAACAATGCCCCCATAATTGCCAAGTAATGATAGTTGGAAAGAGACCTAGCAATTGACCAGGGCGAGTAGAATTTTTTGCCTGCCTATACCAACACTCCACCTGCTGTCTCCATGAATAACCTTCCATCCAAGGAACTCCAAGAACCACCGAACATAGATGCTAAATTTTTTCAGCAAAGTCTCCTCTTGCTAGACTATGATTAAGATCTTCATACTTACAATTAGAGCAACAATCACATCGGGAAGCAATAGGAATACCAATTATGCAGATTGTCATCCACTGCCAGACAATCATGTATGGCATTCCACATAGTAATTGACATTTTTTGGGGAAGAGCAGGATGCCAGACCCATTTTGCCCAAGGGAAATCTAGACCCCTCGTGCGAATACAATTCCATGTGCTTTTAGTAGAGGAATTTTTGTCAGCAGTAGGAAGTCAAATAAGCATATCCTTCCCATTATTGACCCGACCCAGTTGCAAAATAAGTTCATCAGCTTTTTGATGTCCAACCAGCCGAGTAAAAAGCTCCATATTCCAACCCAACTCAGTTTTACAATCTTCTAATTTAGGATTCGACATATCAGAAATTTGAATATTAGTGCAAAGAGGGGCATCATCAACCCAATTATCATACCAAAAATGGAGTTTACTCTCCCGAACTTTCCATTTAGAATTAGCTTGCACTAAAGGAATACTTTGCAAGATCATCTTCTAGAAAATAGACCCTTTCTTTGGATCCACCATAGAAATATGTCTATCACCAACATATTTAGCATGAAAAAAATTGGACCAAAGAGATGTACCTTGCAAAAGGCTCCAAGCTAACTTCATGTGAAGATAAGACTACACGTCTTGAAGGCTATGACTTCCCAGCCCACCTTCCGAGATAGACTTACAAAGATCCATCCAAGAACGCCATTTTTTCTTAGCTTTACCATCTTTAACACCCCAGAAAAAGGTGCTGATGATTTTTTGAAGTTTCTCAATCATAGCTTTAGGTGTTCTTAAGATAGAAAGGCTTTGCACATAAATACTTTGAAGCACATGTTTAATGAGAGTCAACCATGCCTCACTTGATAACAATCTGGCTTTCCATCCCTCCAATCTGGACTGAACTTTAGCAATCAAGTCATCAAAATGAGCAATTTTTCAGTCTTCTTGAAATAATAGGAACTCCCAAATATTTAAAAGGAAAACTTCCTTCCATAAAACTAGTGAAGTGAAGGAGTGCCTGACGTCTAGATACTAAAACCTGCGAAGAGAAAAAAAATAGAGGATTTGTTTTTGCTCACTACTTGCCTCGACCACTTTTCATACGTCTTTAACGCATCAGTAATAGCTTTCAAAGAAGCCTTGCCCCCATTACAAAATAGCACCATATCATCTGCGTAAAGCAAGTGAGAAATAATAGGGTACCCCTCGAATGGTAAAACGGAATGAGCTGGCCTATTTGAACCTGATTTTTTATCATCCTCGAAAAAATTTCCTCAACTAAGATGAATAAATAAGGTGAGATGAGGTCACTTTGGCGCAACCCACGACCACCTTTGAAAAAGCCTTTGGGGACATTGTTCATGACCACAAAGAACCAAAGATTAGTGATGCATTGTCGAATCAACATGCAAAAAAATTCTGAGAACTTGAAAGCTTTAAGAACATGCAAAAGAAATGATCAGTCTACGCTATCATAGGCCTTCGCCATGTCAATCTTTAAAGCAAAATTCCCACCATGAGCTAGCTTATTTATAGAATGCATCATCTTTTGCGTCAAACTAATATTCTCAAAGATGTTGCGACCCGAAATGAAGGCTCCTTGTTCAGGAGAAATAATTTTAGCAAGCAGGGGAGAGAGGCGATTAACCATAATCTTAGTGTAAATTTTGTAGAACACATTACATAGGCTAATCAGCCTAAACTTATCAAAACTCGTCAGATTTTCCACTTTCAGGATTAAAACCAAGAAAGTTGCATTGAAAAATCGTGGAAGAGCCATACCTCGAAAAAATTCTGCCACAGTATCAACAACATCAATACCCACTATGTGCCAACAAGGTCGATAGAAACCTAACCCAAACTCATTAGGACCTAGGCTACTATCTTCCGGAATGGAGCAAAGAGCCTCATAGACTTCTTGAGATGAAGGAACACGAGATATGAAATCATTGTCACCCCACGAAATAATCGGTTCGATTAAACCCCCCAGAATCAGCTCATCGCAGCAATTGCCAGCCTCCAAGAATTGAGAAAAATAAGAAATAGCCTCTTCGTGAATCTACTCTGGTGAGGAGAGAATAGTACCATCCTCTGCTTCATCTCTTTCACCTCTTTATGATTATGACGACTGACAACACGGAACAAAACAGAGTTCACTTCGCCTTTCTGAATCCAATCTTGTTTAGCTTGTTGGGATAAATGTGTTTCTTCCCTATCCAACCAAATTGAAAGCTCCAACTGGGAGGCAACGAGATCATCCTCCACATCTTTAGCATACTCAAATTGCAAGCTGGCCTCCAAGCCCTTTATCCAATCCCCAAGCGCTGCTACGTAAGTATCAGTTCTTCCAAATATTTGCTTGTTCCAAGCTCTAAAAGCAATTTTTAGTCTTTTAAGTTTAGTAACAAGCATATATAAATGTGACCCCCCAACAGCATCACCATTCCAAGAGTTCGAGACACAATCGAAAAACTGAGCATGAGAAACCCACATTTGCATAAATTTAAAAGAAAGATAGCCATACGGAACAAACTGATTCTCCAACGAAACTGTCATCGGTGCATGATCAAAAGAAGTTTGCTCCAAGTATTCTAAATTGGCATCAGGAAAAACATCAAGAGTCGATGTATTAAAAAAGCAACGATCAAGTCGCGCCTAGTGCCTGAATCTTCCAGAATGACCATTACACCAAGATAGAGAATTCCCACGGAAAGGCATATCTAGTAGTCCGCAAGAGCCCACCCAACCATTAAACTCCTCCATCACCAAAGCCAATCGTGGCCTGCCCCCTGGACACTCTGAGTCATTCTTGATAATATTAAAATCGTCCATCAGCATCCATGGTAAATGATGAATATTAGCATCCATCAACAAACCCCACAATCTTCTACGCTCCAAGTAGGAACATTTCGCATAAACAAAGGTAATCTGGAAATCATTCAGATTAAAGATTCTAACTGTCAAAAATTGATCTCCCATTCACTCAACAATAAGATTTAAATCCTAAGACCAAAACATCCATAACTTTCCGCCGTCATCAATATTAGAACAACAATAATCAAAACACAATCTATCACGCCACATATCTAAATGGGAATTACTTACCATTGGCTCAGCAATAACAAGGAGTTTAGGATGAAACTTCGATACCAATTTTTTAAGACACTTTCTTGACGTTCCAGCACCCCGAGCATTCCGATACAAGTATGATGTCTTCATAAATTAAGACGGGAGGGCTTGTTTACAACCCTGGAAGAACCCCTTAATTTAATACCTTTCCCATTCCTTTTCTTTTCCAACTGAATATCCGAGTCCAAGACCACAAGGTTGGTTTTTGCTAAATGTTCCAAGACCCGTTCTGAATCAGAATCTGAGCAAACGTGCCTATCAGAGCAGTCATTCTCACGTTCGACCTCCACACAAGCTGGGTCACATCCATCCTGGGCAAGGATTTCAACGATCGTCTATGTAGCATGGTTCTCCGTGTGCATATCCTCAATCGTGTGTGCAAGAATTGCACCAAGATTCGAAGATGCCATATTAGAAATAAACCCCGTTTCCAAATCTTCTTGGACTATAGCCAGCCACAAGCCATCAACTCCTTCTAATGATATAAGAGCTTCCTGCAGCCCCTCCTTTTGAACAACCATCTTGTGAACAGCCATTTCAGCATCATTAGAGATGCCATGCTCATTCTAGTCAGTAACAATTGTGGTGGTCTCTACTGGCGAAACTGCAACCTCTCCACCTTCAACCTCTGTCGTGTGTTCCCTCTCCTGAATCTTCAGTACTTGAACATCTAACTTAGGTCCTGCATCATTTGACGGCCTCTCTACCATCTTACTTGACTCACCCTTCTGAGCCATATCAACAGGATGTGCATCCTTAGTTTCCTTGATAACCCAGGCAAGGTCTGACTTGTCCTTATCTTTTGGTAATTCATTCGGTTTCACATTCCGTCGTTTCCCTTCCCATTTACAAGTCTTAGCATTATGACCTTGAACATGACATCTCAGACAATATGCAGGCAGTGTCTCAAACTCAATAGCTTGATAAAAACTTTGAGGGTTTCTGGGGTACCGATCCACAAAGCCTTAATAGGCTCTTTAGTGACATCCATCTCTAAACAGAGTCTTTCTCCATCCGTGCAAGTAGCATAGCGGGTTGGGTTATCCCGTTGAAGAAATCTACCAATAGTAGCCGTAATGCTGCGAAGAAATGACTCATGGTAAAAGTTTGGAGGGAGACCCGCAACGTGATCCACACTGGTACACAAACAAGCTCTTGATCTTCTTGGAATTTTGTAGTCCAGTGAAATACCCTGTAAGGAACATCATTGATCTCACAGTTCTCACGAGCAAAAGCCTTCACAAAATCGTCTTCCAAAGACAGACGATTTTAGGGTATTTTAATTTTTTGATATAAAAACCTTTATATATAGAAGGCTAAAGTTCATACGTTGCACTACTTGGACAAGTTTGTGAAGCACCAGTTAAGTGGATCAACACAACAGCATCAATAATTAAAAGTGAAGGCCAGGCAAAGTTTATTTATAATAATTTGCCTAAGGCTGAGTTGCCGATATGATCAGGTACTTAACAAGTTCTTCCCCCTCAAGCTTTCAACGGTGTCCCTCAAAGTCTCCTCCACAGGAGTAAAGTTAAGGCCTAAACTTTCTGCTTTCTCCTTGGACACCATGTAGATTGGCACAAAAGGCTTATCATCTTCACATCTGCAATGTATGAAACAAAAATCAGATGTGTTTTAACTCGGCTACAGCGGTAGCTGATGTATGTTACAAAAGAGGCCATCCAATTTACAGTTCCAGATTCAAACTGAGCATCTTTTCATTGAGGTGATCAATCTGTTTAGAAAATAATAATTCACTGGTTTGTTTTATAAGCATGAATGTATACAGTAGTAGATCTTCAAAGGCAAAACCAGCGTGAATGAAAAATTGACAAGTTGATGCTTGTATAGGTAATGTTTGCATGGACATATAGCTTACTTTTCAGGAAGTTTCATATCGGGGAATAGTTCACGCAAGATCTTAACAGACTCTGAACAGTGGATAACCCTTCCAACTAAACAATATCTTCCACTGGCTGATGGATTCTCAAAGGCTAGTATATGTGCAGTAGCAACATCTCTAACATCTACCCATCTGTCGGTCACATTTGGAAATCTGTCCAGCCCTGCATAAGATAAATTATCGACTGCTTGCATCACAATTGCATCTTTTAGAAGAGGGAATTAGGAAAAATCACTTGAAGTTAGCTCCCATATTTTCTGGCCTGGCTGTGGGGTGAGCATAAGTTAGGTTTTTGAGGTGTCTTTACCTTGAAGTTTCATCTGAAGCACCACAAGATTTTGCTAGTGATCCTATTTCCGTATAATCTAATACAGAGCCTTAAACAGACAAGGCGTTGAATATACTGAAATGCAATACACTGACTCTAATGAAAAATGGAAATAATGTTTTATGTTCGACATATGGAAATCATTTAAAAGAGAAAATAGATGGATGCATGGATGATAATATGATAAGGATTATACACTGGACTACTGAGAATTCAGGAAATAACATGGATTGGAGCACTAGCACACTCCTTTCTTCAAAATTGCAGTTCTCATGACAGATCAAAACCTGTTTTCATTTGGTAAACAGTTCCTGAGAGTTGCAGACTTGAAGTGACTTGAGTAAGAAATATAATTGAAGTATTCATACAACTAACGTGGCCAAAAATGTTTTGCACATAACATTCACTCATCCTGCTATTTAAAAGATTCATTTTACTCCTCCCACTCAATATGAAGGGATTCAATCATTTTTCTTTCTGAGGTTTCCGCAGCAAGAGGTCCCAACTTTAATAGGTTGAACCTGTACGACACCTTCCACTTGTTATTTATATCGGGAGCACATGTCATCTGGTACAAGGACCCTCAGCAGGTTCTTCAACAGAGTTTATTTCTTTAATGAATGAAAATATTTGTCAATATTCAAATTAAAAGTAAACAATAACCTCACTGGCTGAAGAGTACCATTTATAAGTTTGAGAACTGGCTCCACACTATTATTAAGAGTTGGCTGTAAGAGAGGGCCAATCACCCACCCTGGATTCATTGCCACCACATCAATACCATTTTCTTTTGCAAATTTCCAAGCAGCCTCCTCCGCTAGGGTCTTTGAAAGCATGTACCAAAGCTGATGAAAACAAATATTTTTAACAGACATAGTGTAAATGTAATGGGGGCAGAATATCTTGAGTATATACCAATATGATACTATTATCCTTGTTTCCCTCGATCAACTTGTCAGGAAGCCAAGCCAAATCTGGATATTTGAATTAAGATCCTGGCCTGGCCAATGCCAAATGCTTATATCCAGGTCAGGAACTTAATTAAAATTCAGATATTGTAGCAGCAAAGAAAAATAAAGCTTAAAATACATTTATAATGGTGTATAATTTGTTCTTCAGACCTATCAGTAACACTCGAACAAATCATATAATTGCAGCAATGCAGTTTATTTTATGTGCGTTAAATGTGAATGAAATATGAAGGATTAGATGAATGAGATCACCTACAAAAACTTCCGCAGTGTAAAAAAGAAGTGAACCATCAAGGGAGAAAACAATACAAAAGAAAGAAGGTAATAAAGAAAGAAAAGAAAATAATAACGTGATAATCTTCATTTTACTTACAAAAAAAATAATGTTATAAAACCATTTCATAAAAAGAAGTTTATGAAAGGTATGTAGAATGTAATAAGAAAGCAGAATATTGCACCTTTGATTTCTCACAAAAAGCAGGATCCGAAAACCATGTCTCATCAATTACTACATCAGGACCAAGAGGCTTTCCATTGAATGCTACTGCTGCCATTGAGGATGTTATGACAACTCTTTTCACAGATGAAACTTTAGCACATGATCTAAGAACATTAAGTGTTCCCTTCAATGCTGGGTCAATTAGTTCTGCCTGAAAGAAATATAAACAAACATATGCAGTAGTGAATTCAAATATAGACTCTAGCATAGTATCTGGACAGATATGGTATTTTGTTCCCTTACAATTTTGGATCAGTTCAAAGTGATGCTAACAAAGACTTGCATGTAAAAAGTGGAGAAAATCCATAGATAATATCAACCGGAGATAAGAACAGCAGCCAATGAACATCAACAAAAGTTTAAACAAGAGAAATAAGAAGAGGGTAATCTCATCTAACTAAATCCATAAAATAATCAACTTAGAAAAGCAAATCATGGAAATTTGATATGAAGCATATGGACTACTTTAAACCATAAGGGGACAAGAGAGTTTCATTCACTTTTGTTAAACACCCGAGCATTACACAAAATTGGTCATTCTTTGGCATACATGACTTTGCATTGATCCAATTAATACGAAACAAAATGTACCTGTGGATCTGTGGGATTCATAAAAACAGGACTAGCTGTATGAAAAACGCCCTCACATCCATCAACCAAAGAATCGAAAGATCCTTCTTCCAGTAAGTCTGCTTTGAACAGATGAAGTCTTTCCTTAGCTCCATCTAGCGTAAGTAAGTGCTCTGTCTTCTTTGGGTCATCTGCGGCACACATTTAAAGCAGAACCCATAAATCCCTAAATCACATCATTTTCATGCTAAATTGGCTCAAAATGTCATATAATCAATTTAAGGGAAATAAATTTCAGAAATTCACATCATTTTCACTTTCCTTGTTCCGGTATTTCTGATGACTAAGCACAACACAAAGTGGCCTTTTATTCACAAATTAAATCCACTGCAGATGTTTTGGGTCTGTTCTGTACTCAAAATTACTCTCATTATTTTTTTTTTAAATTTTGAATAATTGCCGCAGAGCACCTTCAATTCCTCTCCAGCTAGAGAGAGAGTTTTGACAGTGAGAGAGGTAAGGAGAGAGAGCAAGGGGAACAGAAAAAGTTGGACTGTCTATTTTTATTCACGCTAATCTGATGTTTGGAAGTTAATGGGTGCTAACATTTTTCTTTGAGATACCATTCCCCTGAAGTAACTGTTTATGGTGCAAAAAATGAAAAACCTTATCAATTTACCATCACCAATTTACTCCATCTTCTCCTTCTCAAGTATCAAGTTTTAAAAAAATGTACCAAGTTCCGATTAAAAAAAATGTACCAAGTTTATGAGATCCTAGAGAAGTATTCAAGAATCTGATTTCTCTGTGAACATTCAAGTATCCGATCTCAAAAATAAAAAATATACTCCGTCTAGTGATTACTAGGAAGTTCGGAGCAATGTAAAATAGTAGATGATCGAACCCAGTTAACTAAGTGGGATCAATCCTAAACGCAAACGATCAGCATGATCATTAAATTGGATCCAGAAAGGACTAGGCTTTCAACACAATTCTTAAAGTTCATGGCTTTGGACAAATTCAAACATAATCATTTTATTTAAATAACTCAAACAAGATTATCACAACCAGTTAAAGGGGGATGAAAAATTAGTAAGCTTACTCCATTCGACCAATAAAGATTCCACTACTTATAATCAAAATTATAACAATTACTTCCGTTAAACTGAATGAGCTTAGCAATGAATCATCTTATTAGTGAAATAACAAATCTGGGTGGTCCCCCTGTATTTACGCAAAAAAATCAAATGCTGTGAAAGGAGACTTGGGAGTACTGACTTGGATCACGAACTGAGGCTTTGACAGTGTAGCCGCGTTGAAGCAAGAGCTTCACCAGCCATGACGCTATGTAACCGGACGCTCCAGTTACACACACCACCTTCTCTGTTCCACAACTCATTGTCTCTTTACCTTCTGCGCTCCACTGCTGAATTCTATTGATTTATTTAAATAGAGATTACGAAGATTAATTAAATACTTTACTCACAATAGATCTAATAAATCAGATGACTTTTGACTTATTATTATTTATTATTACTTTTAACTTATTTATTTTTATTTAATATTTTATTATTATTATTTTATTACTATTTATAAAATATTTGAAATCCAAATGCAACTTAAGTCAATTTTTGTAATTATATCTCTTTATTAACTATAAAAATTTTACAACTAAATTACAGCTGGGTGTCTCTCTCCTATACACGGGAACCATTGACTGCACTATTCTCTAATTATGTACAGTTGAGAGGATCACGACATTTCATTTGCAACACATTTGCAGAAATATAATCACAAGCAAACGCACTCTGTTTTTTTTTTCTTTTTAATTTTTGTGTTTTTATCGATGGGGCAAGAGCTTCAGCAGCCGTCTCTAAATTTAACCCAAAAAATGATTTATAATCATAGAGTTTACAAATACAGTATAATTCATTTAAAAAAAATAAATAAATATAAAATTTATATAAAAAAATTAATTTTTTAATAATAGGTTTTATATTTTTTTTTAAATGACTGTATCATCACCACTTTTCATTACCCAACAAAATATTACTGTTTTCACGGATCAATTGACATTGTCCGTCAATAATGCTGCACTGTTCACATGACCTTTTTCTCTCGGCATGTTTTTCCCGTGCGCAAAATGCTCTTTCACGGAAAGTGGATGACGCAATATTTAGCAACTATATATGATTTAAATAACATGACATTATGGGATAAAATAAAAGTTTTACGTATCCATATTTCTAAATTATCTACCAATTACTCATCTTTTCTTTCAACCACCTTGTAAAACATTGATTGCTTAAAAGTAGAATATTGTTTCCATTAAAACAATCGATGTTTTAAACTAAATGGATAAACTTTAAAAGTGAAGAAAGATCTTTGTCCCAACTATTTGGCTGTTACATCTTTTCTGCTGTGGAATTTCACTTCTCTTTTTAACGAGAGCTTCAAGAGAAGCATACGTAGAAACACAATGATGAAGCCACTTTACCTGCATGTGGAAGTTTTCTGGTGAAACCAGACGTTCACAAAACCAGTAAGTAAAAGAACAACCACGTAGTTAATCAATGAAAGAAATGGGTACGGGTTCCAGTGATGATGGCTGGCTTAATCAGAAAAGCACTAACCAATGCATTCAACAATTAGGAACAATAAAATTCTTGTTTGCCGAACAAGAAAATAATAATGGGGAACAGATTTATGGTACGAGACTTTCAAAACCTGTTCTTGATAGCACAATGATGCCCTCCTGAGCATTCAAGGAAGACGCCTCTCAGAAGGATGATTTTAGTCATAAAGAGTAAAACATCCCGGCATTAAGAGATTCCTTGAACGCTCCAATATATTCTCTAGCTTTGTAACGAGTCCAAAGATAAATCTATAAAAGATCGTCTCACTTTCCACTTACATTATAAAGATTAGTTGCCAGAAAATCTAGTACCACATGTCATCTGAAGACTACAGTTTAGGAGTGAGACTGAAAGAAATGGCTCTAAAAAGAACATGTTGTAGCTTTGGATGGATCCGCTTCGAACATGTTGGGGATGAAGCAAAGGGCCATATCTTTTCAGATTCCACAATTATAAAAGCCATAATTCAGTATTTTTAGATTCAACTAATGTTAAGTTTTCCCATATCTAACATCTGCCACGCAGCCTCTGATCTAGATCCCTCAGCAGCAGGACTGGACCCAAAATATGAGCTGACCTTGCTATTTGGAGATTTTGCAAAACCAATTTTAACTCTCTCCAGTTCTTTCTTCAGAGACTGATATTGACCTGTAACAATAAACATAGGCATACCATTCAAAAAAACGAGAAGAGAAAAAGAAACACAGATAATATTCATTAAAAATATGCATCCCATAATTTTGGTAGACTAAGAAATATATTAGATGATCATTAACGAAGTAACATCAACTTGACCACTATCAGCATCCTTTGAAAGGTGTTGAGATGAAATCCAAAATCCTGGAGGTAGTAGAACTGATAGTTTCTCATGCTGTTTAAGTGATACTTTCCATAGGAAGCTCTGAAAACAGCAAAAGAACTTATACAGAAAGTAGAAAAACACACCTTCCTACTTTTCCTTTTTTCAATAATCATTGAAATATTTGAGATATTAACATGTCCAAGTTTGATCATGGTAAGGTTTTCAAACAACCATCTTAGACAAAACGCCAAGAAAGGTACCGCCAACCATCCCTCAGAGACAATCTAAGGCAATTTAAAGATGATCCAGTGCCTGCTCCAACTAAAGTTTTTTTAGTCTGTTTGGATACAGGAACATATCTTCTTTTTAATCTCACATTATTAGAATAGAAATCATGCTCTTTTTTCCTTGCCCACAAATTTACTTGAAGAAACTAAAGTAAATTTTTATTTCTCTTTTCTCTGCCCTTTAGAGATACTCATATTTCCATGTCATAAATTTTCTTTTAGTAAAGTAATAAACTCGTAAACAACCATTGTAAGGGGCACAACCCTAATGAATAGCAAGCATAAAAACAAACACCGAAAAAGTAACAAGCCGAGGATCAGAAGTTCTAAAAACTCAAAAAAAGATGAGAAACCAGTGGCTGCCAAACAAGTGGAAAATGATCTTAGGAACAACTTTAACCCTATCACAAAAATTTCATGATTTTTTTTTTCTTGATCGATACAATGATCTTGAAAGTGCAAGTATTTATCGCTTCATAGACAGCACAGGATACACAGTGATATCATCTTCCAAGCCATAGTACCCCAAGGCCTAACAAGACCCTATTCCAACAAGCCATGTGACCCACTTAAACCCATCATCCAAAAACCATGCTATGGAACAAAATTAGAGCAAATGAAATTTCAGAGTGGAAGTGATCCAAAACTAACGACTTTCCATCTAACTCCAGTATATTTTTCTGAATAATTTGAATGCAAGCAACAATTTTGTCCAATAAAATTTTCTCATTGCATAAAAATAATTGCTTCTTGCTAGATTATGTACTGTTAAAGATCAAAGCTAATGAAGTTCTTAGCGTTGTTCTATAGGAAAACTTTTTTTGCCACAAGAGTCGATTGGAACTAATGATGACCGCACCTAAAAAACATTTTGAAACCCTTTCAAAAGAGAAATAACACAAGATATATATATATATATATTTTCTTTTTCTTGGCACCGGGTGTCTAGGATCAACTTCCTAACTAATCCCGAGGTGCACAGGCTCTCGGTAAGGAGTTTCCCGCAAGTGCACCACAAGTAATTCAAGGGGAAAACCCCCCAGTCAAATGGCCTTTAGAGATTATTTGCATCCAAAGGGGTTTGAACCTTAGACCTGGGGAGAGCATACACCCAAGCCCAAGGCCTTAATCACTTGAGCCAACCCCTATGAATTAAATAACACAAGATATATATATACATACATATATTTACAAAAATAAGAAGCTAAAAAGATTCTAATACAATATCATTCTACCAAACTTCTAATTAGGAAGTCCAAAAGCACCACCATGAACCAATTCATATTTCTTAGGTTGTGTTTGGGTAGTGATTCATTTTTTTATCATTACTTTTCACCTACCTTTTACTACTATTTACTACTACTCAATATTTTATCATTACTTTTTCAATACTATTCACAGATCATTTGAGATCACCTCACTACCCAAACATACCGATGAGATCGTTTTAGATGGAAGTTGAAGGTTGAATAAAATGTTGAATTGTTTATTATATTTTGTGTGGAAATTTGGGAAAGTTGTAATGATGAGATGAGATAGTTTCTGAATCCAAACAGCCCCTTAGACTGCAAACTGCTGTCAAACCCACTTTCAACTTAATGACAGTATTCATTTAGGTAACTTTCTTTTTCAAGAAAACATTCATCGGTCATGAACTAGTTCATGCGTCTTACAACCTATCATCCTCACTTCAAATTTTTTGAGATGTTTTGGAAACCTTGCTAATTCTGGAAAGTTAAATTCTAAGAGTATTGTGAATGATTAATTTAGTTATTCCTCTATCACATAAATGATGCACTATGAGCCTATGATATTGGTTTTGTAGAACTAAAGCTTAAGCTGAAAGGTCACATATACTCTCATTATCATTTAAAATAATCAACACATTATATTGGGTTTTTTCAGACCATCCTTTAGTTTCCAACTTGCCCTTAGGAATCAGTGAAAAGATATAACAACTTACGTTCTGTGATTAATTTGTCTTGCCGCAATCTGGCCACCTGCTGCTTTAATTTGTAGTTTTCCATGGACAGAGCAGCACGCTGCTGAAGAAGAGCAGCAACTCTGACTCCCAAATCTGACTCCAAAGTCTGGATAATGAGGCAACACATATTAACTTCCAATAGCTTCCATGAAGACAGAATTCATCAAAGAGGATACAGAACAGGAAAATAAATACTAAGCATGACCTACATGATGCATGGGAAGCATAATTAATAACAGAAAAAAATGGATCAATCTCATGTAGTCAATTGTTTGAAATATCACAGAGCAATAATGCCACAAGATTCACAATGAAATTTGTGGACATGTGCAAAGCTTTAGAATGCAGAATAATCAAATATTGCTGAGTGAAGGCAACATAATAACAACTGTGAAAGAGGTGTCTGTAGAGAATACGTATAGAGATATATACTTTTTGACTTAAGACTTTTGGCTAAAAGACACTGACATATATATTATCCAGTGAGGCATAATTTACCAGAGAAGTTCAGGTAAGCTGGGTGATATATATCACTAATTTTTTTTAATAATGAGAGAACCTTTTTGCTTATAAAAAAAAAAAATAATGAGAGAACCTTTTCCATGCTACCCCCAACAAAGAAAGATCCAATCATATCTTGATGAAGCAGCAGATAGTTCAATATCATCTCATATTTTTGTCCCAATGATTACCTGCAAAACATCTACAGTTCTTTCCAGTTCAGCAATATACTGGAGTTTACGAACCCTTGAACGCTGCCCAGAGTGCCTGTAAGATGTTATCCAACGAAATTTAAAAAAGAGCACTAATACACTAGCAAATGAATGGTCATAGGCCCATATATAAAGATATCTTAGTTTGAATGTCAAGATTCTTGGATTTTGTAATCCAAGTATATGGGAACTGTTGGGGAAATTTAACTGTATATAGTCAGGCACATGTTTACGCTAGCAGTATAGAAACTCCCTCAATATACATATTTGGTAGGAATGATTTCGTCCCTAAATCAATATTTCAAAATCCCGGATATTTCATAAATACATCTGTAGAAACCTTCTCCAAGGAAAAGAACAAAGTTCATCCTGACAGGGCATTTTGATGCTGCCATGCTAGAAATTCAAGATCAAAGCCATTACAGGTATATAGCAAATAAAATTACAAAGTGTCAGATGCGCAGATATATATGAAACAGTACAACCGAAGCTAGGCATCACCCCTGCGAATACACAAAATATAAACATGTACAAACTCGCCTAATTAACATTCTTTAAGAAAACATCAGTATGTCTCTATATCATCGTATAGGTGATTTTTAAAATATTACCTATACGAGCCATTTTTCCCCAACTTCAGATAACTTTGTCAAATGTATTTGGCACACGAGAGTGCAACTTCTGTTCTTTTTTCCCTAGAAACTCTATTCCCAATTTAGAGCACTGGCACCTGAGTTATTACAAGAAAGGACATATTGGATCATGGAGACACGTAAAGGCCTTAGAATCTTTCATAGCATTGTTCTCTTAGCATTTGGACCATTTAACTTTATTTTTTATTTCTTTGGTTTATAATCGGAAAGACAAAAAAGGTGCAGGAAGGTTATTCGTTGGCTGCACACCATGCATTTCAACAGAATTCTTAATATAAGCAAGATGTTGAAAATAACTACAACTACCAGTAGTGTCCAGATCATCACAATGACATGCACATACACATCAAACAATTCTATTAACGCAAATTTGCCCATGACAGTAACATACTAATTAAACCAAATATAGTAAACCACTTCCTCGTGAATTTTGAAGAATATATGCTTGAGACATGCCTATAATGAAATTCAACAAGTGGGTTCAGGTTCTAACCGTTTTGAATCCTTTTTCTCTGTGTTCAGCCCGACGATTGAATGATAATCATCTCCTTTCAAATCAGAGTGAGCACTTGCAGAAATGTGAAGATTCCCATCTACATAATGCATAGAATCCTGGGAATCATATTCTGACAATGCTGAAACTAAGGCATTCTCTACAGAGGTTAAATTGCTCTTTCGCCGAGGGGAATTGGGACCATAGGTACAAGCTGAATCCAAACCATTACAAGTCTCATTAACAACCGAGTTCTCAGCATCTTTACTTGGGGTCAGACTTGGAAATGCGTCTGCAAGAGCATCCAAAAGTGCAATAGAATCGCTAACTGATCGGCGATGTGACATTCCTCTGGAGTTTGAGTCTGCCTCACTTAATAAGTCATCAAGCCATGCTGGCTGCTCTTCTAGGATGGAGCTTTGGGAGGAAGACTTATGGTGCAGCAAGTATGATTCAGTGATGTGCAAGGGTTGAAAGACAGAGTCATGAAGTGGGCCAGCAATGGGTTTCTTTTGAATTGGGCAGCGTGGAGGGAGGTGAGCTTGCCTCGACATGGTGAAGATTCACAGGGTGCACTTCGGCTACTAATTATTTACTATGATTAAGGCTTCTTTCTGTCTCTTTTATGACCAAAACAGGAGACAACATTTTCCTCCCCCTATGAGCTTAATTCCATGTTTCTGCCACCAATCTAACCTTAACTTGAAAACTTTACAAGAGGAAAAAAGATCATAAACTTGGAAAAACAAAAACAAAACAAAACAAAAGGGACAGAAACAATAAACTGAAGGGAAAAAATGTTTATAGAATAAAATTTGGATATGAAAATAACCATAAAAAAAACAATAAACAAAAAAAAACAATAAACTTTTCCGCAATACAAAAAAATGTTCTCTAGAACTTTCAATTAGAGTACCCACTTGAATTTTCTTATCCTCTGCTTTCCCTTTTTTTTCCCTCTTTTTCCTGTTGTTCGCAATCAAAAACATGTTCAAAAGTTTTCTCTTTTCTTTCTTTAATTCTTTGGCCATTGGTTTTCCTTTGTTCCACAATCAAACCTCTCATGTACACTCAAAACTCTCGATTCTTTTTCTTTGATTCACTTTATTAGCAATCAAACATAATTTTAAGATATACTTCGTAAATTCTACAAAGAAAAAGGAGTATCGTGATACCATAGTACAGGGAAGAGAAGCCGCATTGAACATATGATAGAAAAATTAAGAATAAATAATTTAACTTTGAAATCAATGCAACAGTTACACTATTGAATGAGAATCAAATCCACCAGAGACTAAACGGAAGGTGAAAAAAAAAACACGCACACGCACAAAAGATCCAAATTTTAGAGGGAAAAGGAAAACTTTAAGAGGAACTCCGCAGTATGAAATCCAGACCAAGAAGCTCCAAACCAAGAACCCACAACCAAATCAACTCTTTAAATGAAGAAAAGGAAGCAACAAATTCTCAAATCCAATGTTTCGGAGTAGTAAATGTCTTTATTTTCTTCCGAGGAACTTTGGCTTACCTTTCCTTTCCTCTTTATTTCTTCAGTTTTTCAAAGAGGGAGAGATATGAGTCATATGACAGTGAGGGAGTAGGTGGAGGATAGTAAACGTGCACCCCTGATCCTTGGAAAATGAATCCTGGGTCTGCGTCTCAGAGTCTCTCTCTCTCTCTCTCCCTCCCGCTCTCTGTGAGAGAGTATCACGTACAGAGACGCTCCCACTTGCTGGGTTACAGAAGGATGCAAGTGTACGGATGGTGGTGGGTTGGCATTGGGTTTGGTTCAAGTTTTTAGCACTTGTCCGCCTTCACTTTCTGTCGTAAAAGTACTGACATTAATTTAAGTAAAGTAATGTACATTATGCAGTTCATAATCTTTTCTCCTAAAATTCTAATTCATTTAATCTCTTTTTTCCATATTTGTAATATTGTATCATTGTATGTACAAAAAATCTTCGCAACTCTTTACTATTCATACAATTTTTATACATTATCTTTTTTTTAATTTTTTTATCAAATATTTAATATATAAATAATAAATAAAAAAATTAAATTAGTTTAAGAAGAAAAAATTCAAAAAAATAAATTTTTAAAAATATTAAAATATTTAAAAATTTTTAAAAATGTGGGTGTGTAAAAATTTGGGAGGTTGAGAAGCATTGTTCATATACGTAAATATAAAAGTAAAGATATGGACGATTGAGCCTTGAGGGACCACAATTAATTTGTTTGGTGTAATAAACATTAAACAATTCTGTGCTTAGCCTTTCGAAAAAAAAATAAAAAAATATGTGCTTAGAATATCTCTGATTTTCTGTCTTCCCTTTTCTTTTTGTGTGAGCTTTCTTTCTTCAAGAGGAAGGTTCTTTGAATAGAGAACCAAACAAGGGAGTATAGACTATAGACTGCCTCTGAAATTTGCTAGAATTCTCTTTTGATCACTCCACTCATTCTTTTCCAGCAGAACAGAGAATTTAGATTAAAAAAAATGGTCAAAATAATCTAATTTTCAATTCTTTTTTTTAAATCGGACTTTAAAACAGGTGAGTGAGCCATGATACCACTACGGAGAAATGATCCCATTTCTGAAAGTAAATGGGATCATAATTATGCCAAAAACAAAACTATCAACTCGCATTAAAAGATGGGAACTTTCATGCTGTAAAGGGTGTAAAGATCATGTGTTGGCATTCACGATTAATGTTCTTGATTCCAAACTATAATTTCTGATAAATTAAAGTTTTGCATTCTTATTTTCAAAATGTCATGTTATAATTATTGTTTAAATTTTGTTTGGATGCTAAGAGTGTCTTATATTATCTGTGAATAGTAATTAAATAATTTATAAATATTAGTAAATAATTTGTGAATAACAGTAAGCAATAATAGTGAAATAATTTTAGATGATCTCAGCAACCAAACACAATTTAAGGATTTGTTTAGAAACATATCTAATTTTAAAATTCTCAATTCGTCTCATCTCATCTCATTTCTAAACATAATTTAAATACAAAAATTTCAAATTAATCATTACAACTTTTTCAAACTTTCAAACAAAATATAAAAAATAATTTAATATTTTCAAATCTCCAAACAAAAATAATATTCTTACAAGATTTTAACTTTATAATATTTTTATTAAATTTTTTCTCTCACATTTCTTAAAATCAAAAAAATACTCAATTCAAATTGTCTCAATCTCATGATCATCATTTTTTAAGGATTATTGTGCCGTTGTCCTACTCCATTTCTTAAACTTATGATTGGCAACAACATCTAAAAGTCCACATATATATCTTAGTATATAAGATTTCATTATCAAACTTTTGGAGGGTGTTTGGTGTGTGCTACAAGTTGCCAAGTTGAACTACCTTTTTACAAGTTGGTTCAAAGTTGAAAAACCTTCTTATTAATTATTTGATATCTATTTCCTTTTCTTTTACTTTATGCCATATTCTGTGCAGGAAATCAATACCCAATTGGCAGTGTCGCACTGCTGACTTTATCATCACCACGATTGAAAGCTCAATTGGACGTTCTTGGCCCAATTAAATTCACAAACGTCTGCATATTCAGAAGAAAAGATCGAAAATACAGAGGTTATGGACGATGAGCTTTGAGTCAAACGTACAAAGAAATTCGATAAAAACAAATTTATAATTTCATAATTTAATATATATATATATATAACACATCAAACTATATGTTAATTGAGTGGAATCTATATTTATTTTCTTCTTTGAAAAAAACATGCCTGTTGCAGGATGGAAAACCTTGTGACTGCACTAAATGTATATAGTGCTGTTGGAATTATGATGTCTATGAAAAAGGACAAACTCCTCGTATTATTATCCCATGTTATGTACCGTCCATTTATCTACAATATCCCTTCTATTTATAAATTTCAAATTTGAATAAAAACTAAATTTTAATCTTCTTACTTATATGGCTGTCAATTATGGAGGAATAAGATCATGAGTACGTACGTAGGAGCTTAAGCCCGGTTTGGATGCTTAGATTAGATACAAACTATCTCATTTAGGCTATACAGCAATTTAGTCTGTCTATTCAAGTGGTATGAGTTGTTTGTATTTTATCTTTGGATTTTGAAATTAAAAACTGACATAAATAGTAAAAAGTGAAGTAAACAGTATATAAATGACAAAAAACTTTAGATGAATAGTATAAAACTAACAAATATAACAAATGAATAGTCAAAAAACAGTAAGTGAATAGTGCAAAACAATAAGTGAACGATTGCTATCTAAACAGTGGGACCCACCCTATTATCAATATTCCTAAAAAGTAAAAAATATCCACCATATCATCAAATCTCAAAAAGTAAAAACTATATATTCTCATCTCACTATCCATACAAATACACACTTTTTTTTTTTTTTATAAATTCTCACTATTATTCAAAATATTTCATCTCATCTCATTTGAATTGCATAACCAAACGAGGCCTAATAATTAAAAAAACAATGATCGAGAATGTATTATAAAGGTCAAAGCTGAATACTCATGAATAGGCTTTTCAAAAAATAAAGTCAGCTCGTATTGTTACCAAATATCAAACTATCTCATCTAATCAATATAATTTTATCAAATTTTTAAATAAAATATAATAATTAATTCAACTTTTTTCAATTTCAAAACAAAATAATATTAAAAAAATATATTATAATAATATTTTATTTAACTTTTAACAAAACATCTCATCTAAACTGTGTAATCATATAAGACAAGTCAGGATAAGTTTCTCTCTCTTTTATTTTTTACCTTATAATTAATCTTGATCATCTATTGTCCGAAGAGAAATATTTTAGTTATATAAAGATTTTATAAAAATAAATTCATAATTTGACTTGATTTAATATAATATTTTAAATATATGACAAATTATTTTTATTATAAAGTAAATTTAATATATGTATCATATAAAATTACGGAATTTATTTTAAAAATTTGAAACACCACTTCCTGTGTACAAGACGTTCTTCGGAAATTGCAAATGGCCAGCAATCTTTAACCTGTATCACTCGGCCTCGTGAAGTAGCTATACAATAATTAAGAAGTTGGGGGCTAAGTAAATAGTGTCCTGTTGTGGACTGATTTGCACGAGAAACACAGGACACTGATATTATGGGGGTTTAGGAGACCGCTGAAATTTGAGATTTTGTGGAAAAGTTCCAAAAGAGAAGTAATGCATACTGCATAGGATTCTCATGGGCGATGGACGCTTCCGTTGAAGTGATAAAAAGGTGGTGGAAAGGGTTGGCTTTTTTGTTTAAGGTAGGTCACCTAAAAGATTGAGAATTTGTGATGCTCAGAAATACTAATCTCAACCTTTAGTATTAATTAGTACTGCATGATATATGTCAAATTACATGAAATTACATCAGTTTATAAAATTAATTTTACGTAATTCATTTATAGCTATAATACCATGGTTTTGAATATCATATTGTATCGACCACTGGTCCGGTACAGGTATTGAGTCTGTTTCGTACCGGTCTATATTTCAGCCTGTGGCTTCTGTTTTTTTTTTTTTTTTTCATTTCTTCATACTGTAAACTCATTTTTTGACCTTCAATTTAAACCAGACTATTTATAATTTATACATATATGTTTCATGTATAATTTATTCATATGTAGAATATTATTTTGAAATGTAATTTATATATATTTATATATATAATTTATTTATATATCAACTATTTCGAAACAGTACATGAAACGGTATCGATATCCCAATATTTCATTCTAGTGTTTTGATCGATACGCCATCCGGTACGGTATTCAAAACATTGTATAACACTCCTCTTTGAATAAGTAAGGAGATGGGGTTGTGACTTCTTCTGTGTCATGTTACAACTTATGATAATAAGGCCACTTAGCTAGCTACTAGCACGTACACCAAAGGCAGTTTAAAGGAAGACAGCTTAATTACATTCAATTGTCTTGCTCGAGACAATAGCTAGCATATATATCATATATCTGGCGGTAGTTATGTCTGTTAATGTACTGCTTCACGAATAATTATGTGTACTTAGATGAGTTTGATCGGGAATTAAGTGCATGGTAAAGACATTTAGTGCATGATATCCAACTGCGCGCATGCAATGCTTATACGGTCATTGCAGACACCAACTTTTCACGCCGCCTGCATGCATGGGGTAGCAAGAAAGAAAAAACAGTAAGGGCATGCAGCAGCGCGCAGTACTACTTCAGCTTAATTGCTAGAAGAATACATTCTGGGTGGTGCTGCGAGCATCGGAATTTATAGTCTCGTGATCGAGAAGCTGTCTAGCTGCAGTATTGACACTGAGATTGATTTCAGATATTGGAGGCCGGCATGCATGCATTCAGCTGCGATATTTCTAGAGGATTTCTAATCTTTCGTCCTCTTCACGACTTCACGTATTCCGGACCCAACCATTAAACAATTATTAGATGGGACCGATTTCCATCCCCCCACAAGGCTCCGATATGGGGGCCGGGGACTGTAATACAGACGTATACACAGTATATTTTATAACATTTTACGTAATTATGTTTAAAAGGAAGGGTATTTTTGTAAACTAACCATATAAAATTAACATTATTTTATAAAAACATCCTTATTTTATAACATATATTGTGTATCTATCATTTCTAGTTAGGTAAGACGTGTACTCCCTCCCACATTGGTGCAACACTGCAACAGTACTGATTTGTCCTTTTCGAATATTTCGCATAAAGGTCCGAGCAATATAAAGTAAATATAAAACAAAAATTAAAAATGAAAACACTAGACTGAGTTTGGATATGAAGTGATTTTAAACGAAATTTATACGTAAATAATAATATTTTATAAATTTTATTGAGATATGTTTAAATTTAAATAAGTTGATATTTATATTTAAATAAATAAAATAAATTGAGATAAATTTAATTTCTTTTATATAAATTAAAATTAAAAAACTAGTAAATTTCATCAAGTATTAGTTTGAAATAAGACGTCACTCTAACAACCAAATACAACCTAATGCATTTCATTCAGAGTTTTACTACATATAAATAAAGTCGCGTATTAATTTACATATTAATATTGATTATTTTATATTTAAAATTTAAATTAATACTATTTTAAATAAAATTTACTTTTTAATCAATTACATTAAATTAATATACATATTAATACACGTTTGTCCTTGTAACTAGATTTTTTCCCTCTTAAATAATCCCACATGCCATGTCAGCCAGTATTTAATAAAAAAAAAAGGGAAATGAAATCAAAATAAGAAAAAGTGGAAGGAAGCTAGAGCTCATGCTCACAATGGCCGTCGAAATCTCTCTTTTGAGAGAGCGAACCCAGAGACCAATCCCACAATCATCAAAAGTAGAGGTAGACTAATTGCAAGTGGTAGGAAACACCAATCCTATGAGCCATCACCTCTTTTTCTTCCGGTAAATTCTTGAACTATACAAATTAAAGATCCACTACCATTCTAATTATTATCCCAACGTACAAATCTCTGTTTGATGGTTCACTTGATGCTCTACACTGGGGCTCTCCATTTAGCCACCTGTGGACTTAAAAAGAAAATGAGATAAGAGATGGGTTTCCAGTGAGCTCTCCGATTATTAATTCCAAGTGAGTTTTTTCTTGAGTTGTTTTGGGGTATTGAGATTGTCAAGCGATGAAAGACTTGTTTTTTCTTGTTTCTAATTTTTTAGGGTAATTCTTGAAATTTTGGAGGTTTTTACTGGAAGTGGATCTGTAGTTACCTCTTGATAATGCTTTTGTGGAGCTTTTTTGTACTTCGCTGTGGAGAAGACGATGAGAAAGATCTGTTTTTTCTTGTTCTGATTTCTGAGGGTGCTTTTTGAATTTTTGGAAATTTTTAGTGGAAGTGGATCTTTAATTACCTTTTGATAATGTTGTTGTGTATGACAACTGGGGGCTTCGTGGGGATGCTTTTTTGTGGATGTTTCATGGAGAAGACAATGGAGGCTTCGTGGAGACGGAGAAGATGAAGACAAAGACTTCAGTGGGGATGGGTGTTTCGATGGGGGATGGATCCACCAACCACTTCTATGTTCGTTTGGGTCTCAAAACTGAAACGATGTCGTTTTTAATTTACCATGTCAGACATGATATCGCGGGGGTTCCCCAAGCTGGTTGCAAGTAGAATTTTTGTAAATTAAATGTTGCGTTTCATTTTATATAATTGAAGTAGATAGGAAGAAGAAAATCTAACACTGGTGGAATTTCATCTTCTTTAGACGGCCACTCCCCCCCTTCTCTTCTCCATGAACCCACGAAGTCACAGCCACTCCCCAAGAGGCACTTCCACTAGTCGACTAAAGTTGGCAACGAAGATGATGATAAAGTTCCAAGCATCAAATCTTCCTCAATTGCAAATTTTTTTTTTCCTCTCTGAGTCGTGCCCATCAACGACTCCTCCAATGGGACGACCTCCTCCACCATCGACAAAAAGCAGTAAACTGGGTCTCTTTCCAAATAGATTCAAATTTTTGCTACAGTATCTTTCCACCATCGACGTCATAGTGCTCTTCTCGTCCACTTCCCATCACCGGTATCCTCCACCATTGACAGAGCAGGTAAGGAAAATAAAAAACCGAACAAAATCAAAATGGGTCTCTTTCCAAATAGATTGGAAGTAAAAAATTCATCAAATTTGACTAAAAAATTCTAGAAATGCGAACCATGCAAAAGGAAATAAATATTTTACATTAGCAAAATCATAGGAACCACCTACAGATAAACATGCCATCATTACCGAGCAACCAAATGCTATGAAATGAAACAGGCACAACTATTTTTTCTTTAACAAGTGGGTGTGGAAAGTTTTCCACTGCATCTAATTTCCATGCTCTTTAGAAGGGCTTCAAAAAATGGAATCAGGCCCTGAGTTGCTTCGGATCGAGTTTGGAAGGTGAATGAGTGGTTGGAGTAGGTCTCATGGCCTTGTACGCATATCAAGAGATAAAAGAGAGGGGAAGCCGTGATGATCCCCTCTTTTTGGTGGATCACTTCTTTGTATAAGAATAATGTTATATATAATTGTGAAATGTATAAATATCGTGTAATCATTTAAAAAAAAATGAAGTCTACGATTAAAAAGTTAAATTTTTTTTCATGTGGGTCTCATAGTAATTCACTTTTTTTAAAAGAAATATGCGATGCTTGTACAATTACGACTACAAATATCATTTCTTTTATAGTAAAACTGTTTCATTGATGACGTGGAGACTGCCGGTTGCACCGGCCCGTTGTCTCAGCTTAAAATTAGAAGACTAATCTGAGTTTACGCCAATATCCAAACTGACCTTACTTTTCATGCTATAAGTTGTCGGGGAAACTGATCTACTCTCTCGCCGACGAGTCCAGTACACTAGAGCAGCACACTTCACTTGTCATGGATCCAAAAAGTTCAACAAAGCTTCTCCTTGGCCAACTTCCTAAAGCAACCTTTTTTGAGAACTTTGATCTCTATCAAAAGGATGGCTTCTGGTACAGACCCCGTTACCTTGAAGCTGCAGTCGCCTGCTACTCGCAGTTTGAAGCTCGTGACGACGATGTCATCTTGGCGTCCGCCATGAAAACGGGAAGCACGTGGCTCAAAGCTCTCTGCTTTTGCATTATGCAGAGGCAATGTTGTGGAGATAATAATGGTAAGAAGGTTCCCGAGGACCTTTTGGCCGTACGCCACCCTGCATTCTATGTGCAGACCTTAGAAATCCAGGTTTACACTGCAAACCCACCTCCCGATCTCTCGGCCGGCATGGAGTCTCCGAGACTCTTTCACACTCATATGCCTTATAGTGCTCTGCCTGAGTCCATTAAGAAGTCCAAGTGCAAAATTGTTTACATCACTCGGAACCCAAAAGACACTTTGGTTTCAATGTGGCACTTCTTCAACAAGCTTAGGACGCCTGAACAAGGTCCATATCCTATAGAGCACGTGTTCGAGAGCTTCTGCAATGGTGTTTTCCATTTTGGGCCACTTTTTGACCATGTTCTACAGTATTGGAACGAGAGCCTGAAGTTGCCTCACAAAATACATTTTCTGAAGTACGAGGAGCTGCAAAGGAACCCAAAAGAACAAGTGAAAAGGCTTGCTTCGTTTCTGGGAAAGCCATTTGCCGAGGAGGAAGAGGTTGAGGAGGTGATACGTGGGTGTAGCTTGGAGAGGCTAAAAGCCTTGGAAGTTAACAAGAATGGAGTGGATCCCTGGGTTGGGATGCCGAACAGTGCATTTTTCAGGACTGGAGTTGTTGGGGACTGGAAAAACATCTTGACAAAGGAAATGAGCGAGCGCCTCGATCAAATTACCAGCATGAAACTGAAGGGGTCTGGCTTAGATCTTGATGATGCTCTAGAGCCTTGATCAGGTCTCGTTGTAATACAGTAAACATTAGTCCCGTTATGCAATATATCAGTAGGCTTGATTCCTTGAATAAGAGATGCTGCTGCTTTCGTTATTACAGCGTGATCACGTCGTTATGTTTGTGTTTTGCAGCATGCATCAGCTGCTTGTCATCATTGTACGTAATCCTGGGTTTCACAGTTCATGAGATGCATGGCTTTAAATAAAGTTGATGAATAATTAGTACTACTGTTTCCACATTTCTGGTTTAATTAGTACTAAACCTTTATTCTACATTTCTAAATCAGTTTTAATGAAATAGAACAAAGTTGATCCAAACATGGCTTTAAGCTTCATGCGATTCCTCATTTCTGGTTCCTGCATATGAATTATTGTATTCAATTGCCTGCACTTTTTTCATCACTAGTAGCATTATATATTGAACCATTGCAGAGAAAACAAGAACCCAGAAGTACTGTGTGAGTGGCCGATTCATGTCCCTGAAACCTTGTTTCAGACCACCAAAAAAGTTGTTGGCATTTCACCGTGATTCTTTTGTCCTTGTCAAATCATGATCACTTGTACCACTGAAGAAATTCGGCGAATTTCATTATTTTTATCATTTTATAACACTCTTATTGTAAGAGGATTTGACTGTCTTTCAATTCAATTTATAACTTCAATATATGAAATATTTAATTATATAAAATCATGTGTAGAGTTATAATTTAAATTTAAAACCTAACTCTAATATTATGTAAAACCATCACTTATTCCAAAATAAAAAACTGATGGGAAGCAATGAATAAAATTGTTTCTTTCATATTTATAATTAACAACTGCGTTGATGAATTTCATAAACGCTAAACTTAATGGATTCTTGTGATGTTAACAAAAGCTTTTTCAAGAATTTCCTCCGATGTTCTAAGATGCCTTTTAGCTTATTTCGTAAATGTAAAATGTACGATATATTTTTTAAGGGAATTTTCTCTATCTACCCTTAGGTCCAAGATGGGGTGACACGTGGGCAAGAAGCAGAGCTTAGGGCTCAGCAGAAAGGAGCCCCATCAAATTGACCCATGGGCAAGACCCAGGAGGGATACGCCGGCCATCCAACACCTCGGGCGCCGCCCAGCCCTCGAGTGTTTATCTGCATGAGTGAATGTGAAGCATAGAGAAGCCTTTCAATCTCTAACATTGCTTCATTAACAGATCAGGAGAGAAACCAAAATGGCCACATCTGAGAAGGAACCGCGCTGCATTAATGGTGCCCTTGCCCAAACACGCCATATTTATGGCAACCCAAACCGAGCCAAGCGTTGCATTAATGGTGCCACTACTTAGCACGCCACATTAATGAAACTGAACTAAGAGTCATGATATGGACAAGGGACCCATGGGAACATAGAGGATATCCCTCCCTCCCCGGACTCTAGTATAAATACCCATTTTCAGGTACAAGAAAAGTTCTCTAACTCTCTCTATTTTTTTACTTCAGTGTTTATTGGCCATCATTCCATAATCCTTACTAACTATGGTATCGGAGGTTCCTGGCCCCAGGCCTTCCTCCTCTAGCTCTATCTTCATTGAGTTTTACAGGACCATTATTGAAGACACGAGTTCCTGAAACCTGGTCTAAGAACGTATGAAACACGATGTTAACATATTCTTTTTTGTTATTATAAATGTTCTTAAGAGACATTTGCATTCACCAACATTAAAGAATGGAAAATTGAGTATAATTGATAATCTATAATTGAGGGAGGTGAGAGATGATAATAGAACGCAAGCATTATTAGAAAAAATCATCTCTAGCTCATATCTTCCAAAGAAACAAAAAACTATCTATCTTTTCTCTAGAAAATTGACTCCTCCCAGGAGGAGACCCTCTAGTCATCATTCACACGTACTGTACTGATGTAGTATAAATTTGGTTTATTTTCTTTCTGAATTTTCATTTTAGGTCGAAAGTGTCTCAAATACCGCTTTCTAGCCACTAGTGTGATACACGAGCCCCCGCCAATCTAAAAGCTCCATGAGCAAATGTCCCAAACGGAGCAGACGTACAATACATATGCTATACCACTCAACTCCGGCTTCAAATCTTCCATAAACAACCTTCACTGCCCCCCACCTCCATTACTGGTACAATATTGTCGTGTGCCACTGTGAATAGGGGCAGAACTAGGATTTGGTGCGTGGGAGGGGGGCAATTAGCAAAGTGTGTCGTATGTATGAGTCATGAACATTAACCGACATTTAAGTTAGCAAAGTGTATCACTGATATTAAATATTAACCATATAAGGTAGTTATCTAAGGACAACTAAATTATTAAAGCTGCCAATTTGAACCTCTCACTAAAGCTCCATCGAACTTAAGTGAACGATAAAAATTATGATAAAAACAGTTATATTAGATTTGTTCAAACAAACGATAAAAATTAGTTATGTGGTTTTATCTTTGCCTTTACTCATAATTGTTAATTCGATGATAGTACATATATACTTACTAACAAAACTAATCCAATTTAATAAATTAGTTAGTGGAAGGTAAATATAAAGCCAAACAGCTAGTGTAAATAAATAGGAAAAATGAGGTTGTAAATTTACCAAATAGCTTATAAAAAAAGACCAAGATATTTTATTGCCTCTTATGAGATGTTGAAAAAAAAAAGAGAATGTGAAATTTTATTAATGACAAAAAATAGGCCAAGTGAGTATGAAAATTAATTATTGAAAAACTAAAAGAAACCTAGACAGCTACTAAGTAAGATTTTTTAAAATGCTTTTAGGGGGACAAATTATCTTTATATTAGGACATCTTCAAAAAACTATATACTAAAATTAATAAGTTTTAAAATTTTTGTAGGTCCGCCCGGACTAGTGTGAACCTCTAATAACCCTGTCGTTTCGACTTTAAGCATTTGATTATATTTTTGTTTTCTAGAACGAGGACATGATGGGGGTAACGGTGGTGGGAATCTCCAACAAACGAATTAAAATGGTTGCTTGCAATGCTTCGGTTGTGGAGCTAGCATATGTTTGACGCACCCCACCTGTACCTCTACTTATAATTTAATGCGATTTTCTTACGAAAAAATGCAATAGACACTGTACGGTACATGTCGTATATATACCATATATATATAGGAGCTAGGTATAACAAGATATCAGATGAGAGGAGGAGAATAAATGAGATCCATTTCATGAGCAAACATGGGGGGATTCATCTTGAGTTTGGACATGTGGAGCATTGCATTATTGAGGGATCAATCATCACATGGAGTGACAACTAGCGCATAAATGAGATTGGACTTTATATCTAAGAGCATTATGGTAGAAGTGCCCTGAGAAAGGAGTAATTTGAGCAACAACGGCATTCTTGTCAAGTCTTTTTCAATATATTCTGGTTAAAATGGTGATCAAATCGACGATATATGCAGCAGGTTGATTGAGATCGATTGTTCAATCAACTTGCTGCAACAATCAGAAGCTGAGATTGAACGGCCATTTGGATTGAGAAACCATCTCATCTTATCTCATCATTGTAATTTTCTTAGACTTCCACACAATATAATTAACAATTTAACTTTTTCAAATCACAAAACAATAATAATATTAAAAAATAAGATTCTAACAATATTTTATCCAATTTTCAACTTTTATCAAGACTATCTCATATTGTCTCACTTTCCAAACAACACCTAAGGATCGATACAAAAACTTGAATATGAATACAAACTAGTCATAGATTACTATTGGGAACCCTTTGCTATGCTGATACATATGCAATGGAGTTTTGCTACTTAGAAGTGGGTGCTAATAACATTCCATGATGCAAGACTAAATCAGTCATAAAAAAAAAATTAAAATCTCAAAACTCCAATGTTTTTTATGCTACCATATATGACAAGCTTTTGCATATTTGGCATTTCATGTCAATAAACTTTTTCTATGCAGTGAATTTGAGTTGGACCAAAAAATCCAGTCATATTGGAAAGTAAAACAATAGTTTTTTTTTTTCCTTTAACCTTATACATTAAAAAAAAAAAGCCACAACCATAACAAATCTCACAAAAGTAAAGCCACAACTGACATAACTTCATATAATAAGTTAGATTTATAAAAATAATTTTATAATTTAACGTACCACGTCAAGTTAACGTCAATTTGTAAATTTACTTTTTATAGTATCTATTTTTGACTGAACTATTTCACTTGTAACATATAAATAGACGAGGAGATAAGTTTGTGGGGGAAAGGAGCTAAGGGGAGATTTTTCTTTCAATATAATAGAAAAAAGCAACGTGACTTGGTACAGCTTTTTCCTACTCCACGCTAAGCCCAGTCGACCAGTAGTACCGTTTACACATTACATGACAGACAAGTGTTAAAAAACAGAGAAAGAAAAGAAAGAAGGAAAAGGAATCACACTTAGCGTGATCCAGTCCACACCACCTTCTATACAAACAAGCAGGCTTTCCTCATCTCACGTTGAATGTCCGGGGGCATTTTCCCACACTCCAAACACAATTCTTTACCACCCCAAAAGCACCAAAAGATTCCATTCAATGTCCTGAAACATAAAAAAATGAAATAAAGAGTCACGTGAGACTTGAGACTTGGATCAGATCGAGTGAAAGCATCTTCAAAGGGGATGTTTTCACACCAGCTTGACCTTAAATATGGAGATCCGTCAAGCAAACAAAACGACAATTTTAGATTTGGATCTTCCTATGTTTACGTGTCATGTTCAGTATGACTTAAATTAATACAATCTTAGTATATATAATATAATCTTGTAAAACAATACTAAAACACCATCTATACTCACAGCAAAGGCTCGATCGTGGTTGCATCGAAGTTGACTGATCCCATAGGCTTGAAGATATGATATTTTTTCCTTAAAAAAACATATGACAAGAAGAGTTATAGTTTTTTTCTTTTTAATAAAGGAACAAATCTGCGTGGCACAGAGTGGAGCTTCACCGATAATCTCAGGGCTAGTTAACTACTCTCCATATGTGACTGAACCACACTTTTTCAACTCTAAAACTTGGACAAAACATTTAAGCAAACCCCATCGTCAATGGAGTTGAAATCATATTCCATTTAGCAGACATGTTGTCCCAGCTTTACAACAACTGGCCTAATAGAAATTGGAAATGAAGTCATATTCCAAATCCTAAGATTTATTCGGATCGATCATTTCAAATCCTGCCGCTAAAAGCCTTGCTAAATAAGTACAAATTCGGAGCCCCAAGTCCTCCCAAATATTCTCATCACAAACCTAAAGTTTGAAATCAACCAACCACCACATGATGATGGTAGCACTTTAATTTGTTTGTGCAAAACGGGTGGGGCCCCTACCAAACAATTTAGGGACCCACCCCTGTAGAGTAAACTCTGTCCCGTGACTCTCGAAAGTTTCCCTACATGAAATTGATTAAATGATATATCTTTATGTGATGTCAGATTGTAATATTACTTTTATTATAAAGTAAATCTAACATATCACATAAAACTACGTTAGTTTGTGAGTTTACTTTCATGACTTTTACACTTTTCAAACAAATTTGGATAGCCCATCCAAAGTCTTAATTTCCAAATTAAAAGCCCCCACCAACCATGCATATATATAATGATGGGTAATCAAAAACTATATGTGTTGTATCATTTGATTCATTTGGACGATATATAGTGATATTTATCTGTTTTCTTATGATTTGTGAATTTTATCATATCCTCCTTTTTTATTTCTACCAATCTGAGTTTTTATATTAAGGAAATCGCTAAACTGGATCCTTAGAATGAGGAACAGTGTCTTCCTCATCCAACAAGATTGAGTTCCAACCATACGAATGAATGGCAATTAGCTGCACAGGCAACTGCAAATTCAAAGTAATGGGTCCCTTAGAAGATAATGAGTTACGTGTCAAGAACCAATTGACTAGCTATATTAACTGACATTTCAGTTACTCCAATAAAGCACGGACACGTACCACATTCCCAAAAAATCCTCTACATTCCTCTTTAATAACTCCAGAAACTGATGGCAACAGTTTCTTACAGTAAAGAAGAAAACTAAACAGGCTCGGTCTTTTAACTCGGCTCGAACCGGGTCAACTCAGCCTAGTGCAAGAAAGCGAGTAATAAAGTGCAAGAAGCTTACCGAGTTCAGTTTATTCCCGGAAAACAACGTCATCGGCGATCTCCATCAACGGCTTCAAGCAATCCGGCGAGAACTTCCGGGCGAACAAAAACGAATAGCTCGAGTTCGATTCCCTCAACTTGTACACAAGTTCTGCCGAAACTTCCTCCGGCGTGTACAGATGGGGGTGTCCGTCAAAACTGTCCGTCCAGTTCACTCGCGTAAGCGTGTAGTGGGTACAACCTTTCGGGTCCTCCATGGACAAAAGCGTCGGAAAGTAGTGCTCCTCGGGGTAACAGGAGTCGATGTTCAAGCATGGCAGCTTGAACTTCCTCCACAACCTGATGTCTCTTAGAACCAGCAAGGCGTGTTTACGGGTCAGCGTGAAAAACTGAGATCCGACCCTGAATTGCTCGAATGGCACTTCGGGAAGCATGGCGTTATCGCCACGAGCGATGTAGCGATCGGGTAAGTTGGGATCGTCTGAGAGTATTTCGATGAAGCTTTGGTCCTTTAAAAAAGGCGACGAGAACGCATCTTTTAAGGAGGACAGAGTGTTGCGGAAAAGGAAGTTGTGGACGAAGCGGAAGGAGTGCAGCGGGATGCAGTGCTGAGACACTAGGGCGAAGTACGAATTCAATGGGTCATCGAGGATGGCCACGGCGAGGAGTCTACGAGCGGCGGAGATGAGGGCTGGTGACGCTCGCTCCGTCTTCCTTGCTTCCTTGATGAATCGGCCTTGGAAAACGCCGCCGGGAGGGGTGATTTTGACGGAGGGATCGGCGTGGACGTAGATGTTATAGAGGTGACGGTTGCCATGGAAGAACTTCTCCCACAAGGGGGCGAAAGAGAGATCAGAGTTGGTGAGGAAGAGGAAAGCAATTTTGGGCTTGGGGTTGGTGTTCGTGCCTAAGCGGGAGTGCGTGGAGCGTGTTCGTGACGAGGAAGAAGAGGAGGAAGCAAGGGTGGCCTTGCGGAAGAGCGCGAGGTCATCGAGCTCGTCCCGGTGCAGGAGCGGGACGTCTTTGGGAGGAAGGATTTGAGGGGCGAGGACAAAGAGAAGAGGCAGAGAGAGCAAGAGAAGGAAGGAGAGGACAAATGGGGTTGATGAGAACATGGTGTTTGGATAATGGAGAAAAGAAAAAGGAAAAAACTTGGGAATGAAGGGGAAAACAGAAACTGAATGCTTTTCTGGGGTTTTCTGAAATCTGTTGGGATTGAATTTGATAGCAGGAAAGGGGGGGACAAAATCAAGGGTAGAAGTGAACACTAAACTGGAAGTGATGACTGACGAGGAAGAAGATAGATTCGAGGAAATATAGGAAAGTGGAAGGGATAAACAAGAGATCGATTTGGAGGTTGGGATGAAGTATCTTATGGTTATTTTATCTTTATCTCTTGCTGTTGGGGTAGGAGTAGTAGAAAACAAGGAGAAGGAGAGGCTTTGTGCAGAGTGAATGAAAGAGTTTTCTTTTAACTCTTATTACCATGAGACTCTTTAGCCTTTACTTTTAACAAAGAAGAGAAGCAGAAGGCCCATTCTTGTGGGCTTGACTCATTGCATGTTGGAACTGTGGCTATCAGATTTTTTATCTTCTACAAACAGTTTTTTAGCAATGATTTTCCAGGATGCATCGACCTTTTTCTGGCTAATATTCCAAGAAATTGCGATGTAATTTCTGTGTTTATTTTTTATATATGAACTTAAGCTGTTTTTTTGTCATATTTAAGCATTTTTAATTATTTATTGAGGCTGTTTTTTTCAATTCCACTCTTTCAAGTTCGGAATATAGATTTTTCTAACGAGACCTTGTATTGAGCTTCTTATAATATAAATCATTGTGCCTGATTTTTTTTTAATTTTTTAAATTATAAAATTTTTTTACTTATCATTTCTATATCACACACTTATTAAAAATAAAATAAAATAATAAAAAATAAAAACAGATATATGACGAAGAGATAATGAGCAAAAATTTTATTTTCTAATTCAATCCTTTTGAGTTTTATCTTTTTCCCCCAAAAGGAGTTTATGCTAATTTGTTTGTGTATACAAGTATTTTTAAATATTTAATTTCTAAATATCACTTACACACAAAATATTTTTCTAAAACTTCAATTTCACATATTCAATTTTTTTCATCTTGTCATTTAAATTTTTCTAAAATCTAAATTTACAAAAAAAAAAAATACAAATTTTTCAAATTTTAAAATAAAAATTATATTCAAACAATATCTTAATTTTATTTAATTTTTTTTATCTCATTTTTAAAATTTAATAAAATACTTTAATTCAAACAATTTCATTACTATTCATAAACTATTTTATAAAATAATTATTGTAACTAATAATATCATTAAAATGTGTAAATAATATATAAAATTAACTCCACATAGAATTTTCGATTAAGAATATAGATATTAGCCCTTATTTTACAAGGTTTTAGTAACATAAACATTGTATCAACCAAAGACATTTATTTGCGGTGGATGACAACCAATGGACTAGATCGACGGTGCAGATCCCTTCTCAAACCTCAGAATTTGCTATAAAAAAATAAAAAAACATTCTAGGTCCTTCTGGGCTCAACTTCTCTCATCGGTTGAAGTGAATTTAATACTACCCCTTAGTTACCACACTTCAAGACCAATCTCCACCGTCCATTCTCTCCCTTTTAATACCCCGATCCGATCATTTTCTACTCCTCTTTCTGTCTCTAGCCGTCTTGCTTGCTTCTGTGGTTCTTCTCTTCGACCCTAAGTTACAAATCTTGCAGCTCTCGATCGGTTAGTTTCCCTTCTCTCCTTTCCTATTTGATTTCAGATTTGGGTTTTTGTTGGATGTGTTTAGAAACTGAAAGCGGTAGGTTTGATTGGTCTTTTAGAAATAAGAGAAAATGTTTGGGAGGGCACCGAAGAAGAGCAACAACACCAAGTACTACGAGATTCTGGGAGTGTCAAACAGCGCTTCGCAGGATGATCTAAAGAAGGCTTATAGGAAAGCGGCCATTAAGAACCATCCGGACAAGGGTGGTGACCCGGAAAAGGTCTTTTTGATTTCGGTTCCCTTTCCTTTTATTATTAATTTTTCATTAATATTTGGTGTTTAGATGTTGATTTTTGACGGATCAGTTTGTGAAATTGTTATTATGGTTTTGTGAAACTTGATTTCTTGATTGTGTTCTGAGCTTGGATTTCTTGGGTCAAAATGTACACACTAATTCTTATATTGTTTTTTGTGAATGCTTATTCTTTTTTCTTGTGTTGATTTTTTGGTCTCAAAACGTTGTAGTAGTGATTTTAATCTCCGTAATAATATAACCTTCTAGGAAGATAATGGATAAGAGGATTGAATTGTGGTAAATTATTGGTTTTGTATATGCATGTTTTTTTTACCACCCACCTATGATGTTTGTGGAGGGTATGGTGCCTTTGATTCCAGCTCACTGCTTTGGCTACGAAGGTAGTTTAGAGCTATAACATAATTTCTTACCTTTTTTTAACCAGACAGGTGGATCTCAATTTGGTATTTGGGTCTTGGAAACGTACTAAATTATCCTGAGAGTTATTCTTACATTAAACATTTAAATAACTTGAGGGTTGGCGTTCTGCATTTGTGCGGAATAAGAGTATGATCCTAGAGCCAATTTAAGTCCACTATCTGAATTTTGGCACCGTCGTTTCCATGTTGTTGTTGTTGTATTTAATTTAATTTGGGCTTTCTGTTGATGGTTTTTGTTTAGACGTTGATGTACTGAATGTGCTCAAATTTGGTTGCCTTTCAGTTTAAAGAGTTGGCCCAAGCTTATGAAGTTCTAAGTGACCCAGAGAAGCGTGAGATCTATGATCAGTATGGAGAGGATGCTCTCAAGGAAGGAATGGGTGGTGGAGGTGGTGGGCACGATCCGTTTGACATATTCCAGTCTTTCTTTGGTGGCAACCCTTTTGGTGGTATGATCTTTGGCCATGGGATATATGCTGCCATTTCTGATGCATAATATATGGATATTTCTGCTGACTTTTCCTGTGCGCAGGTGGTGGAAGCAGCAGAGGCCGAAGGCAGAGGAGGGGGGAGGATGTGGTCCATCCCCTCAAGGTTTCTTTGGAGGACCTATTCAATGGGACATCCAAGAAGCTGTCCCTCTCTCGTAATGCAATCTGCTCCAAGTGCAAGGGGTTAGTACTGTATTTTTACATGTTTTGGCATGTTAAGTCTTTTCTCCTCATTCTTCCAATATGGGATTCCGTGTGACATCTTGCAGTAAAGGTTCCAAGTCGGGTGCTTCAATGAAATGTTCTGGTTGTCAAGGTTCTGGAATCAAAGTCTCCATCAGGCACCTTGGTCCCTCTATGATCCAACAAATGCAGCATGCTTGCAATGAGTGTAAGGGTACGGGTGAAACCATTAATGACAAGGACCGCTGTCCGCAGTGCAAGGGTGAGAAGGTTGTCCAGGAGAAGAAAGTTTTGGAAGTTATTGTAGAGAAGGGTATGCAGAATGGGCAGAAGATTACATTCCCTGGAGAAGCTGATGAAGCGGTGAGGCTGACATTTATTTTTCTTCGTTTTTGTGGTCTCTGTAATACTAAGGCGTTTGGTTTGCTAGAAACGTGGGGATTTTTTTTTTTTTTTCAATGTGAGACGGGGGTTATTAATCTGTGCATTTTTTTGTTTTTATTTGCAGCCCGATACTGTTACAGGGGACATTGTTTTCGTTTTACAACAGAAAGAACACCCCAAATTTAAGCGGAAGGGTGATGACTTATTTGTTGAACACACCTTGTCCCTTACAGAGGCTCTCTGTGGCTTCCAATTTATACTGACCCATTTGGATGGTAGACAGCTCCTCATTAAATCTGAACCTGGAGAAGTAATCAAGCCTGGTACGTTGGATTATTACTATATTTTTAACTATCTATTTTTTATCTACTAATGCTGTTGTGAGCTAGATCTAAGTTTTGTCCATCTATTAAAGTTTATCTATGCAATTATGCATCAGAATAACAATGACAGCAAAGGTGGAGATGTGACCTGTGGAATTTTTTTGTACAAGAAGTTTGTGACGATTACAGTCAAATTTTTAATCTATAACCTAAGAGTGCATCTTTGATCTAGGCTCTAGCGCTGGTGGTGCTTTACTCCACCCAACGGGGAACCTCAGCTTCCCATTGGTTTTCACAAAAGTCATTGTGAAGCAGCTTGAGCTGTAGGAGCTTCCCATTGAAGCACTTTAATTGGAATCTGATGTGGCAACTTCCTGTTGCGGGTTTTACCCATACCGATTATTTCTGTCATTTTGTTGGGGGTGGGGTGGCTGTTTAGGTGATTTAGCCTTGTTCTTTAGTATCTTGCTACTAAATATTTACCCATGATTCTGTTGATCCACAATGGGCACTCATGAGAAAATATTTATTCGCTATACTCAAATGGTGCTCCTATATGGAGAACAGGGTGCAAAGTGAATTTCGTGAATATGCTTATAAATGACTTCTAAGAAACTATAAAGTTATTTGCGGTGCTCGATAAATCTATGATCTTTGTGCTGATCGTTTTGTTTTGTGTGCTACAGACCAATACAAGGGTATAAATGATGAGGGAATGCCGATGTACCAGAGGTCGTTCATGAAAGGTAAATTGTACATTCACTTTGCAGTCGAATTCCCAGACACCCTGAGCCCAGAGCAGTGCAAGACACTAGAGACTGTGCTGCCTCCAAGGAGTTCGGTGCAGCTGACGGACATGGAGCTGGATGAATGCGAAGAGACTACACTGCACGATGTGAACATAGAGGAAGAAATGCGTCGCAAGCAAGCACAGGCCCAAGAGGCATATGACGAGGATGAGGACATGCCTGGTGGTGCTCAGAGGGTCCAATGTGCTCAACAATGATGAATGAATGAGTCGACCCAAACAACAGGAATGATTTGGAGAACCAGAATTACTTAAAATAAATATTAACATCATTGCCTTGTGTTACAGGGAAGTATTAGTTAGATTTTGGATTGTTTACATGTTATCAAACATGTACTGTGTGGGAGATCTAATGTTTGAATTCTAGAGTACGTGGAAAACCATGCTTATTTGTTGGAGGTGTATATTTGTGTCATCTGGATGGTTATCTAGCCATCTGGATGATATGTTTCAGGGAGGCTATAAGAACCCATTTTAAGCTGGTTAGTATGCATGCAGGCTACTGCTGTCTGTTGGTTTGAGGAACGAAAATAGTGAAATGTTGATGATGTTGATTGTACATCATCCAACATCATCATTAGGCACATCCACTCTCAGAACCCTTCCAACGGATTCACCTATTTGTTTCCCAATCTCTCCGTTCATGCATGACATAGGGAGATCTTACAGATGAACCCAGATTTTTTCCTGATTGAATTCCATCAGTTGTAGTTGGATGGTGCCTTCAAAATACCATGAGTACGAGTAAGTAATTCAAATGACCACGTCCATCCATTACACGATCTCTGCCCGCTTCATCTGCAAATATTAAGACGTATTCGATCTAATTAACATTATTGATCGAATAACTTCTTTGCTTATACGACGGTTGACAGATTCTGTCAATCAAACTGCGATATTCCTTGATAGTTTCCAACACATCAACGTTAATTTCAATATCAGATATTCGTCTGTCAAGGGTTGAATTTTGGGAGATTAATCTGAGTGAGTGCAGCTGCATTGATGATGACAGTTAATGGTAGTTGATTGTATGTGTGAATGTAATGTCGTTTAAGTGTAAATAGCTGGCCTCGTTTTGGGTACTACGTATAGTCTCATTAAATAGAATGACATTGTTTGATGTTTTACTTGTAATTAGTCAATATGGCGTTGTGATATTCTAACTGTAATAACAGACTCATTTCATGAATAAATAGAGGAATGGGATGAAGGATCCCATATCCTGAATTTGATGCAAGAATCATGTCTCTCTCTGAATTACTTCTACTTCTCTTCTTCCTCTCGCTTTCTTGGAGAATGATTCTCTCAAATTAGTCTATAAAAAAGGGCCAATTACATTTTTGGTATTTAGAGCCAGCAACATGGCAGAGGGTATACGATCTTATGCACAAGTCCTGGATTTAGTAAATCAACTTCGGCTACAACAAGAACGGCAGCAAAAGCAGTTAGAGGATACCATTATGATTTTGATACAACAACAAGAAACTGCACGTGTAGACAGAGAAAATCAAGAAAAAAGATTTGGGAGATGGTGCAGCAGATAGCAAGAATTTCCTTCAATGGAAATGTGAATTCAGAAAGACAATTCCAAGAAGTTCATGTAGATGTTACTGAAGAAGTCACAGAAGGCGTTGGTGATGTGCACCCAAGAGAGGGTGACAGAGGTTTCTTGAAGGGTCTTAGGCTTGACTTTCCAATATTTGCTGGAATAAATCCTGAGGCTTGGGTTTATCGAGTAAACCAATATTTCTTGTGCCATCAGACTCCTCCAAGTCAAAGAATCTTTATAGCATCCTTTCATATGGATGATGAGGCTTTAGTTTGGTACCAGAATGCTAGTGAAACTGGACTCTTTCGTTCGTGGGATGAATTTGTCAAAGCCTTGCAGAATGCAGATAAGGTTTGGAGTATCATCATATGATAGTCCAATGGAGGCTCTTACTAGGCTTAAACATGTTACTTCTATTACAGCTTACCAATCTGAATTTGAGCTTTTATCCAATAGAATTCAATTTCTGAAAGCAATAGACTAAGTTGCTTTTTAAGTGGGTTGAAAGATGAAGTGAGATTGCCTATTAGGATGTTGAATCCTAAAAATTTGAATGATGCTTTTGGTTTAGCCAAGATTCAAGAACATAATGTGTTGTGTTATAGGAGGTCTTGGAGAAATGGGGTTTCTGATTCTTACTCAAAGACAGAATCTACCAGTGGGTTTAAACCTACTCAGTCACCCTCTATTTTAGGCAAACCCAAAGTACAAACTATGTCAAAACTGCCTTATTAGATAGTGACAAATGCACAGATGCAAGATCGTAGAAAGAAAGGCCTTCGTTATTTTTGTAAGGAAAAGTATCATCAGGGTCATAAGTGTGCTAAACCAAAGTTATATTTGTTAGAGGGTATACAAGATTTCCTCGACATTGATTCTCAACTTGAAGAAGTACTTGTTTCATGTGATGACCAAGACAAGAATTCAGTAGAGGGTGGGAAGTTGTTAGAAGTTTATGGAGAGTGTGCTGCAATTTCTCTCCAGGCCATGGTGGGCAGTCCCAATCCTAAGACCATGAGAGTGGTGGGGTGGCTCAAGAAAAAGTCGGTGGTAATTTTGAGTGATAGTGGTAATACGCATAATTTTGTGGACACTGAATTTGTTTCAAAGTGTAGCTTGTCCATTCATAATTCTAAAGGAATTCAAGTCCAAGTAGCAAATGGAGAGATGTTGCAAAGTGGAGGAAAGTGTGCTTCTATGGAGGAAAGTGTGCTTCTGTGGAGTTGTTGATACATGGAACACTTTTTGATGTGGAATTTCATGCTTTTCCATTGGCTGGTTGTGACATGGTGTTGGAAGTTCAATGGTTGCAGTCCACTGGTCTCGTTCTTTTTGACTTTGAAAAGTTGCAGATGCAGTTTACTTTTCAGGGCAAATTGATTTGTTTAAAAGGAATTAATGCTGTAAGAAGTTGTTTACTGATGATAAGGAGATGAGTAAGGTTTCTATGATGGAACACAAAGGGCTGTTGTAACAGCTCATTTCTGAAGGTCCTCAGCCATTGCAACTTGATAGTTGTGAAGTTGTTTCTAATTTATTTACTCAGTTTGCTACTGTTTTTCTGGAACCTAAAGGGTTACCACCATCTAGGTCTCATGACCATTAGATTAACCTGAAGTAGGGGTCTTTGCCAGTTAGTGTTAGGCACTATAGGTAACCATTCTATCAGAAAAGTGAAATTGAAAAAATTATGAAAGAATTACTTGATTCTAGTGTGATAATGCCAAGTCAATAACCATTTTCTTCACATGTTCTGTTAGTGAGAAAAGCAGACGGGTCATGGAGAATGTGTATTGATTATCGAGCACTAAATGATGCAACTGTCAAGGATAAATATCAAATACTAGTAGTAGATGAGTTATTGGATGAGCTTTTTGGCTCAACAATTTTTTTCAAGTGGGATTTAAGATCTGGGTACTACCAGATTAGAATGAGAGAGGAGGATATCTCAAAGACTGCCTTTAAAACTCACCAAGGGCATTATGAATTCCTTGTGATGCCCTTTGGCCTCACAAATGCTCATTCTACCTTTCAAGGTCTGATGAATGATGTGTTTCGACCCATTCTCAGAAAATTTGTCATTGTATTTTTTTGATGACATTCTGGTTTACAACAAGGATTTAAGTTCTCATCTGGAGCATTTGACAGCTGTGTTGCAAACTCATCAGTTTTTTGGTAAGTAATCTAAGTGTAAATTTGCTTGTTCTGAGATTGAATATCTTGGACATCTCATTTCTGATAAGGTTGTAAAGGCTGATTCCAAGAAAATTGATTCTATGAGTAAGTGGCCAGTTCCTAAAAACCTTAAGTCTCTAAGGGGTTTTTTAGGCTTAACTAGTTATTACAAAAAATTCATTAAAGGTTATGCACAAACAGTTGCTCATTTGACAGCACTGTTGAAGAAAGACTCTTTTGTATGGAGTGCAACAGCTACTTCTGCATTTCAAAATCTAAAGATTGTAGTTTCAAGTCCTCCAGTATTGTCATTACCAGATTTTTCAAAGGCCTTCATCATCGAATGTGATGCTTCTGGTACTGGTATAAGGGATGTGTTGATGCAGGATCAGCATCCAATAGCCTTTCTCAATCAAGCTTTAAAAGGTAAAAACCTTTTACTTTCCACTTATGAAAAAGAGTTATTAGCTCTAGTGGTGTTAGTAAAAAATGGAGACCATACTTGTTGGAAGCCTCATTTATTGTCAAGACTGATCATCACAGTTTGAAATATTTGTTGGAACAGAAAGTGGGGACAGATGCTCAGCAGAAATGGATATCCAAACTTCTTGAGTATGAGTTCTCAATTGAGTACAAAAAAGGTGTTGAGAACAAGGTTGCAGATGCTTTGTCAAGGAAAGAATCTAATGTGGCTTCTTTGTCTGCAATTACTTTTCCTAATCCTACGTGATTAACAAAGTTGAAGCTTGCTTATAATGATGATCCAGTACTGCAACAATAGATGAAGCTATTTGAAGAAAATTCTAATACAAACACCTCTTTTACTCTCAAGCAAGGTGTTTTGTTCAAAAAAGGGAGGATTTATGTTCCTAATTCTATTGAGTTGAAAAACAAAATTATGAATTTTGTACATGTCAGTCCTTATGCAGGTCACTCTGGATTCCACAAGTCTTTACAACATGCAAGGTCTTATTTTTATTGGCCTACATTAAATAAGGAAGTGAAGGGCTTTATCAAAGAATGTGAGGTTTGACAAAGGAACAAAGCTGAGAATGTGCATCCAGCTGGGTTGCTATAGCCTTTGCCAGTGCCTCAACAAATCTGGACTGATCTGTCTATGGATTTTGTGAAAATGTTACCTCTTTCTAGAGGCTATTTTGTAGTTTTGGTAGTAGTGGATAGGTTATCGAAATATGCTCATTTCATAGCCTTAAAACATCAATTAACTGCAGCTAAAGTAGCTTTACTTTTTCTGGATAACATCTTTAAACTCCATGGCATGCCGAAGAGTATTGTTTCAGATCTTGGATCTACTTTCACAAGCAGTTTTTGGCGTGAATTGTTCAAGCTCCAAGGATTTGGACTTTCTTTCTCTTTTGTCTATCATCCTCAAAGTGATGGTTAGAGTGAAGCAGTTAACAAAATGTCTAGAACATTTCCTGAGGTGTTTTTCTAGTGAAAAGCCAAGATTGTGGGCTGATTGGCTGCCATTAGCTGAGTATTGGTATAACACTTCTCTCCATGCTTCAATTAAATGTACTCCATATGAAGCAATTTATGGTGTGCCTCTTCCACCTAAATAGCAAACTTATATACTGGGGTTAGCCTCAAATCAGGCAATAGCAGATTTGTTGAGAACAAGAGAACAGATCCTTTCAGCCTTAAAAGTAAATTTGCTAGCTGCTCAAGACAGAATGAAGATGTAATATGATCGACATAGGACTGAGAGGGAGTTTGAAGTAGGAGATTAGGTCTTCCTCAAATTACAACCATATAGACAACAATCATTGGCAGCAAGAAAGAGTTTCAAGTTGTCACCTCGTTTTTATGGCCCATTTCAAGTCTTACAAAGGGTGGGCACAGTAGCATATAAGTTGGATCTTCCTTCTTATTCTTCAATGCATCTTGTGGTGCATGTTTTGTGTTTAAACAAAAAGCTAGGACAGCAGCAGACTCCTCTCTCAACACTTGCACTCGTGGATGTTCAGGGTGAGTTGATGGTGGAACCTGAAATAATTTTACAAAGAAGAAGCAGAAAAGTTCATAACTGAGCTCTTGTGGAAGTCTTGGTTCAATGGCAAGGAGCAGATGCTGAAAATGCTACTTGGGAACCATATTGGCAGCTTAGACAAAAATTTCTTCACCTTGTGGGCAAGGTGCTTTAAAGGGGAAAGGTATGTCAAGGGTTGAATTTTGAGAGATTAATCTAAATGAGTGCAGCTGTATGGATGATGACAGTTAATGGTAGTTGATTGTATGTGTGAATGTAATGTCGTTTAAGTGTAAATAGCTGGTCATGTCGTTTTGGGTAATACGTATAGTCTCATTAAATAGAACGACATCGTTTGATGCTTTACTTGTAATCAGTCAATACGACGTCGTGATATTCTAATTGTAATAATAGACTCATTTCATGAATAAATAGAGGAATGAGAGGAAGGATCCCATATCCCGAATTTGATGCACGAATCATCTCTCTCTCTGAATTACTTCTACTTCTCTTCTTTCTCTAGCTTTCTTGGAGAGTGACTCTCTCGAAGTCTATTGAAAGGGCCCATTACATCGTCATCAGGGAGATTCAACTTGTCCCACTTTGCTCCAAAATCCTCCATAATATCCCGCCTAAAACCCCACTCAGTGAGGTAAAACACACACTAGTCCTATGGAATAGACGGTGACCATCTATTCTCCTCGTACATGAAAAATAAAAAGAGAGAAAATTTTTTCAACATGAGAAATGATATTTTTAGTTGTGGAATGATATATGTATAGTTGTATGGTACGAAAGTATCGTGCAATTTTTTTTTAAAAAAAATGAGGAAATACAATATTTATAAGGAAAAAAAATTAATTTTTTAATAATAAATTTTATTCTTTTTCAAAATGATTGTACAGTATTTTTACCGTCCATGATTTTATTAATTTGCCAAAAAAAAATCCACAATTTATCTAACATCACTCATTTGAGATTTGCACGGACCAAATTCGCCTGATTTCAATAGATGAAGAAGAAACTATGAAGGCTTTACTATGGGTCGTGTGGGTCGGTGAGAAGTTTTTTCAAGACCCGATCATTAAAATTGAAACGGTCGAGTTTTATGGAGGGAGATGTGATATTTTTATTATTATAAATATTATGTCGTTAAAATTAATATTTTTGTAAATAATTATAATATCAAAAGATTTTGTGATACAATGAGAGAAACATATTATCTATATTTTAAAATAATTAATAATTTATATTTTTACAAGTAATATTATTTTAAAAGAAAATCTTCATCTAAATTTGTGGTAATTTAACATTATCAATTAACTGAAATTGAACTCAAACTGAATTCAGTTTAAAATTGTGTTTAGTAAGTGAAATAATTTAAAATTAATTTATTATTATTTACAAATTGTTTATAATTATTTACTAATCATTTCAATAAATATTTTTTCATATTATATTGAATTGATTTATAACTCTAATCATAGAATGAGGTCCAACAAATTTTCGTATTTTATTGATTTATTATTTTATCACTAACATAATCATTGTATTGACCGAAGACGTTGCTTTGGGGTGGACGACGACCAATGGACTAAATCAACGGTGCGGATCCCTTCCCAGAAACTTCAGGGAATTTGCAAATACATTCTAGATCCTTCTGGGCTCAACTCCTCTCTTCTTGTCTATAAAATATTCTCTTGCCGACTCGCTTGCTTCTGTGGTTCTTCTCTTCGCTCCTTTACGTAACAATTCGTTCAATTCGCGATCGGTTAGTTTCCCTTCTCTCCTTTCCTAGCTGATTGCAGATTTGGGCTTTTGCTGGATTTGTTTCGAAATTGAAGGCGGTGGGTTCGATTATCTTTTAGCAAGGAGAGAAAATGTTTGGGAGGGCACCGAAGAAGAGCGACAACACTAAGTACTATGAGATTCTGGGAGTGTCAAAGAGCGCCTCGCAGGATGATTTAAAGAAGGCTTATAGGAAAGCTGCCATCAAGAACCATCCGGACAAGGGGGGCGATCCGGAAAAGGTCTTTTTGATTTCGCTTCCCTTTCCTTTTTAATTTTTAATTTTTCAGTAATACCTCGTGTTTAGATGTTGATTTTCAGCTTGTGAAATTGTTATTATGGTTTGGTGAAATTTGGTTTCTTGATTGTGTTCTTACTGTTCTGAGCTTGGATTTCCTGGGTCAAAATGTACAGATCAATTATTATATTGTTTTTTGTGAATGTTTATATTTTTTGTTGTGTTGGTTTTTTGGTCTCGGAAACGTTTTAGTACTGGTATTGAATTATGTAATATAACTCCTTAGGAATTGTCAAAAAAGTAATATAATCTGGAGATCAAGGATACGAGGATTGAATCGCGGTTAATTACTGGTTTTGTATATGCATGCTTTTTTTATTGGTTTTGTGGAAGGTATGGTGCCTTTGATTCCAGCTCACCGCATTGACAACAAAGATATTCTAGAGCGGTGACATAAATTTTCCCCCTTTTTAACCAAACAGGTGGGCTCTCAATTTGGCATTTGGGTATTGGAAACGCACTGATTTATACAGAGTTATTTTTCGTTTTTTCAACAATTATCTAACTTGAGTGGTGGCGTTCTTCATTTGTGTGGAATGAGAGTATTATCCTAGTGCCAAAATAAGTCCGCCATCCGAATTTGGGCACTTCCCGTTGCCATGCTGTTTGTTACTTTATTGTTGTATTTAATTTAATTTGGGCTTTCTTTTAATGGTTTTTGTGTAGTAGTTGATGTACTGAATCTCCTCAAATTTGGGTTGCCTTTCAGTTTAAAGAGTTGGCCCAAGCTTATGAAGTTCTAAGCGACCCAGAGAAGCGTGAGATCTATGATCAGTATGGCGAGGATGCTCTGAAGGAAGGAATGGGTGGTGGAGGTGGCGGACATGATCCGTTTGACATATTCCAGTCGTTCTTTGGTGGCAACCCTTTTGGTGGTATGAATCTTTGGCCATGGGATAATATGCCCGCCATCTACGAAACGTAATCTATGGACATTTGTGCTGACTTTTACCTTGCTCAGGTGGTGGAAGCAGCAGAGGCCGCAGGCAGAGGAGGGGAGAGGATGTGGTCCATCCCCTCAAAGTTTCTTTGGAGGACCTCTACAACGGGACATCCAAGAAGCTGTCCCTCTCTCGCAATGCAATCTGCTCCAAGTGCAAGGGGTTAGTACTGTATTTTTTCATGTCTTGAAATGTTAGGTATTTTCTCTTCATTCTTCCGATATGGGATTGCGTATGGTCTTTTGCAGTAAAGGCTCCAAGTCAGGTGCTTCAATTAAATGTTCTGGTTGTCAAGGTTCTGGAATCAAAGTCTCCATTAGGCACCTTGGTCCTTCTATGATTCAGCAAATGCAGCATGCTTGCAATGAGTGTAAGGGTACAGGTGAAACTATCAATGACAAGGACCGCTGCCCGCAGTGCAAGGGAGAGAAGGTTGTGCAGGAGAAGAAAGTTTTGGAAGTTATTGTAGAGAAGGGTATGCAAAATGGGCAGAAGATTACATTCCCTGGTGAAGCTGATGAAGCGGTGAGGCTCATGTTTATTTTTCTTCGTCGCAAAAATATTTTAATGGTCTTTGTTACAGTAAGGTGGTTAGTTTGCTGGGAGTGGGAAAAACTTCTTTTTTCTCTTTCCATTTGAGACTGGTATTTTGTTATTAATCTGTGCATTTTTTTTTTCAGCCCGATACTGTTACGGGGGACATTGTATTTGTTCTGCAACAGAAAGAACATCCCAAGTTTAAGCGGAAGGGCGATGACTTATTTGTTGAGCACACCTTGTATCTTACAGAAGCACTCTGTGGCTTCCAATTCATATTGACGCATTTGGATGGCAGGCAGCTCCTCATCAAATCTGAACCTGGAGAAGTAATCAAGCCTGGTACGTCGCATTATTTCTATTTTTTCCCTACAATCTCTTTTTTATTTTTTTAATCTGACAATACTGTTGCGAGCTATATCTAGGTTTTGTCCATTTATGAGCGTTTATCTATTGAATTTTGCATTAGAATAACATTGACATCAAAGGTGGAGATGTGCTGTGATGAACTTCTGTCTACGGGAAGTTTGTGAATATAGCATTTCCTATTTACTTCAATTATCTCTAAAAATCCTAATGTATAACCTAAGAGTGGATCTTTGATCCAGAACTGATGGTGCTATAAGCCACCACCCAAAGGGGAAGCTCAACTACCTCTTGGTTTCCACAAAAACGTCACTGTGAAGCATATTGAGCAGTCGGAGCTTCCCATTGATACGCTTTAATTGGAATCTGATGTGGAAACTTCCTGTTGCGGTTTTTTACACCGTACCAATATTATTAAAATGTCATTATTTCTATTATTTTGGTGGGGGTGGGGTTGTTGTTTTGGCCTTGTTCTTTAATAGCTTGTTACCCATGATTCTGTCGATTCCCAATGGTCACTAAAAATTAGTTCTACCCGAAGAACATGGTGCAAAGTGAATTTCGCTGAGTATGCTAATAAAGATAAGAAACTAAAAAACTATTTGTGGTGCTCAATGTTATCAATCATCATTTTGCCGATCTTTTTGTTTTGTATGCTACAGACCAATACAAGGGTATAAATGATGAGGGAATGCCAATATACCAGAGGTCGTTCATGAAGGGGAAATTGTACATTCACTTTGCAGTCGAATTCCCAGACACCCTCAGCCCAGAGCAGTGCAAGACCCTGGAGACGGTGCTGCCTCCAAGGAGTTCGGTGCAGCTGACAGACATGGAGCTGGATGAATGCGAAGAGACTACACTGCATGATGTGAACATAGAGGAAGAAATGCGACGCAAGCAAGCACAGGCCCAAGAGGCATACGACGAGGATGAGGACATGCCTGGTGGTGCTCAGCGGGTCCAGTGTGCTCAGCAATGATGAATGAATGAGCTCAGAAAAAATAGGGAATGATCTGGAGAAACCGAATTTTACTTAAAAAATAAATATTGGAGTAGTAGTAGGAATTAGATTTTGGATTGTTTTGGGTTGCTACTATTATTCCAAACATATACCGTGTGAGAGATCTACTATTTGAATTCTAGAGTAAGTGGAAAACCATGCATGTTGGTTGGAGGTTGGTGTATATCTATGTCATCTGGATGGTTGTTTAGCCATTCAGACTACTTGTTTCAGGGGATCTATAAGAAATCATTTTAAACTGTTTGGTGCTTCTCCTTCCCACTTTTAAGCTCTTAATACACGCTGAATATTTGCCTTTAAGTAGTATATATATCCTTGCAAAGAAATCGGAAAAAAGATGGCTGATTGTAGTTTGTAGTGTATATATATCCTTGCAAGGGAATCGGAACAGGAGCTCTGGGCTGGGATTCTTTTTTAAGTTCAAAAATCAAATATCAATTCTCCTGGCTTAAAAGTCTCTTGTACAATTTTGTTGAAGAAAATAAATAAAATTATGGCTGGTGCTGTCGCCTCACTGGAACCAACAACATATCTATGAATAACAGATGTGAGAGAAAGAGACAGACTTCTATTATAAACAAAGGTTTGGGAATTTGTCCTTCCTCAAAATAAATAACATTTTCGGTGACGAGTGCACGTCACGTCCATTTGGTCAATGTATGTAGTATTTATTTAATTTTGGCATTGCAACTTTTTATTAAAATTAGACCTTTATATGTCACTTCTACTCCTCAACTTTTAGAAATATTAAATAAATAAGTCGTAAAATCACTCAACGAAGAATCCAAAATATAATTTTATAAAACCCAACTATAGCTCTAAATATCAAGTACGAGGATGAATACACCAACTAAATTAATGTTAAATTGCACTTTTTTTCTTAGTCTTTTCATAAGAATTCTTTTTTATTTTGGGGGTCCTTTCTTCCCTACATGTTACTCAAAATAATACTTTTTTAGGAGCTCGGGTTTGATATCAAAATTCACGAAAAATAATCTACCAAACCATCTTCCACGTATGAAGACAAAAACATTATTTTAAAGAATTCTATTATATACAGTCATTTTTCATACTTTTTACACATATTTATTGATGTGATTAACTAAAGTAATTATTTTATCTTAAAAAAAAGTGTTACAGCCTACAACAAATTAATCATATTTATAGAGCGCATAAAAAATACACAAAAGTGACTTGACGTAAAATTTTTATATTTTTTAAATGCTCTTTAACAAGAAAAATCTAGAAAAATAAGAAACTTCCAAGTTTTGGCACAAATTAATTAAGCTGTCTCCTATGTAACGAGTCCAATTCTAACTAGAATTGAAATCAACCGAGTTCTAATTGATCTGTTGGTCGATTTTACTCTCTAACAAACATTATAAGAAAATTAGACAGTTATTATTAATTATTTTTTATGAAAATGACTATATCCTGCTAAAATGGTCTCACAGAAAATAAGTGATAATAATATTACCCAATTTTCTTCTAGTGAAAGGAGAAATGATAACGATGTGTTATACGATCGAATTCCTTTACTTCTGTGTGCGGTTTTCTTTTTAATATATTTTTCTAAGGGATATATAATACCGTTGACAATCCTCAGATAGAAACTAGAGATGTTAAGGTTGAAGACAATCACCAGATATCAACTCCCCAGGCATGGCTAATTGCAACAAAGATATACATGCGTATATATATAAATATATATATATTTATGTAAGTTCTTGCTAGCTAGCTTCATCATCAAGAGCTCCGCACCTTAAATATCAGTACGTATAATTTCTTTCTAGCAATAATATTCAAGCTAGCTAAGAGGATGGACCCGACCAGCTCCATGGATTCTTATTATGATCCTACAGATAAAAACATGGATGACGCTTTTGCTTATAGCTTCGGATTGTCCCTTGTCATCGTCGCTGTTATCATAACGATGGCCATGGCTTCTTACTACTGCACCCGCAAGTATTCAGGCTCTGAAACTTCTAACGGCAACGTCTCCCTTACCACCACCGGAGATATTGGTAGCTCCCGCTCCGTGGTGATCGAAGTTATTGGCCTCGACGAAGCCGCTCTTCATAGGTTCCCGAAGTTGCTTTACTCCCAGACCAAACTCAACAAGGCTGGTGACTCCACTGCTTCTGCCTGCTGCTCCATATGTTTGGCGGATTATCGAGACACTGATTTGCTTAGGCTGTTGCCTGATTGTGGCCACCTTTTCCATCGGAAATGTGTGGACCCATGGTTGCGGCTGCATCCTACTTGTCCCATCTGTCGGAACTCTCCGGCGCCGACTCCTCTTGCTGAGGTGGCTCCCTTGGCAGTGCGACAAGATCAACACATGTAAATTCAAAGTAAGAGAAAGATAGATAAATAATCACAATGGGTTTTATGCACAGCAAGAAAATGATCATTTGTGTTAGATTATATGTGATAAAAATGATTATTTACTATCAAAATATATTCATTTTGATAGAAAATAATCATTTTTACAAGAAATAATAAATCACAACTGAACAATTTTCTTATAGTGACGTAAAATATTTATTTAACGCTTCATGTTGTTAAAAATACTTAGTCATAAATATTGTAAGATTGATTAATTACTCTATATCTATCTTTCTCCATTCTAGATCTTAGAAAATCGATCATATCATCCAATTCCAAAATTGACTTTTTAGATTAATTTTTTACAAATTCATGCGGTTTTAAAAAGTTTTCATGCACTCAATATTATAGATGTAAATAATATTTTACTCATAAATCATTAAAAATAATAATAACCTTATTTTTAGCTGATTCCTTCTTTTTTGTACATTAATATATATATATGAGAAATATAATTATCAAAATTATAATAATGTGTTTTCTTTCTAATATAGCTAATTAATCATGATTAGTTATACTTTCGAGTCCTCCCTTCAAATAATTTTTCTTGTGGATCGATATGTGATCATCATCTTCAATTTATTAGTAGACAAGTTGTACAAGTAAATGCACTTAATATAATTAATTCATTAGAAATGACATATATGCAGCTAATTACGAAACCGGCTAGCTAGCTCTACCTGCATGCACGTTAACACACACGCATACATATTATATAAATATATATATATATATATATATATGTGTGTGCGCGCGCGTGCGCGCTGGACTATTTTAATTAATAAATACACTAAACGCGTTAAATATGAAACTAATAATTAAGAACATATAAATTTAATCATATATATATATATATTATATAGTCAACTCTTATATCTGTTTTATATGTAGGGGCCGCCACTTTGAGCTTATCCATATCTTATACTAGTACTATTATTAATGAATGTATTTTTACTCTTTATGATCTCTTTTGTATATATAATATGCGCATGTACGTCGGACGTCCTTCCGAGGCCACTTTTTATTGGTTAATTTCAATTAATAATGTAATATTACTTGAAACGATCAGTACTTTAGTCCTCTAGACATGATTAATGATTCCTATTATTGCCTCGGATAAGAATTGATCATGAGTTCAAGTCTATCATGGGTCACCATATTAGGTCGGCCTGCAACCCGGTATTGCAAAGCCGGGTTTGAACCCGATCCGATCCGATGGATCTCATACGAGGGGACAACACGGACGGACTCGACCCGAACAAAAGAAAACCGGGTCGAACCCGTATGACCCGACTTTAAAACCACGGTCGATATCCTCCCAGAACCACAAATTGATTCAAATCCTTCACAGATTTACAGACCATGGGAGCGGAAGAGAGAGAAGTGGTACGACTCCCAGCCTTGTTCCCCATCTCTCGACTTGCCCAGCACCAGCAGCAGGGCGGCGGCAGAAGATCTCTAAACGATGGCGCTAGCTCGGGCAACTCTACGCTGAAGGCAGAGAAGCAGATCTGCCAGATCGGGAAACTGAGGTGTTTAACTGCTACGTCTAGCCTTTTCTCTTCTGTAAACGGTGGCGCTAGCTCGGGCAACTCTACGCTAAAGGCAGAGAAGCAGATCTGCCAGATCGGGAAACTGAGGTGTTTAACAGCTACATCTAGCCTTTTCTCTTCTCTTCTGTGCATAGTAAACTTAAAAAAGCTCTGCTTTTTGGCTTCTCTCTCAGCTTGGGGGCTCATATTCGGCTTTGATTTTTGAAAGGAGGGTGGCTATTCTAATGGTGGACAACTGCTAAGGAGGGTGGCTATACTAATCCGGCTTTGATTTTGCTAAGGATTCTATTTCATTGTGTTTTCCCTTTTGTGAATCTTCTTTTTGTTCATGCTTTTGGTGTTCATATCGGGCAAGATAGCCTGGACGGGTTCGTCGAATTGACGTGCCATGGCCGTTGGCATCCACTGGCTAGGTTTGAGGAATTTCGGAGGGTTGATACCAAGTAATGAACCCGTTATTTAGTCGGGTTGGAGACCCGCTTAAGCAATATCCGATAAAAATACGGGTCGGGTCGGGTCGACCCAATCGGATTCAGCGAGTGCTCGGGTCACATACACACCCCTAATATTAGGGGAGAGATCGAGTACTTTTATTTCCTCTCTATGGTGAGTTTGAGAAGGAAAATTCTACGTACTGCAATCTCATGATCTCAGTTATATCTCATGATTACCATCGATGAGATGAATTGCCTAAGATCAACCTTAGGATTTTTCTTTAGAAAGATAAACAATCATGTCAGAGCAATAAAAATGTCGCATGGAAGGGAAGGTGTAGCACCAATCTAGTTGCATGGAAAAATCTAGTTACAAGCACAACTACGCATCAATATGTGCACCAATCTAATGTGATTGGTGAAAAAGTAAATTTTATTAGAAATAGTGTTAATTTAAATTTTAAATATGAAAAAATCAGTATTAATATGCAGATTAGTATGCGATTTTACTTGTACGTAACAAAACTCTGTATAGATTCGTGTGACATACTGTTTTGTAACACTATTAATTTTTTTTATCGCAAACATACAGAGCCAACGCATGCATCAATATCGATCGATCGTAGAATATTCTATTATTATAATTATTTTTCATTTTTTAATAAGTCAATCCAATTTGGCCTGGACTAATGAGAGTGCAGATCGAAGATATATATATATATTGAGGATTCACATGTACGTAGTGTTTCAGTATTAATCATATCGATCATTAATGTCAGACGTTCGATTATAACCATTGATCATATGGGCATGAAGAAGAAACCAAATGGAAAGAGCTTTAGGAAGAATAATTCTAAAATGGCATCCGCTTTTGAAAATGAAGATCATGACATTATATACCAATAATAATAATAATGTGGTTAAGTATGATTAAAAGGAACCCTAGACGTTGTTGTCTGTACGTACGTACATGTGGTTCAGTGGGTGTCTGCTAGCTGCATGTCTGCAAAACAGGCTAGGGTTTATTTTGCACATCATGATCACTGTATAACCTCTCATGTTCATGTTTGTCATGATCTACTAATATTGCTGATTAATAATATATTATATATATACATTATGTATATATGTACACTACAAGAAAATTAGATTTTTATGATCAATTTATTTCAATTAAAAGACTATTTACAATTAATTTGAGTTGAAAATAATTATTTTGTTGGAATTAACTGGTCGCAAATAAGTAGTTTTCTTGTAATGACGTAGTAAATAAATTAAACTTGTAAATAAATTTTTATAGATCGAAGACTCTCTCTAATTAATTAGATATGAATTCTATATAATATATATATATATATATTTACAAGTTCATATGTAATTAATACACGACTAATTATTATGTGATCCATTATAATTAATTATAAACAAATTAATCAAAACACCAATATTTTTTTTTTTGTGTAAGACGACGACATCGAGGGCATCCACATGATTAGTAATGCGTTAGGTACGGTATGTCAATAAACGCGTTTATGAGTACGATTTTTCATTAGAAGGAGATGATTTCCAGACACGACGAAGTACTGGTCATATGGTGACTATCGTACTGAGACTAGTGCACATGATGATTATGTAATTTACTAGGTCAAGTGTGTGAATGTGGTTAATTAATTAATTGGGTAGTAAGTAGGCACTCAGTTTCCTTAATTAATATTTTAGACATGGAGGTTTAATTTACTTTAATTTAGTTAAGATATGATCATGATCAGTAAATTAGTATATATAATCATGCATGTTGTTAAAAAATCCAATTATAAAATACCATGATATCTTGCTATATATAATTGATTAGAGTATTTTCCACGTAACACTAGACAGAGACCATTTTTTAAGAGTTTTGTTGTGTATAAGTATAGTTGCGTATTAATCTGTTCGTGTACCAATACTAGTTCCTTTATATTCAAAATTTAAATTAGCATTATTTAAATAAAATTTACTTTTTGACCAATCACATTAAATTATTACAGATATTAGTACGCAAATATACTCGCAACTAAATTTTTCCTTTTTAGAATTTTATACTAGATAGTTGTAAATTAGCTAGTGGCACGACTACAAGTCTTGATCAAGTGGTACTTCTGATCTTTTTAAGTGAAGTACTGCATGCGCGCCTCTTGTTCGATGTGTGGTCTTGAATAAAATACAGCTTTTTATTATTTTTGTTTCCAACTGAAAAACAAAACACTAAAATGACATGAATATAATGTTAATTGTGAAGCCGCCATGATCAAAGTGATAGTCATGATGCAGCTGATCAAGATTGTTAATATTGAGAGTGAGAAACTAATTAACCTTGGACAAATTAATTACTCTATATTAATTGATTGTTTTTACCATCTGATGATCAAAATCAATTATTTTTTTGAATTTTTTCGTCTAAAATGATGAAATTATAATTTTTTGAACGCAAAATATATAACACTAGTGAGCGAATATGCGAAAGAATGTTTGGAACTGATCATTCTGCAAGAAAAAGACTCGTCGGATGATTACCACTATCAATCAAAGTGCACAAACAATTTGAAAAAACAAAAACAAAAAATCATATTGTCATAACAGATATTGATCAGAGATTCCCCAGCATGAAAATGACAGAATCCGTTGACCACAAAATTCCAAAATATAATATATCTCGTACATATATATGTGGGTTAATCTCAGTATTCTCACAAAAAAAACTCAGCGACATTAATTGATTCCAGTATTCCAGTTTCCAGCCTCTGAATTCTCAAGGAAGATGGATGGCAGTGATCATAGTGAAGTTTCTGGGGATGGCATCAGTGGCTTTACGTATGGAGTCATATTCTCGGTTTCTGCCTTTCTTCTGATCTCGGTCATCGCTGTTGCCTGCAATCGCATGCGCTACGCCGGCCACCATGACTGGCCGCCATCTCGCAGGAGCAGCAGTGTTCTTAGAACAATAACAGACCCGAGTTCGATAAGAATTGAGCAAGGTCTGGACGAATCCACTCTCAGCAGCTACCCAAAGCTCCTCTACTCTCAGGCAAAGAAGGATTACTCCGCAGGTTCAGCTCGCTGCTGCTCATGCTGCCCCATATGCTTGGTTGATTATAAAGACACAGACATGCTCCGGCTGTTGCCTGACTGCTCTCATCTCTTCCATCTCAACTGCATCGACCCCTGGATGAGGCTGCGCTCGACATGTCCGATGTGTCGGAAGACACCAGTTCCAGCTCCAAAGACAGCTGATCTTATCGCAGCGACACAAGAAAGTTAGATTGATGATGCAAACTGGCCGGACGAGAGATTATATGGATGTTGTATGTATTTGTTTTTTGTTTTTAACGTAATTTTCTCCCTTGTGAATCCATGAAGTGAGTTGACGTGGGATCTTTAAGCTAATTTCTTAACGTAAAGTTAATTAAGTTAATTTTTTGTATAATTTCTTTAGAACGTACGTACGCTAACACTTCTCTTGAAGTTAATTTCCATTAATTATGAACTGCGCTATAAAACCTTAATAGATATTCTTTAAAGAGATGCAAGTTTTTACGTAGAATTATTAAAAAAAAAAATCTTTTTATATGTGGCCCGATCGATCTATGCATCATATTTTTATCACTACAAGAAAAATAGATTTTTGTGATCAATTTATTGCAATGAAAAGACTATATATTTACAACCAAAATTGATTGCGAATAGTCTTTTCGTTGCAATAAATTGATCACAAAAGTTCATTTTTCTTATAGTATATTATTAGTAGGCATGATTATAAAAATGATAAACGTTCAGTCAATTTTAAATTAGTTCATTTTTATTATAAATAAATTGTTAAAAATAATTAATTTTATTATAGGAAGGAGTGCAAGTCTATTTCATTTACACTAAACGAAACGATTTTTTATTTTCTTATTTTTAATTTTAGAAAGAAAGATAGTGTTTACTTTCACGACATGGTCGCCCTCCAGTGAGCGTGATTTGTGGCAATATTTTCTAATAAAACCAGGTTCATATAAGGAGAGCTGAAATCATGATGAGAGAAGGCGGCTATATGGTTTGAATGGGTTTCATCACCACATAAAATCTCTTGCTAAAATAGAATATAATGCCCTAATTAACATGAAATAAATGTTACGTACAGTTATATTAAGTAATTTTTATATATTTTATTAATTACATTAATTTTTTTAATATTTAATTAATTATATCAATAAAATATATAAAAAAATTTATAAAAATGATTGTACTTAAATATAAAATAGGCGAGTTTCATTTTCATTAAATATTTTAATGGACCCACGTTTTCATTAAAAATGAGCGCCTGTAGAAAGCCAGACGACGCGCCAACCACGCGCAAACCAGCAAAAGCACCGTGCGACCCACGTTTCCACGCGTTTCACGTGCGTTGGTAGAGTTTAGCGCGTGGATAACAATTATTCACGCGTGCCATACAAGTTCATGGTTAATGAGCGTGAATTACACCTTCTCACGCGCACGTGCATGTGGATCAAAAGAGATAGGCGCGTGATTTATAAGTGCTAACTCACCGACGACGAGCATGACAAATCATGAGCGTGTGGAGTATATAGTCCATAGCGCACGCCACGCGCAACACCGTAGTGTTTTGGCTGTATTACACGCGCAAACGCACAACCCATGTTTTGCGCGTGTCTGTATGTTTTCACATTCCACGCGTGCAAGCGACAGATTTTTTTTTTTTTTCCTCCTCTCTCTAAACCTTGGGCTATCTGAGGCCCAGTTATGACAAACAAGACTCGGTTTTAACAAAATCAAGCATTTCGGACAAACTGGCCTAAGTCATTGGAGGATTCAGCATCAGGCGCATTGTAAGAGCATCCCCATTCGGTGCCCCATCTCTTCTTGATCCTCATATTTTGGCAATATTTTTCCGGTTTAGCCTCAAAACCTTACTCCATCCGGATCCCTCAAATGGGGATGGAGTTTACGGTTGCTGCAGTAGGTCTCCATATATAGGGAACTATTGTACATCCCCAAATGTGATTTTGGTTCCCTCTCTCCCTTCGACATCCCGCGTCTGCATCTTCTTCCTTGCGACGATTGGCTGCCCTTCATCTCTCCGACTTCCCTGAATCTCGCATCACGCCGGTATGCCCATTCCAGATTTTTGAAACTTTGAATGATTCTCCTTTCTACAATCTCCAGCCCTACCCGAAATGTTAGTTTTCAAAATTTACTGTCATTTTCATACATCCTATATCAAATTTCAGATAATGATAGGTTCTTTTTTTAGGCTGTTTTTGGATAAATTAGGACAAAATTTCAAAGGGTTTTGGGTTGGAAAAAAACCCTAGATATGCAGGGGACCTCCGGTTTCGAATTTGGGGATTTTCTGGAAACTGATTTTGTTGAGTTTATTTGGGGCATTTTGATATCTTTAACTATGATTTTATCTATTATCTGGGATTGTGATTATGCTTGGCTATCTTCTTTTTTCGTGTGATTTCGTTGTGATTTTTCTTCTCTGTGATTATATCTTGAGCTGTGTATATATTATTTGCATTGTTAAAGATGTTGGCAATTCCCAGATCTTGTAATGATCTGTTAGTTTCTATCATTTAGCCTCCCTGAATTGATTCAACTGAAATTTACCTCTATTTAATAGTTGGAATCAGTGTTTGTTTGTGGTTCGGTGTTGGAGTAAGTGTAGTGAAAATATTAACAAAAATGTGTAGTATGCTAGTACGAGACAGTTTTTGGTGATGAGAAGCTACTGTAATAATGTGATGTGTGTAATGAAACCAACTTTTAAAACTTTCTATCAATGACCAGACCAAGAAAATTCTCAAAATATGTATAACATATACTTGTTGTATGCAGTAGGCCCAATCATCACACCATGAGCTCCTGCCCTTAGAGCAGCATTGGGATATTTTTTACATGACCATGAAATAGGTAAAAGTGGAAGAATCAGAGAATTCATCAATAAATTATGATCATAGCAAAAAAAAAGAAAAAAAGATTACATTGACCCGGATGAATATAAGGAAAAAGTAGTAACTTCATAAAGGATCTCAATTTTCATTAGAAGGCATGGGAATCACAAAAGTGCCTTGAGGGAGAGATTAGAGGCTTATTGTAGTAAAGTCATGCAAACAGGCCAATCCAAGTTCATGCGCTCTGCCACAAATACAAGGAACACTCTTAATAGCAAGCTGTCATTGTCTTCCTCAGTTATTCCAGCTTTTAGATGTATCTCAACCCCTACATAGGCCGTATTTATGTATCTATAATGTGTGTGCATGTTTGCTTTATAGATACAATTCTTAACATCCAAGCATATAAAGAGAGAGAATTGGCTCACCTTATTCTAAAGTAAATGTTTTTTACATATTTGTATTTCTAATGACTTGTGTTGACAGTTTTGTGACATGCTGTTTTGATATTTTTCTTCTTGTGCATTATATTTTAACACTTATTTTAGTATGTATTGTTTTGGAAAAATTTGTGGATTATGTTGGCTATTATGCTTTGACATTTTTGTGAATTAGATGTTGACAGTTTTTGTGTAAGTGATGGTTTCTGAAATGTCCTAATATTTGTTCTGTGTTGTTGGGGTGCAGTGTTTAGTATCAATGCTTATCTACAGTTCAAGTGATGTTCTAGTTTTTTATTTGGTGTTGCCCCATTTTGCAGTGTTGCGTGTCTCTCAGGGGAGGGGGTTTATATTAGGCTGTGATGATGGTGTTATAGTGCAGGTTAAGTCAGAAGTGTGTATGGGGCCCCATTGATATGGCGGGGTAATTCTCACCCGAATCGCCATATTGCAGTTTGTGGTACTTTCCACAAAAGGCAATCGGGGTTCAGGTGAGTTTTTGCAGCCATTCGATGTTGGGCTCCTGAATATACGCATGCTGTCAATATTTTCACCATTCTGAGCCTTTTTTAATTATTAATATATATTCGATATATTATTAAACCGGATGGGATGCTTGTATTTAGCATTATTTTGTTTGGTATTATGGATTAATTGAGTTAAATTATGTGTAAACTAAACTACAAGGCTGTGATGATAACAACCGTTTGTGGGGATACGGGAAATTATTGGTCATTTCCCCAATGGCTAGGTAATCAAGACGGCCAATAAGTATTGGCAACCGGTTGTAGCAGCCATCAGTGGGTGGCCAACTTTCCAAGATCATACCAAACGGTTTCTGAGCCATCCACCCAGACTAACACCCCAAACTTTTCAAAATCCGTTTCTAACATTTTCAATGTGTTTTTAGAGATGGATTCACAAGACCTTGGACATATGTTCTTCACCAACCTCTTAAGTCAAGGTCCTCAACTCTACCCCACTTATGGTGGGCAAAGTGGATCATCTCCAATGACCCTTGGTGACTCTCCACCCCTACCCCCTAATAAGCCTATCGGTAATAGGAAATCAGTGAGGGGTGCAAATTTCAACCCCGAAGAAGACAAGTTACTTGTATCGGCATGGCTAAATTGTAGCCTTGATGCCGTCCAGGGAACAGATAAAAAACACTACCAACTTTGGGAGAAAATTTATGAGTACTTCCAGCAATTTAAGGAAACCATAAATGACCGGACAATAAAGTCTTTAATTCATCGGTGGTCGGTTATCCAAAAGGCCACAAACAAATTTTGTGCGAAACTAGCCCAAGTTGAAGGGTTAAATCAAAGTGGCATGACCGAACAAGATAAGGTAGAATTTCTAAATCCTTACTTCAGTAATTCTAAAATTTCTTGTTTGGTACATTGGTTTAATATTGGTATTTTTTTCCCATGCAAGTTTGAGAAGGCGAAGGTTATGTACCAATCACTCGAGAAATGCTCATTTCAGTTCGAGCATTGTTGGCACCTGTTAAAGGACCAACATAAGTGGATTTGGCGCACCACAAAGGAGGATCCAAAGCGGAGGAAGACAATGTCCCCATCCCCGACCCTAACTCGATGTTCTGGCGCTACAGTTGATTCAGTTTTTGATATTGAGGTGGATCAAATGCTGGAGAATGAAGTTATCGAGCCCGACCGACCAATTGGAAAGAAAGCTGAGAAAGGAAAACGAAAGGCCCAAGGCAGGCAAACAGAGGAGAATTTCCAACTCAGGAAGATGAAGTATACTCTTTTGGAGGAGTCACGCGCTCAGGAGAAAGAGTTTTATCGCCTTAAAGCCGAGAAGATGGAGTATGACAATGAGACAGAGGCCAAAAAATTACATCTTGAGGATGAAAGACTGAGGTTGGAGGCCGAGAAGATGTTGATTGATCGAGAAAAAGAGCAAAGTAAAATCCGGCAAGAGGACGAACGGCTGCGGTTGGAGGCTGAGAAAGTGGAGCTCGCGAAGAAGGAATCAAATCAGTGCATCATGATGATGGATGTGAGTGTCATACCAGAAATGCAGCGGCTTTATTTCCAACAACTCCAGAGGGAAATCATGGCGAGACGCATTAGAGATGCCGATTTGGATTGATTATTTATGATCATGTTATTTATTTTATGTTTGGGACAATTATTTTATGCAGCGGGTCTTGATTACTATTATTTTGCATGCAATACGAGCGCGGGTCTTGATTACTATTATTTTGAAATTGTATTTGAGTACTCTTCTAATTAAATTTGTCATCACGTTAGAAAATTCACTAATTAAAAAAAATATTTTTTTATAATATGAATTAGTATTTAAAAAAAATACTGTATTGGATAGTCAAAATCTCCAATAAATATTTAGTAGAAAGTGATATTTGAAAAAAAAAAAGATAATAAGACAAAAGAGTTAGTAGTTAAGATTGTGAATGGAAGAGAGAGAAAAAAGTAATAAAAAATTATAGAAAAATATTATTTAAAAGAATAGAGATAGGGATGGGGAATGGGAAGCATCCCCATTCGGTGCCCCATCTCTTCTTGATCCTCATATTTTGGCAATATTTTTCCGGTTTAGCCTCAAAACCTTACTCCATCCGGATCCCTCAAATGGGGATGGAGTTTACGGTTGCTGCAGTAGGTCTCCATATATAGGGAACTATTGTACATCCCCAAATGTGATTTTGGTTCCCTCTCTCCCTTCGACATCCCGCGTCTGCATCTTCTTCCTTGCGACGATTGGCTGCCCTTCATCTCTCCGACTTCCCTGAATCTCGCATCACGCCGGTATGCCCATTCCAGATTTTTGAAACTTTGAATGATTCTCCTTTCTACAATCTCCAGCCCTACCCGAAATGTTAGTTTTCAAAATTTACTGTCATTTTCATACATCCTATATCAAATTTCAGATAATGATAGGTTCTTTTTTTAGGCTGTTTTTGGATAAATTAGGACAAAATTTCAAAGGGTTTTGGGTTGGAAAAAAACCCTAGATATGCAGGGGACCTCCGGTTTCGAATTTGGGGATTTTCTGGAAACTGATTTTGTTGAGTTTATTTGGGGCATTTTGATATCTTTAACTATGATTTTATCTATTATCTGGGATTGTGATTATGCTTGGCTATCTTCTTTTTTCGTGTGATTTCGTTGTGATTTTTCTTCTCTGTGATTATATCTTGAGCTGTGTATATATTATTTGCATTGTTAAAGATGTTGGCAATTCCCAGATCTTGTAATGATCTGTTAGTTTCTATCATTTAGCCTCCCTGAATTGATTCAACTGAAATTTACCTCTATTTAATAGTTGGAATCAGTGTTTGTTTGTGGTTCGGTGTTGGAGTAAGTGTAGTGAAAATATTAACAAAAATGTGTAGTATGCTAGTACGAGACAGTTTTTGGTGATGAGAAGCTACTGTAATAATGTGATGTGTGTAATGAAACCAACTTTTAAAACTTTCTATCAATGACCAGACCAAGAAAATTCTCAAAATATGTATAACATATACTTGTTGTATGCAGAGCCCAATCATCACACCATGAGCTCCTGCCCTTAGAGCAGCATTGGGATATTTTTTACATGACCATGAAATAGGTAAAAGTGGAAGAATCAGAGAATTGATCAATAAATTATGATCATAGCAAAAAAAAAGAAGAAGATTACATTTACACGGATGAATATAAGGAAAAAGTAGTAACTTCATAAAGGATCTCAACTTTCATTAGAAGGCATGGGAATCACAAAAGTGCCTTGAGGGAGAGATTAGAGGCTTATTGTAGTAAAGTCATGCAAACAGGCCAATCCAAGTTCATGCGCTCTGCCACAAATACAAGGAACACTCTTAATAGCAAGCTGCCATTGTCTTCCTCAGTTATTCCAGCTTTTAGATGTATCTCAACCCCTACATAGGCCGTATTTATTAATGTGTGTGCATGTTTGCTTTATAGATACAATTCTTAACATCCAGCATATAAAGAGAGAGAATTGGCTCACCTTATTCTAAAGTAAATGTTTTTTACATATTTATTTTTTGTATAATTTCTTTAGAACGTACGTACGCTAACACTTCTCTTGAAGTTAATTTCCATTAATTATGAACTGCGCTATAAAACCTTAATAGATATTCTTTAAAGAGATGCAAGTTTTTACGTAGAATTATTAAAAAAAAAAATCTTTTTATATGTGGCCCGATCGATCTATGCATCATATTTTTATCACTACAAGAAAAATAGATTTTTGTGATCAATTTATTGCAATGAAAAGACTATATATTTACAACCAAAATTGATTGCGAATAGTCTTTTCGTTGCAATAAATTGATCACAAAAGTTCATTTTTCTTATAGTATATTATTAGTAGGCATGATTATAAAAATGATAAACGTTCAGTCAATTTTAAATTAGTTCATTTTTATTATAAATAAATTGTTAAAAATAATTAATTTTATTATAGGAAGAAGTGCAAGTCTATTTCATTTACACTAAACGAAACGATTTTTTATTTTCTTATTTTTAATTTTAGAAAGAAAGATAGTGTCTACTTTCACGACATGGTCGCCCTCCAGTGAGCGTGATTTGTGGCAATATTTTCTAATAAAACCAGGTTCATATAAGGAGAGCTGAAATCATGATGAGAGAAGGCGGCTATATGGTTTGAATGGGTTTCATCACCACATAAAATCTCTTGCTAAAATAGAATATAATGCCCTAATTAACATGAAATAAATGTTACATACTACTTTTTACATATTCTATTAATTACATTAATTTTTTTACTATTTAATTAATTATATCAATAAAATATATAAAAAATACAGAAAAATGATTGTACTTAAATATAAAATAGGCGAGTTTCATTTTCATTAAATATTTTAATGGACCCCAGTGATGAGCGCGTGTAGAAAAGTCAGACGACGCGCCCACCACGCGCAAACCAGCAAAAGCACCGTGCGACCCACGTTTCCACGCGTTTCACGTGCGTTGGTAGAGTTTAGCGCGTGGATAACAATTCTTCACGAGCGCCATACAAATTCATGGTTAATGAGCGCGTGAATTACACCTTCTCACGCCCACGTGATGTGGATCAGAAGAGATAGGCGCGTCATTTACAAGTGCTAACTCGCCGACGACGAGCATGACAAATCATGAGCGGGTGGAGTATACAGTCCCTAGCGCACGCCACGCGCAACACCGTAGTGTTTTGGCGCATGTATTTCACGTTCACACTCGCAAACGCACAACCCATGTTTTGCACGTGTCTGTTTGTTTTCACATTCCACGCGTGCAAGCGACAGATTTTTATTTTATTTTTCCTCCTCTCTCAAACCTTGGGCTATCTGAGGCCCATTTCTGACAAACAAGACTCGGTTTTAACAAAATCAAGCATTTCGGACAAACTGGCCTAAGCCATTGGAGGATTCAGCATCAGGCGCATTGTAAGTTGACTTCCTCAAAAACAGAAGGAGGATCTCCTAACTCGTAAGGATATATGTCTGACCCCTTTAAAAATGAAGGGATGAAGCCTTATCAAGTTACAGATCAAGCGTAAATCGGTCCAATCCGGAAGGGTGATGGTTCATCATTTTCTTAAAATTGGACCAGATTGAACATCTATAAGGATTGATAGTATCGATTCGGTTCCAATTTTTTTCTTCTTTTTTTTTTTCAAATAAATCAATAAAAAATTTTATTTAAATTATTAAATTAAAATTAAATAAATCATTAATATAGATTATGTAATTAACTTATTAAAAAATATTTTATATGGGCAATGATAATAAATTAGATGAAAATTACATCATTAAAGTATTAAATTTTAAAAATATATATATATATATATATGAGTTTGGTCATATTGTCTTTCAGACCTAATCGGATCAGACCTAATCCATTGTCTTCCACACCTAATCGGATCAGACAATGGATCGACCATATTGTCTTTCAAGTTTCACCATATGGCCCAAGAGACGGATGCATATGGCCTCTGAAAGAAGCTAGAGGCTATGTATCTATCAGGCGAAGACTGCTCGAATCAAGGCTCCTTCTCGAGTCTTTGTCAGCTTCGGCTAGTACTTGGGCGACAGGTTGCAAGAACACCTGGACCGAGACAGAGTCTATGGACAAGCGCTTTGTGGAGTGGATGTCAATTCCACAGTTTGTTGCATTTGTATAGAGAATGCACGCCAGGAAATCTTGAAGCAGTGCGAAAGAGAAGCTGCGATTATATGGTTTGACCTGGTCAAGTTCGCTACACCTTCCAAAATTTCTCTTCCTTGATGGTCTATACCGGAAAGTATCCAAATCAGAAACAACTGGAGAAGAAAGTATCAAATCCTGTTCAATTTGTTCGAGTTTTAACGTACTTGATGAATAACATTTTAAACGAGACTGCGTTGATCCCTCTACACGCATGTTCGCAACTGGTAAAATTAATTAAATTCTCAAGAAAGAAAACAATCTGCAATGTACTAGGGACATGGCATAAGAAGACTGTTATAATTGTTTGCAATTTGCCTTAAAAGATCTTCAAGCATGCTGCTTTTCTCTCCAAGGTGGTTTTGTTGTTTCTAGAAATTGTAATTTGAGGTTTCAGTTGTGCCGTTTCTATGACGTCTCAGGTTTGATGTTAACTTACCCAACTTCTGACATAAAATCTTTAATTAATTTTCCTATCTATATATCATGCTTTATAATGCTTTAGGATTGATTACTGGGTTCCGCCCATAATCATGATGGTCTTTTCTTCGATCTTCTTCTCTCTTCTTTTTTTTTTCTTTTTTTTCTTTTTTTTTTCATTTTTTATGATAGGGCTAGGCCTAACTATGTATGTATACACCGCTTGCTTTTGTAACTATATTTCGTATGAGTGTCGAAGAAAATATCCAATCAAGAATTTGATTTGATTTTTATAGTAATTAAGATATTTGCCTTATCTTATCTCAATGTAATTATTTCTATAAATTAATATTTATGCTTTGTATTCAATTACAATTGAGAATATCATATCAAAATGTTTTGATAATTATGAAAATAAAATAAAATCATATAAATTAAAGTTTGCATATGTAATTAAACCATATAACTTGGTCTCACAGTGAACTTCACTCAAAAAAATTGTTATCTAAAAGCTATCAAAATTCTATAACCCAAAAGAGTAGTAATCGTGGCAAATTCAATTTTGAAGGCAGTTCTTTTTGTCCAAAAACACAGGTTAAATGGAAGATTTGGATGGTTGTGATCATTTCATGTGTACCACTCTCAGTGTTAGCAGTAATCGTTGGGTCCTGGGCTTCTTATCATGGGCAGAAGAAGAGAACCAAAAGAGGTGAATGGATAAATGACTAACCATCCCAAAGTTAGTTCAATTAACAATCCTGCGAAGGAGATTAATTTAATGTTTATTTGCAGATGATGACAGAAGCCGAAACGCATTAATACATGAGTTGGCTAGGCCCACGGGAGTCGACATTACAGAAGAGGGTGAATTGGTTAGTTCTGAAGAACTGAACTTCATGAAACTTTCGACACTAATGGCAGCTACAGATAATTTTCAGATTCAAATAAGCTGGGAATTGGTGGATTTGGCACTGTATACAAGGTAACATCAACTTCTCTGTTTAAAGTGGTTCCAGTGTTGCTTCACTGCCCCGAATTTATGCCTGATTCCTGATAATTTCTCAGAATGTGCTTCTAGATGGTAAGACAGTAGCAGTTAAAAAGTTGTCGAGGAAGTCATCAGTCATGGCAAGGTTTGGAGGAATTTAATAATGAGATCATAGTTATTGCAAAACTTCAGCACAAAAACTTGGTGAAGCTCTTGGGATGTGCAATAGAGGGCCATGAAAAGCTGCGTGTTTACGAATTCATGCCCAATAGAAACCTTGATTTATTTATATTTGGTTTGTTCCTTCAAACTTCGGCTCATTAGCTTGGTTATATTCCGAATTCATCTAAGATATATGAACAAACGGCCTTCAAACATGTTTTCAGATTCAGAAAAATGCAATCAGCTTGAATGGAAGACATGCTACGATATTATTGTTGGTATTGCGAGAGGACTTCTTTATCTTCACGAGGACTCCAGGCTTAAAATCATTCACAAGGATCTAAAGCCCAACAACGTATTATTGGACCATGAAATGTTTGTTAAAATATCAGATTTTGGCATGGTGAGGATCTTTGGTGAAGATTGTTGGAGTATAGCATCAAAGATAGAAGATGTGGAATTAAAAGCTAAATATGAAAAGGGCAAATTAGAGAATGAACATTGACAGTTATTTCGGTTAATAATCACCTTTATTATTCTCTTCTCATATCTTGTATAAATACATGTAAAGAGCTTATATCAATACATTCAATTCAGAAGTTTTAATGCAATATACGATAGTCTTCATTTCCTTCTTTCTGCTTTTCTAAGATTTCTAGATTTTAATCTTCTATTTGTCAAGTTCTTAACATGGTATCAAATTAAACATTCCGCAAAACAGAACTTGATCTTTCTGTTTTCTGCATTACAATATCTTTCTCAAGATCTTGTAGTGATTCTTGACAATA